>OU342740.1:294741770-295096898 GCA_910589775.1 Avena eriantha
ACCCCTTAACTCAAGGTTCCGATCAGCACGAGCCTTGCAACAAAGTTCAATAAGCTTGTTGTCTCTTGGTGGAATAGTTTCATCACTTGAGTCTTCGTTGGAATCATTTGCTTGACCTTGATTAGTAGTCTGATTATCAGTAGTAGGAGATGACGAAATCTGCCCTTGAGGTGGATCAACAGCTGTAACAAGAGACTGCTGGTCATCAGGAGTTTCAGGGCCGGATAATCCGGCTGAGGGTGAGGCCGGATAATCCGTCCTGGGAGAACTTGAAACAACTTCATCAGGTTTCCTGGAACTTGCTTGAATTGGCGAGGGGCCAGATAATCCGGCGTCAGCCGGAAAATCCAACCTAGAGCCTGCAGTTGTTTCTTCAATATGATGAGCAGTTTGGTTGTCAGAGGAGTGGTGGCCAGATAATCCGGTGTCGACCGGATAATCCAACCTGGAGCATTCAGGAGCATGTTGACCTTTAGCAATTGGTGGAGTTGGTATGGAAGTTACTCCAGTGGTCGGAGCATGTTGAGTCTGTGTAGATGAGGGCTCTTCATGAGTAGAGCATTGTCCTTCGCGATCTGCCACAAGGGGTTCCTCAATGGGGCGTAAAAATCCCGCGCCATTCTTCTTATGGCATATTGGGGTATTTCAACATCTGCATCACAAACATCAACTTGCCCCGCACGGGAGCCATCATTTTCCTCGAACACCACACTACAAGATTCTACAACAGTTCCGGAGAGCTTATTGTAGACTCTATAAGTGTGGGATTCGGCACCATAACTAACAAAAATACCTTCTAAAGCCTTAGACTCAAATTTATATAAATGAACTCCCTTGATGAGAAAGAAACACTTACACCCAAATACCCGAAAGTATGAGATGTTTGGCTTGTTACCGGTAAGTATTTCATACGGAGTCTTGTCCAAGATTTTATGGTGGTACAACCGGTTGGATGAATGACAAGCGGTAGAGATTGCTTCAGCCCAAAAGTTATATGGAGACTTGAATTCGGCTAGAATAGACCTTGCCATATCCATTAGAGTCTGGTTCTTCCTCTCGGCAACACCATTTTGTTGAGGGGTGTACGCAGCGGAATATTGATGTCTTATCCCCTCTTCACTTAGGAACTCATTTAAGGTGTAGTTCTTGAACTCGGAGCCGTTATCACTTCTTATTGCCAGAATAGGGACATTGTGTTGATGTTGAACCTCGTTGGCGAAGTCGATGACCATTTGTTGAGTCTCTCTCTTCAGCTTGAAGAAATAGACCCAAGTGTATCTTGAGTAGTCATCAACGATCACCAGGCAGTACTTCTTCCCACCGAGGCTTGCATGAGATGGAGGTCCAAAGAGGTCCACATGAAGGAGCTCTAAGATCCTTTTTGATGAAATAATAGTCTTTCTTCGATGAGGAGAGTCATGCATTTTCACTTCAACACAAGCCCTGCAAACACGATCTTTGGCAAATGAGACATTTTCTTTTAGTCCAAGGATGCGGCCACCCTTGTGGAGACTTTGCAAAGTTCTCATATTGACGTGGGCTAGTCGGTGATGCCATAACCAACCCGCGTTAGCCTTTCTGAAAATACACATCGGGCCTGTAGTGGTTTTCCCCGAAAAGTCCACCACGTACAGGTCATTTTCGACATATCCCACGAAAGCAACTTTTAGAGACTTGCTCCACAAGAGTACCACCAAATCAGCATCAATAAAAACTGCAACGCCCATCTTACCAAGGGCGCGAACTGAACGTAAATTGTAACCGAGGGTCTCAACAAGCATGACATCCAAGAGAGAGATATCGTGAGCCACCACAACTTTGTCGAGACCCAATACCTCAGATTTTGACTTGTCACCATAGGAGACGGTTATATGATCATGATTTGGCCGCATCTCCGTGATGATCTCCTTGCTTCCGGTCATGTGACTCGTGCATCCGCTATCGAATACCCATTTAGACCCACCAGAAGCATAGCCCTGCAAGAAAGTTACTTCTTGGTTTTAGGTACCCATTTTTCAATGGGTCCACTCATGTTAGTGACAATGGTCTTGGGGACCAAAATAGACCAAGGAATGTAACAATCATAAGGACCTACATAACTAGCATAAAAATCACCATAATAATCGCAATATAACTCAAAGTTAGGATTGTTAGCCCCTACAAAACCATCATAATTAGACTTGTCATTGGTGGTGGTGCTAGACTTTGGTTGAGCAGTCTTGCTCTTCTTGTTCTTCTTGTTATTTGTCTTGGGAATATAACCAAGACCCTCTTTTCCATTGTTTGTCCTTTGCTTGCTAAGTATCTCATCTAGAACTTCTTTACCTTTGTGTTGAGATCCTTTTGCAAGTTCTTCTTTTCCATAAGATGATGTGGAGGTTTTAGGCACATCATACTTCCTCGGTTGAGTTTGGAGCTGGTCATGAGACTCATTTAGAGTAGAGTGTTCACTCTCCAATGCCTTGTGAGTAGTGTCAAGTTTCTCAAACTTCTCCGAGAGTCTGGCATGAGTAGCCCCAAATTCAATCTTTTCCTTCTTTAGTTTCTTTACCTTGGCAAGAGCGTTGTCACGTTCTTTGATGAGCTAAGCCACAACTTGTTCATGTGACTCCTCAATGGATTCAAGTCTCTCTTCCAAAAATACTCGAGCTTCCTCTTCTTCTTCCAAGGCATTCTTCAAAGAAGCTATCTCCAAGGCATCTTCTCTTTCAATTCTACCCTTTTCTTCAAGGAGATCTTCGGCTTGGGCAAGTTGACTCATAAGAGCATCAAAATTAAGTTTGTGCTCACCTTGCAAGTTAGTGAAAATTTTGTCCAAAGCAATAACTTCTTCTTTCATTTTAAGACTTGTATGATCATCCATATCCATATTTATGTTAGTCTTAGGGAATGAATAACTAGAAGTTGATACCTCGGACCCTCTTGCCATAAGACAAGTGATGTTGTTGCTGTTGATGACGTTTTCGTTTGGCGAGTCGAAGGAGATGATGGAGTCGATGTGGTGGATATAGCAGCCACCTCACAAGAACTATCTTTATCCTATTCATCTTCACTTGCAGAGGAGTATTCTTCTTGTGCCACCAAGACAATCTTGGGTTGCTTCTTGTAAGGGCCATTCTTTTTGATAAATGGCTTTTTCTTAGGTGCCTTGGATTTTTCTTTAAGGATGAGCATGCCACCATTGTCTTCTCTATTTTGATATGGACACTCAGCCACAAAGTGCAGCCTATCTCCACAATTGTAGCATGTTCTCAGTTTTGGGCCACTTTCTCTTCTTCCACTTGACCCATTCTTGTGCTCGAGTTCTAACTTGGTCTTGACTGGATCCTTCCAAAAGTTCCTTGCGTAGAACGCCATGTACTCACCATGAGCACGTTTAACTTCATCGGGGCAGTCCATGGAGGTACCCTCGTAAGCTCTTTCGTCCTCATCTTGCTCAACAACATTTTCCTTTAGAGCAACAGTGACCCCTTTTTGCATTCCAATGGCACGGGCATGGGCATCTTCCGCGTTCTTAGCTGCAACCTTGAATGATGCCATTTCTTGCATGACTTCATTGGACGTCATCTGATGGTATTTGTGTCTACCTTGCAAGCTCTTCAAGTCCGTTGGCTCAAAAGGCATTAGAGCACTCACGTATTTCCTTTTTTATCCAAGCATCATCAATGTGAGTGGCTCCATGCTTTCTAAATGTTGTTGCGATGCCCTTGAGTCTTCTATACATGTCTTCATGGTTTTCACCATCCAACATGTAGAATCCTTACGCTTCATTACTAAGGGCATCATACCTATTCCTTCTCATGCTTTCATTTCCAATAAAGAGATCGATGAGAGCATCCCAAGCTTCTTTAGCTGTGTTGAGATGTTCAATGTGGGGCATGTCCTTGGGACCCACTCCGAGTTGTATCATGTGGAGAGCCGTAGCATTCAATTGGCTATCGACAACTTCTCTTCTTGTCAAGTTGGTGTGATCTCCAATATGAAGACCCTCTTCGATAATCCTCCAAAGTTCAATTGAAGAGATGCATACATAAGACTTCATTAAGAATTGCCATTGATTAAATGAAGATGAAGTAAGCTTGGGTGGATCACCCCTATTGTTTATATGAGGATGAGGGATAGGTGGGTCGGGGGAATATAAGTGATGAACCTCACTATATTCCTCCTTACCACTTTCCTTCTTGGAGGCGGAGCCATTATGTTTTTCACCTACCACTACATCTTCCTTGGATCCGGTGTTAGCATTATCCTTGGATGAGGGAGTGGCAGCCTCAGAGGAGGGCGATCAATCACTTGGTGCATCTCCTCCATCTTGGTCTCAAAGGATTTAACAAGGTTGTTTCCAACGTCTTGAGTTCATCAATTGTGACCTTATCCACAACCTCATTCCCATTCTCCTTGGTACCCATACTTCTCTTAGGTGGTTAAACCCGAATAAAGAACCGGGGCTCTGATACCAATTGAATGGATTGTATGGGCACCTAGAGGGGGGGTGAATAGGTGCTACATCAAATTTTAATGCTTTTTCAATTTTAGGCTTAACACAAAAGGTAAATTCTCTAGATAACTATGTAGAAGAATTTCCTATATTCAAACCTATCTACTATCGAGTAAGAGGCGAGTGGAAAGAGAAACGAGTGAACTGTAGTGAAGCACGTGGAGACACATGATTTGTTTTACTGCAGTTCCTTCCTTGTTAAGGGAAGTACATCTGCGTTGGAGGGGTGGGCGGTACTAAGAGCACCACGCCACAATAGTCCTCACCATGTGTAACTACGTCGGTGAATTACGCTCTAAGTTGCATGCCTGGATGAGCGAAAGTGGTTAAAATAGTACGGTGGGGCCCAGGGGCCACTCACAGGTAGACCTGTCGGTCGTCCTAACCACTTCCAGAACATCGGGACAAGAACGAGCGGCGTAATCGGCAGGCGAAGGGATCAACTACATACACAAGTGAGTATGTATGCAAGCCACCATACAACAGCTTTCAGAGCCATTCCATCTAAAAGAAATAGAAATATTGCAACACCATACGGCAAGATCCAAATGTCCTAGATAGAGATTATAGTTTAGGATAGCTCCTCATACACCAAACATCAGAATATTAGGCGGAAGCGGAAACAAGATCCGAGTACGGATAAGAAGCAAATCGGCATAAGATGCCACATAAATAAACACATCCTGCCCACAGATCTCGCGGATCCCCATCCCCGGAATCTCTACACCGAGTGATTGTTGCCAACATCAAACGTCTCCTCCACCCAGTATCCATCTTGCAAATACACCTGTTCATCTGAATCAAACAATTTATCGTGTGAGACCCTAGGGGTACTCAGCAAGTCTTTATGCCTCTAAAGGGGACATATACCTGGGGTGACGCAATTGCAGCAAAAGATAATAACTAACAAGTCTATAGATACTCGCTAACCATCCGCCTAACCAATGATAGACGGATGTCCGTTAATTAGTAACAACAATTATAATAGTATAATTAACAGATCCACCCTCCTTCTCGCTTACAAACAAGAAAGCGGACGAACAACCCATCTGTTGGCAGTTTTATTAGCCATTCCATGAGTATTGCACTACTTACTAGTCAGGTACTTAGTCAAATTAAAAGCGGTACTTTAGTTATACTTGTCTATGATTGAGAAACTGTGCTCCAATTCGTCCATAACCGTGGACACGGCTTTCAGAAAGATTTACCCTGCAGGGGTGCACAAATAGCAACACACACTCGATCAACCTCGGAAAAACCAACTCAAAACCCAACGAGGCATTCACGACAAAGCGATCACAGGATTCAGATATATTTCGGGGGGCCACTGTAGCATCCCATCTGTCTAACATATGTAATGCTACATGGTCTAGTAATATAATTGCTACTTCCTACATATAATTGTTGCATCATAATTATATCATGCTCATGTCATCATGCCACCTTGCATTTGAGCATCATATACAACCCTTTTCATTTGGTTCTATCTCATATGCATTATTAATTGTATTTGTCTCTTGATATATTGTATTTGGTTCTTGATAAATGCTTGATGCCCAAGTTGAGTTGGGGGCATATCTTTTATTCAACTCCACCACCTTTTCCTTGTCACCACCTTATAATTCCACCATCCTAATTATCCATGAGCTTTTACACTTTTCCTTTGGCATTTAATCTAGCTCATGTGGGTTGGGATGGATCCACATCTATTTCCATAGACTCTCATATTAGCATCATGTTGTTTTCACATTATTGATATGTGGAGCCACCTTTGCATGCTTTCTGAGTGGAACCCCCTTTTTCTAGCTTCCATATGGATTATTATGAATGTATTCTCATGTTGGAATATTTTTGAGACTATTAAACATCTAGTGGAACATACACACTAGCAAGTTCAAATTATATTCAAATATGATCATCTCCATCTGCTCCCCATGGAACCTTCTTCTATTTCCCTTTAGCTTGGCCTTACTCCATATTTTGGAATGCATGTGTATAAATGCCATGATTATTATTTTGTTTTCACAAGATTAAACATGGCATTTACTATTCATGCATGGGCCATGCAAGGTCATCACCTTTTCCTTTCTTTGGTTTTTCTTGTATTTATGAAGTGGATCTTTGTCTTTTGGAATCAAGTCATGTGGGCCTTTCCTAAGCTCTATTCTTTGACTCTTGCTAAACCCTCATCACCTTGATCCTTACTCTCCTTACCATGTGCACCCAATAACCCTAACCACCTCATCTCTCTCTCCACCACCACCATGTGCCCAAAAAAACACCAAAACCCTCACCTCTATCTCCTTATCCTTCCTCACACCCCTCCCTCTTGCTTGATCTTGGTTTGTTCATGTCAAACCCAAAACCCTAACCAAGCCCTACCCCATCTCCTCTCTCTAAAACCCTAGTCCTAATCCACCTCATGCCAAGCTAGCCCTAACCCTCCTAGCCTCGGCTACACCCCACCCCCTCACCCTGCCGAGGTACCCCTCTCTCCCTAGCCCCCTCTCTAACCCTAGCCGGCGAGCTACCCCCCCTCCTATCCAACCCTAGCTCCATTCCGAGAACCCCCTAGCTAACCCGAGCCTCTCCCTACTCCCTCTCTTTCTCTCTGCCAGCCAGGCCCCACACCCGAGCCAGTTCCACCTCCCTGTCCTCGCCTGGGCCCCAGCTGCAGTCGGCCATGCCCCCCAGGTCAAGCATGTGAAGGAGGAGGAGAGAAAGGTGGCGTGGAGACCACCTTTTCCTCCACTAGTCGCCCACGGCACCTCTCCCCTCTCCTCTACTGTTCCTATCTACTCCCCCTCTCTGCCTGTCTACGCCAGATCCACCAGGGCCTAGCCCTTCTACTCCTTTTTCCCCACCTTCCCCTGCCACCGCCTCTCCACCACCGATCACCAACCCCACCGTCGGTGTCGACCACCACCTCCTCGAAACAGGCGGTGGGTGTGGCGTGTAGTTGTCGGGGAAGCTCAACGCGGACCCCTGCATCGCCCCGTACACAGCAGCGAGGAGGAGGACGCACAGGATCTGCTGCACACCGACGCGCCGAACCAAAACCCTAGCTCGCTCGGCCTCTGCCTCGCCGTCGTCCTGCTGCTCTCCGGCCCGATCCACCACCTCCAACAACCTCGCGGTGAGCCACGCACTCTCCCGGACACCTCCCCTTCCTCCTTGGTCGTCTGTGCTCACCGAACTTTGTGCCGAGCGCTCTCTGTGCGCCGGCGTGCACGTGCTTCTGCTCGCTGTGCGCCGTGACAGCTACTCCTAGCCGTGTTCCCCTTACCCAGCAACAACCCCGACCACCACAGCGGTAGCCGCCGCCGCGCGCGTGCGCCAGATCGCGGGTTCGATTCCCCGCTGCGCCGCGCGCACCCGTCTGTCAGTTTCGTCAGAAACGCAAAGGAAGAAAAACAGTAGCAGCTGCATACTTTGCAAATCCCTCCAACCTTTTTGTCTCGTCAACCCGCGCTCCCCTCCGACCCCACCTGTTAGCCACCGTGGTTGTTTTACAAAGAAGCACCCACAAAGTCTGGACCTCAACCCGCGACCCCCGGCTCTTCCGCGTGGCCCCGCTCGCTCAGCCACTGTCGCGTGGGTCCGTTGACCCACATGCCCCACCTGTCCGTCTCACTGGCTGGCTATCCTCGCGGTGAGAAAAGCTTTTCCGCACCGTTTACTCCCAGTCAGCCTCGGCCCCACCTGTCTGTGGCTACGGCTAGGAGTGGCTGAGTATAAAAAGCTTTTCCGTTTTTCTGTTTAATAAAATGAATTTACAGAAATGTTTAAATTCAAATTTAAATATGTTTTTAATAACTTTTAATTTGTAATTCCAAATAATACAAAAGATATATGTTTTGGAATCAGAAAAATGTGAGGAATTCAAATATGCTATTCAAAATAATGTTTGACCACTTTAAATTTTCGAGATGATTAAAATTGCAATAAAAATGCCTTTTCTTAAATAATTAATAACTTTAAAACTATAACTCCAAATTCGACAAATAACATGTCTAAATCGATCAGCGCGACGAGCCCGTTCTAACTATGCATTCCATGTTCTGATTTGAAGCATGCATCATGTCATTATTAAAAATCAGAACTATTTATGGCAATAAAACTTGACCACATAAATAATAAAATGCGTTATTCTTGTACCCCACACCTCACCGTGCCATGCTACATTATTGCCATGTAAATTGTGCATCATTTATCATGGCATGCTTGTTTGCTTGTCGCATTTTAATTCTTATGACTGTGCACTTTATTTATGTTGGCCCTTGTTTGTTTGGTTCTTCTTCGAATAGACGCTCAGCAGGAGAATTATCAGGAATCACAGGAGTTCTACCCAGATCCATCTCTCGCTTCAACTGAGCTACCAGGAAAGCACTACCACATGCTTGCATACATATAGTACCTATTGCCCCTATCTTATGCTTGCATCATTGAGTCGCGATTGCATTAAATTGAATCCCAAGTACTGCATAGCCTTTACTTTTAAACCCCACTGAAGCTTGTTCCTCCATCCCATGAGCCATTACTACAGGAGTTGTTTGAGCCATGCGAGTCGTAGAACAGCATGTGTAGGGTATGTGAGTGTCATATGGATAACGAGGTACCTAAACAACTTAACCTGAGTAGTAATGGGATAACTAATGAAAGAGGCACCAGTGGGCAATATCTGTTATTTGATTTTTATGCTCACTTGTGTCCTGTAGGACCCCGAGTGCTTGATTCCTGTTCCTTGACTATTCGCACTATCCACATCCGGGAGGCCTTATGGACCCCCCTGAGCCAGAGCTTGATTCATTTCTATTTCTTGGGGCCACAAAGAAGTTTGGGGCTTTGTTACTATCCTGTACTTATGCCATGCTTTACTGTTTATTTAAGATTGTGCATGGAGCACCTGTACTATTTTGGATGCGGAATGTTTTCGCGGTATCGACAAGCCCAGTCACATTTTCGGGTTCCCAGTCGTTTACAGCCATTGACGCAAACCTTGGGTCCGTCTCGGAGCCGGCCAACTTCGTTGCGGGTAGCTTAATGGGGTGGCCCCCCAAAATATATCTGAATCCTGTGATCACTTTGTCGTGAATGCCTCGTTGGGTTTTGAGTTGGTTTTTCCGAGGTTGATCGAGTGTGTGTTGCTATTTGTGCACCCCTGCAGGGTAAATCTTTCTGAAAGCCGTGTCCGCGGTTATGGACGACTTGGAGCACAGTTTCTCGATCATAGACAAGTATAACTACAGTACCGCATTTAATTTGACTAAGTACCTGACTAGTAAGTAGTGCAATACTCATGGAATGGCTAATAAAACTGCCAACGGATGGGTTGTTCGTCCGCTTTCTCGTTGGTAAGCGAGAAGGAGGATGGATCTGTTAATTATACTGTTATAACTGTTGTTACTAATTAACGGACATCCGTCTATCGTTGGTTAGGCGGATGGTTAGCGAGTATCTATAGACTTGTTAGTTATTATCTTTTGCTGCAATTGCGTCACCCCAGATATATGTCCCCTTTAGAGGCATAAAGACTTGCTGAGTACCCCTAGGGTCTCACACGATAAATTGTTTGATTCAGATGAACAGGTGTATTTGCAAGATGGATACTGGGTGGAGGAGACGGATGATGTTGGCAACGATCACTCGGTGTAGAGATTCCGGGGATGGGGATCCGCGAGATATGTGGGCGGGACGTGTTTATTTATGTGGCATCTTATGCCGATTTGCTTCTTATCCATACTCGGATCTTGTTTCCGCTTCCGCCTGATATTCTGATGTTTGGTGTATGAGGAGCTATCCTAAACTATAATCTCTATCTAGTACATTTGGATCTTGCCATATGGCGTTACAATATTTCTATTTCTTTTAGATGGAATGGCTCTGAAAACTGTTGTATGGTGGCTTGCATACATACTCACTTGTGTATGTAGTTGATCCCTTCGCCTGCCGATTACGCCGCTCGTTCTTGTCCCGATGTTCAGGAAGTGGTTAGGACGGCCGACAGGTCTACCTGTGAGTGGCCCCTGGGCCCCACCGTACTATTTTAACCACTTTCGCTCATCCAGGCATGCAACTTAGAGCGTAATTCACCGAGGTAGTTACAATTGGTATCAAAGCCATCCCGCCCTTCAGGGTCTCAGCCAAATGGTCGTTTTCAGTCTAGCAAATATTTTTGGTAGCTATGTATACTAGGGAAAAAAACGTGAGAGTAGGACGGCTTCCATTTTTCTTCTTACCCACCCACCCACCCTTTTTCTGGTAAGGAAGTGTAACATTTTCAATCCTCTTCTAAAAATTCAAACTAGGATTCACGTGTTCTGGGTTCCGTAGTACCATAGGTTGTGTGTGTGTGTGTGTAAATTCCTTGTCGATCTGTTGCATCCAAATGTTATCACTATCGGCCTTTTGGTTATCAACTGTTGGTACATTCCATACCGACAGGCCTTTGTAAACCGGCGCGATCTATCTGGTTCGTTGTATACCGGTGCGATCTGTCATACTCTTTGTTATCCGATGTTATCTTGTTTGGGGTGTTCGTTTCCATAGTTACTAATCTTTAGGTTCATCTTAAGAAGGAAGTGTTGGGATATGTGTTTTACTAATTCATGTGCAGAGTAATGATTTGAGTGCGGGATGGAGTCACGACCATACCACTACTTTTATCATTCGCTCTTGTATGTTGAATTGGTAGAGTTACTAATCTTGATTCGTTAAGTGGTTTTGCGCATATAGTGGTATTTTAATGCCGAAATTTGCGGAATTTTTTTCTTTGTTAGCTTGTCTACCACACTCCTTGTTCAGTCGTGTGCGATATGCTTAATATCTTCTAGGTGCTTTGAACTTTGTTGATATTTTAATATCATCTTAGTAAATTGTATCTTTTAAATCTTGGTTAATTCGATTTTGGTACTATTTTGGATTATTATTATTCTCCATTATAGTACTGACTTGTGTTTTATATCAATCAAAGGATGGCACCACCACGCCGTTCTGAGGAGGACATACCACCTGAACTGGGGGCTGCTTTGGCAAGTATTGCTAATGCCTTGGGAGCAATGCAGCAGAACCAGCAGCGATTCGAAGAAAGTGTCAGGAGGAATGAGTTTGTTCCGCTACCTCCACCTCCCAAGCGAGGAGACATCAAGAGTTTTCTGAAGTTCAACCCACGCTAATTTGAGGTGTCTGATCAGCCACTTGATGCTGATGATTGGTTGCGGGAGATGTCAAGATTGCTGATGACTGCGGATGTTCCTGAGCAAGAATGGGTAAAATGTGCCATGCACCTTCTGAAGGGAGATGCAGCTCTGTGGTGGGAAAATTACTTGAAGGCAGACCACTCTGGTTTTCAGCCTACTTGGGAGCAATTCACCGCGGCTTTCAAAGAGCAATATCTGTCAGAAATTGTCATGGAAAGGATGAAGGAAGTGTTTCTCAACCTCAAGCAGGGCAATGACAATGTCAATACCTATATCAGAAACTTCATGAACCTTTCTCGGTATGGTGGCGATGAGATCTCTGATGACAAGAAGAAGCAAAAGAGGTTCAGGCAAGGGCTCAATGCATCAATCAAATATGCAATCACTCATGCAAGGCCGGGGTCTTTTCTGGAACTCCGACATACAGCTTTGCAGGAAGAAGCAAGTAGGCAAGTGTTTGAGGATTCCAAGAAACACAGCCGCGATGCAGCAAGCTATGATAGCTCCTTCTAAGCGCCGCATGTGGGTTCCTAACACCCCGCCGTCGCTCCTGGCTCCACCAAGACCGTCAAGCTACGCGGCAAGGCCACCAAACTCCTTCACCGCGGCTCCTAGGGGATACAACCACAACTACCCTGGAGCGCCTAGCGGAGTCCCTGGCTACACTGCTCCACGTCCACCTGGTGCTTGCTACACTTGTGGAAACACTGGGCATCAACACTAGAATTGTCCAACGAACAACAAAGCTCTTCCTCCACCACCTCCAAGACCTGCGGCAAGTTCTTCTATGTTTCGTGCACCTCCACCTCGGGCTCTCAACATCAACACCAAGCCCGGGTCTACGGTTGCTCGTGCCAACTGTGTCAACGTCGCTCAAGACGAGCATGCACCTGGAGTTGTGATGGGTACGCTTCCCGTTAACTTAGTCCCTGCACGAGTTTTATTTGATTCTGGTGCATCGCATTCATTTGTGTCTCACAAATTTGCAAATGAGCATGAGCTTGCTATAGACCAGCTGCATAAAAATTTAATGGTTCTTTCTTCCGGGGCAAGATTGTTATCTACCAAGATCAGCCATGGCAATCAAATTGAGATTGGTGGTTCTTTGTTCCCGGCTTCCTTAATTATTCTGGGCAGCTCTGATATTGATGTTATCTTGGGCATGGATTGGTTAACAGCAAATGCAGCTGTGATTGATTGTGCTGAACGCTCGGTTTCTCTGAAAATTCCTGAAGGCCATATAGTCTATTCTCCAAGTCTGACTCCTACAATTCAGCTTTTCTCTTTGGCGGCTCTGAATGATGATGCTATGGAAGCTATTCAGAGTGTTCCGGTGGTCTATGAGTTCCCAGATGTTTTTCCTGAAGAGTTGCCAGGTATGCCTCCTGACCGAGAGGTCGAGTTTGTGATTGAGCTTGAACCTGGTACCGCTCCTATCTCTAAGCGGCCTTATAAAATGGGTCCTACTGAATTGGCTGAACTCAAACGTCAGCTTGATGAACAAGAGAAGTTGGGTTTCATTCAGCACAGTACTTCTTCTTAGGGTAGCCGAACCATCTTTGTGAAGAAGCGAGACAAGACTGATAGACTTTGTGTTGACTATCGGGCTCTCAATGCAAAAACCATCAAGAATAAATATCCCCTTCCGCGGATTAATGATCTCTTCAATCAGCTAGCTGGAGCTGTGGTATTCTCTAAGCTGGATTTGAGAAGTGGATATCATCAAATCAAGATTCGCAAGGAAGATGTTCCCAAAACAGCTTTCACCACCCGCTATGGCCTGTACGAGTACACGGTCATGTCTTTCGGTCTCACCAATGCACCTGCCACCTTCTCGAGGCTTATGAACTCGATTTTCATGGAGTATCTTGATAAGTTCGTTGTGGTCTATCTGGATGACATTCTAGTCTATTCTAAGTCAAAGGAAGAACATGAAGAACACCTTCGGTGTGTCCTAAACAAGCTTCGTGAGAACCGCCTGTATGCAAAGTTCTCCAAGTGTGAGTTCTGGCTGCCTGAAGTCACCTACCTTGGTCACGTCATCTCTGCCATGGGCATTGTAGTCAACCCAGAAACTGTTAAGACAATTGTTGACTGGCTTCCACCCAAAAATGTCAAAGAAGTCCAGAGTTTCCTTGGTTTGGCTAGTTACTGTCGTCGCTTCGTTCAGAATTTCTCGAAGATTGCGAAGCCTCTTACCGATCTCCTCAAGAAAGGCAAGAAATACCTTTGGTCTCCTGCATGTCAATCAAGCTTTGAAACACTCAAAGAGAAGCTCACTTCCACACCAGTTTTGATTCCTCCAGATACTTCAAAGCCTTTCCAGATATTCTGTGACGCCTCCTTGCAAGGATTGGGTGCGGTCCTTATGCAAGAAAAACAAGTTGTTGCTTATGCCTCTCGACAGTTGAAGACGCATGAGATCAACTATCCTACACATGACCTCGAACTCGCAGCAGTTGTCTTTGCTTTGAAAGTATGGAGGCACTACTTGCTTGGCAACCGTTGTGAGATCTTTTCTGATCACAAGAGTCTGAAGTATATCTTCACACAGCCGGATCTCAACCTTCGTCAGAGAAGGTGGATTGAAGCAATTAATGATTTTGATTTGACCATCAACTACACTCCGGGCAAAGCTAATGTCATGGCCGACGCCCTCAGCCGAAAAGCTTATGTCAACAACCTCATGGTGGAAGAACAATAGCCTCTCTTGTGCGAGGAATTCCTCAAGCTCAACCTTGAAATTGTGGATCAAGGGTATCTTCTGAACCTTCTGGCAACCCCTCTCTTGGAAGAAAAGTTCGCTCCATTCAACTTGGTGATCCTTACACTAAAAACATCATCTCCAACATTCAGCTTCCGAAGTATGAGTCCTTCCACATCGACGACCAAGGCACTCTTTTCTTTGAACACCGGATGTTTGTTCCGAACTACCCGGGTTTAAGAGAGCAGGTTCTTAAGGAGGCGCATGATTCTGTTCTTTCTATCCACCCTGGCAGCACTAATATGTACATGGACTTGAAAACACAATATTGGTGGCCTGGGTTGAAACGATATTGTGCCAAGTATGTCTCGGAGTGTGATGTCTACCGCAGAGATAAAGCTGTCCATCAGAAACCTTTTGGTCTTCTACAGCCTTTGAAGCCTCCGGAATGGAAATGGGAGAAAGTAGAGATGGACTTCATAACTGGTTTTCCAAGGTCGCAGAAGGGCAACAATGCAATCTTTGTTGTCATCGACAGGCTTTCTAAAGTGGCTCACTTCTTTCCCGTCAAGGAAACAATTTCTCCAATTCAGTTGGCGGAGCTCTATATCAACAGAATTGTCTCTCTTTATGGGGTTCCTCTTGAGATCAGCTCAGACCGTGGAAGCATCTTCACTTCCAAGTTCTGGGGAAGTTTACAAAATGCTTTGGGAACAAAATTGAACTTCAGCACAGCTTACCATCCTCAGTCGCAAGGACAAGTTGAAAGGATCAATCAGATTCTGGAAGATATGCTCCGTGCTTGCGTTATCTCTTTCGGCATGAAGTGGGAAGAATGCCTTCCTTATGCTAAATTCTCTTACAACAATAGCTTCTAGAAAAATCTAAAGATGGCACCATTTGAGGTTCTCTATGGTCGCAAATGCAGAACTCCGATTGGTTGGTCGGGCGCAGGTGAAAGAACATTGTTTGGCCCCGACATTGTAACTCAAGCGGAGGAGAAGGTTCACATCATTCTTGAAAATCTGAAGGTTGCTCAAAGTCGCCAGAAGAGCAAATATGACAGAAAGCACACGGACATGGAGTATGTCCCTGGTGATCTCGTTTACCTTCGTGTCACTCCCATGAGAGGCACGCACCGTTTTGGTATCAAAGGGAAGCTGGCTCCTAGATACATCGGTCCTTTCAAAATTCATGGAAGAAGAGGAGAAGTTGCTTATGCTCTTGAGCTCCCTGAAAAACTCAAGGTCCATGATGTTTTCCATATCTCTCAACTCAAGAAGTGCTTCAAGGATCCCGGCAGGACCGTGGACCATGAACTCATCAATCTCCAAGAAGATCTGTCTTATCAAGAACACCCCATAAAAATTCTAGAAGTCACAGAAAGAAGGACTCGCAACAAGTCCATCAAGTTCTGCAAGGTGCAGTGGTCACACCATTCCGTTGATGAAGCCACTTGGGAACACGAGGATGAGCTCCGTGCCAAGTATCCTACCCTCTTCGTGTCTTCTTCTTCTTCCTAGAATCTCGGGGCGAGATTCCTATTTAGTGGGGGAGAGTTGTAGCATCCCATCTATCTAACATATGTAATGCTACATGGTCTAGTAATATAATTGCTGCTTCCTACATATAATTGTTGCATCATAATTATATCATGCTCATGTCATCATGCCACCTTGCATTTGAGCATCATATACAACCCTTTTCATTTGGTTCTATCGCATATGCATTATTAATTGTATTTGGCTCTTGATATATTGTATTTGGTTCTTGATAAATGCTTGATGCCCAAGTTGAGTTGGGGGCATATCTTTTATTCAACTCCACCACCTTTTCCTTGTCACCACCTTATAATTCCACCATCCTAATTATCCATGAGCTTTTACACTTTTCCTTTGGCATTTAATCTAGCTCATGTGGGTTGGGATGGATCCACTTCTATTTCCACAGACTCTCATATTAGCATCATGTTGTTTTCACATTATTGATATGCGGAGCCACCTTTGCATGCTTTGTGAGTGGAACCCCCTTTTTCTAGCTTCCATATGGATTATTATGAATGTATGCTCATGTTGGAATATTTTTGAGACTATTAAACATCTAGTGGAACATACACACTAGCAAGTTCAAATTATATTCAAATATGATCATCTCCATCTACTCCCCATGGAACCTTCTTCTATTTCCCTTTAGCTTGGCCTTACTCCATATTTTGGAATGCATGTGTATAAATGCCATGATTATTATTTTGTTTTCACAAGATTAAACATGGCATTTACTATTCATGCATGGGCCATGCAAGGTCATCACCTTTTCCTTTCTTTGGTTTTTCTTGTATTTATGAAGTGGATCTTTGTCTTTTGGAATCAAGTCATGTGGGCCTTTCCTAAGCTCTATTCTTTTGCTCTTGCTAAACCCTCATCACCTTGATCCTTACTCTCCTTACCATGTGCACCCAAAAACCCTAACCACCTCATCTATCTCTCCACCACCACCATGTGCCCAACAAAACACCAAAACCCTCACCTCTATCTCCTTATCCTTCCTCACAGCCCTCCCTCTTGCTTGATCTTGGTTTGTTCATGTCAAACCCAAAACCCTAACCAAGCCCTACCCCATCTCCTCTCTCTAAAACCCTAGTCCTAATCCACCTCATGCCAAGCTAGCCCTAACCCTCCTAGCCTCGGCTACACCCCACCCCCTCACCCTGCCGAGGTACCCCTCTCTCCCTAGCCGGCGAGCTACCCCCCTCCTATCCAACCCTAGCTCCATGCCGAGCACCCCCTAGCTAACCCGAGCCTCTCCCTACTCCCTCTCTTTCTCTCTGCCAGCCAGGCCCCACACCCGAGCCAGTTCCACCTCCCTGTCCTCGCCTGGGCCCCAGCTGCAGTCGGCCATGCCCCCAGGTCAAGCACGTGAAGGAGGAGGAGAGAAAGGTGGCGTGGAGACCACCTTTTCCTCCACTAGTTGCCCACGGCACCTCTCCCCTCTCCTCTACCGTCCCTATCTACTCCCCCTCTCTGCCTGTCTATGCCAGATCCACCAGGGCCTAGCCCTTCTACTCCTTTTTCCCCACCTTCCCCTGCCACCACCTCTCCACCACCGATCACCAACCCCACCGTCGGTGTCGACCACCACCTCCTCGAAACAGGCGGCGGGCGTGGCGTGTAGTTGTCGGGGAAGCTCAGCGCGGACCCCTGCATCGCCCCGTACACAACAGTGAGGAGGAGGAGGCGCAGGATCTGCTGCACACCGACGCGCCGAACCGAAACCCTAGCTCGCTCGGCCTCTGCCTCGTCGTCGTCCTGCTGCTCTCCGGCTCGATCCACCACCTCCAACAACCTCGCGGTGAGCCACGCACTCTCCCGATCACCTCCCCTTCCTCCTTGGTCGTCTGTGCTCGCCGAACTTTGTGTCGAGCGCTCTCTGTGCGCCGGCGTGCGCGTGCTTCTGCTCGCTGTGCGCCGCGACAGCTACTCCTAGCCGCGTTCCCCTTACCCAGCAACAACCCCCGACCACCGCAGCGGTAGCTGCCGCCGCGCGCGCGCGCCAGATCCCGGGTTCGATTCCCCGCTACGCCGCGCGCGCCCGTCCGTCAGTTTCGTCAGAAACGCAAAGGAAGAAAAATAGTAGCAGCTGCGTACTTTGCAAATCCCCCCACCTTTTTGTCTCGTCAACCCGCGCTCCCCTCCAACCCCACCTGTCAGCCACCGTGGTTGTTTTACAAAGAAGCACCCGCAAAGTCTAGACCTCAACCCGCGGCCCCCGGCTGTGCCGCGTGGCCCCGCTCGCTCAGCCACTGTCGCATGGGTCCGTTGACCCACAAGCCCCACCTGTCCGTCTCACTAGCTCGCTATCCTCGTGGTGAGAAAAGCTTTTGCGCACCGTTTACTCCCAGTAAGCCTCGGCCCCACCTGTTTGTGGCTACGGCTAGGAGTGGCTGAGTATAAAAAGCTTTTTCCGTTTTTCTGTTTAATAAAATGAATTTACAGAAATGTTTAAATTCAAATTTAAATCTGTTTTTAATAACTTTTAGTTTGTAATTCCAAATAATACAAATGATATATGTTTTGGAATCAGAAAAATGTGAGGAATTCAAATATGCTATTCAAAATAATGTTTGACCACTTTAAATTTTCGAGATGATTAAAATTGCAATAAAATGCCTTTTCTTAAATAATTAATAACTTTAAAACTATAACTCCAAATTCGACAAATAATATGTCTAAATCGATCAGCGCGACGAGCCCGTTCTAACTATGCATTCCATGTTCTGATTTGAAGCATGCATCATATCATTATTAAAAATCAGAACTGTTTATGGCAATAAAACTTGACCACATAAATAATAAAATGCGTTATTCTTGTACCCCACACCTCACCATGCCATGCTACATTATTGCCATGTAAATTGTGCATCATTTATCATAGCATGCTTGTTTGCTTGTCGCATTTTAATTCTTATGATTGTGCACTTTATTTATGTTGGCCCTTGTTTGTTTGGTTCTTCTTCGAATATACGCTCAGCAGGAGAATTATCAGGAATCACAGGAGTTCTACCCAGATCCATCTCTCGCTTCAACTGAGCTACCAGGCAAGCACTACCACATGCTTTCATACATATAGTACTTATTGCCTCTATCTTATGCTTGCATCATTGAGTCGCGATTGCATTAAATTGAATCCCAAGTACTGCATAACCTTTACTTTTAAACCCCACTGAAGCTTGTTCCTCCATCCCATGAGCCATTACTATAGGAGTTGTTTGAGCCATGAGAGTCGTAGAACATCATGTGTAGGGTATGTGAGTGTCAGATGGATAACGAGGTACCTAAAAAACTTAACCTGAGTAGTAATGGGATAACTAATGAAAGAGGCATCGGTGGGCAAACCTTGGGTCCGTCTCGGAGCCGGCCAACTTCGTTGCGGGTAGCTTAATGGGGTGGCCCCCCAAAATATATCTGAATCCTGTGATCACTTTGTCGTGAATGCCTCGTTGGGTTTTGAGTTGGTTTTTCCGAGGTTGATCGAGTGTGTGTTGCTATTTGTGCACCCCTGCAAGGTAAATCTTTCTGAAAGCCGTGTCCGCGGTTATGGACGACTTGGAGCACAGTTTCTCGATCATAGACAAGTATAACTACAGTACCGCATTTAATTTGACTAAGTACCTGACTAGTAAGTAGTGCAATACTCATGGAATGGCTAATAAAACTGCCAACGGATGGGTTGTTCGTCCGCTTTCTCGTTGGTAAGCGAGAAGGAGGATGGATATGTTAATTATACTGTTATAACTGTTGTTACTAATTAACGGACATCCGTCTATCGTTGGTTAGGCGGATGGTTAGCGAGTATCTATAGACTTGTTAGTTATTATCTTTTGCTGCAATTGCGTCACCCCAGATATATGTCCCCTTTAGAGGCATAAAGACTTGCTGAGTACCCCTAGGGTCTCACACGATAAATTGTTTGATTCAGATGAACAGGTGTATTTGCAAGATGGATACTGGGTGGAGGAGACGGATGATGTTGGCAACGATCACTCGGTGTAGAGATTCCGGGGATGGGGATCCGCGAGATCTGTGGGCGGGACGTGTTTATTTATGTGGCATCTTATGCCGATTTGCTTCTTATCCGTACTCGGATCTTGTTTCCGCTTCCGCCTGATATTCTGATGTTTGGTGTATGAGGAGCTATCCTAAACTATAATCTCTATCTAGTACATTTGGCTCTTGCCGTATGGCGTTGCAATATTTCTATTTCTTTTAGATGGAATGGCTCTGAAAACTGTTGTATGGTGGCTTGCATACATACTCACTTGTGTATGTAGTTGATCCCTTCGCCTGCCGATTACGCTGCTCGTTCTTGTCCCGATGTTCAGGAAGTGGTTAGGACGGCCGACAGGTCTACCTGTGAGTGGCCCCTGGGCCCCACCGTACTATTTTAACCACTTTCGCTCATCCAGGCATGCAACTTAGAGCGTAATGCACCGAGGTAGTTACAGCCACCCCATTAAGCTACCCGCAACGAAGTTGGCCAGCTCCAAGACGGACCCAAGGTTTGTGTCAATGGTTGTAAAGGACTGGGAACCCGAAAATGTGACTGGGCTTCTCGATACCGCGAAAATATTCCACATCCCAAATAGTATAGGTGCTCCACGCACAATCTTAAATAAACAGTAAAGCATGGCATAAGTACAGGATAGTAACAAAGCCCCAAACTACTTTGTGGCCCCAAGAAATAGAAATGAATCAAGCTCTGCCTCAGGGGGTCCATAAGGCCTCCCGGATGTGGATAGTGCGAATAGTCAAGGAACAGGAAACAAGCACTCGGGGTCCTACGGGACACAAGTGAGCATAAAAACCAAATAACAGATATTGCCCACCGGTGCCTCTTTCATTAGTTATCCCATTACTACTCAGGTTAAGTTGTTTAGGTACCTCGTTATCCATCTGACACTCACATACCCTACACATGTTGTTCTACGACTCGCATGGCTCAAACAACTCCTGTAGTAATGGCTCATGGGATGGAGGAACAAGCTTCGGTGGGGTTTAAAAGTAAAGGCTATGCAGTACTTGGGATTCAATTTAATGCAATCGCGACTCAATGATGCAAGCATAAGATAGAGGCAATAGGTACTATATGTATGCAAGCATGTGGTAGTGCTTGCCTGGTAGGTCAGTTGAAGCGAGAGATGGATCTGGGTAGAACTCCTGTGATTCCTGATAATTCCCCTGCTCGGCGTCTATTCAGAGAAGAACCAAACAAACAAGGGCCAGCATAAATAAAGTGCACAAGCATATGAATAAAAATGCGACAAGCAAACAAGCATGCCATGATGAATGATGCACAAATTACATGGCAATAATGTAGCATGGCATGGGTGAGGTGTGGGGACAAGAATAAATCATTTTATTAATTATTTGGTCAAGTTTTATTGCTATAAACAGTTCTGATTTTAATAATGCCATAATGCATGCTCCAATTCAGAACAAGGAATGCATAGTTAGAACGGGCTCGTCGCGCTGATCGATTTAGACATATTATTTCTTAAATTTGGAGTTGTAGATTTAAAGTTATTAATTATTTAAGAAAAGGGCATTTTATTGTAAATTTAAATTAGCTCGAAAATTTAAATTGCTCAAATAATATTTTGAGTGGCATATTTGAATTCCTCACATTTTTCTGATTCAAAAACATATATTAGCTGTGTTGTTTGGAATTATAAATCAAAATTTCTTAAAAATAGATTTAAATTTGTATTTAAACATTTCTGTAAATTCATTTTTTTATAAAACAGAAATGCGCCCAGATTTTTATACCCGGAGAAACCTAGCCCAAGTCACTGACGGGTGGGACCGATGCTGACTGGCGAAAACAGCACGCGGAAACTTTTTATACCGCGGGCTCAGCCAACCACAGCCGCTGACAAGCGGGACAGACGTTCGCGCGGACCCACACGCGGGCGAGCGAACGGGGCACAGCCACGTGGCTCGGACGGGGACGGCGGGTTGAGGTTTTTTGGAACCTGGGGTGCTTTCTGTAAAAAGGCTGAAGGGGCTGACTGGTGGGCCTGGTGTACCGCGGGTTGAGGGAGAAAATAAAAAGGGGGGTTTCTGGAAGATGCGCATCGCTACTGTTCTTCTTCTCCCGTTTCTGACGAAACTGACAGAGAGCAGCGACAGCGCGCGGCGCGGCGGAACGGGGCTCGAACTCGCGACCTGGGGCGCGCGCGCGGAGGCGGAACCGCTGCGGTAGGGTGGGGTTGCTGACAGGAGGGCGGTAGGCGGCTAGGTAAGGCGTAAGCGGCGAGAGGACAGTCCTCGACGACGTGAGCTCGCCGCGCCGAGAGCGCTCGACGAAACGCACGGTGCGACCAGTCAACAAATCGGCAAGCAGAGGTATCTGGGAGGGTCGGGCGCTCACCGGGAGTAGGTCGATGGTGGTGGCTCGGCTGGAGAAGCAGCGGATCAGCGGTGAAGCAGACGGTCGGCGAGCTAGGGTTTCCGTCGGCGCGGCGGGGTTCTGGTGGTTCCCGCCCTTCTCCTCCTCGACTCCGGATGCAGGCAGGCTCCTGGGGATTGACTTGGTCTTCCTCGACGCCCAACAACCACGCCCACCGCCTGTTTCGAGGGGATGCTGGTGGATGCCGAGGTGGTGGCCGGAGTTGGAGAAGAGGTGCAGGGGAGAGGAAAGGAACGGCGCAGCGGCCAGGGGTGGATCTGGGCATGAGAGAGAGACAGGAGGGAGTAGATAACGGAGAGGAAGAGGAGAGAGGTGCCGTGGGGGACTGGTGGAGAAAAGGTGGCCTCAGCCACCTTTTGCCTCTCCCTCACGTGCACGTCGTGGGGAGGCTAGGGCAGGCAACTGCAGGTGGGGCTCGGCCGGGAGAGAGGCCAGGCTCGGGCTGGTGGGGCTGCATGGTAGGGATATAGGGAGAGAGAGAGAGAGAGAGGGAGGAACGGGTTGGAGCTAGGGTAGGAGGGAGCTCGGCTAGGGTTGGATAGGAGGGGGTAGCTTCGGCATGGGGAGAGAGAGAGCTAGGGTGGGCCCTGCCGGCAGAGAGAGGGAGTGAGAGATGCCTCGGCATGGTGAGAGTAGGGTGGTGAGGGTGGCATGGCAAGAAGTTGGTTAGGGTTAAAGTTTAGAGCGAGGATTAGAGACAGGGGGTTTAGGGTAGGGGTTTAGCTATGATCACACTTGATCATGCATGGATGGAGGGTGAAAAGGAGAGAAAGGTGAGGGTGAGAGAGAGAGAGGTTTTGATGCACATGGCAAGGTAAGAAGATCAAGATGGTGAGAGTTTATGGTAAAAGCAAAAGAATAGAGCCAACATGAATGGACTCTCAAAGAACCATGCTCCACTTCCAAAAATACAAGAAAAACCAAAAGGAGGGATGATGGTGAGATTTGCATGGCCCATGCATGAATAGTAGATGCCATATTTAATTTTGTGAGAACAAAATTAAATCCCATGGCATTTATTTCCATGCATTCCCAAATATGGAATTAAAGCCAAGCTAAAGGAATTAAAAAGGATGTTCCAAGTGGAGTAGATGGAGATGGTCAAATTTGAATATAATTAGGACATGCTAGTGTGTGTATTCCACTAGGTGCATAATATCCTCAAAAATATTCCAACATGAGCATTCACTCAAAATCAACCCATATGGAAGCTTGAAAAAGGGGTACCACTTGGCCATGTGGCTCCTCCTATATCCATAATGTGAAAATAATATGGTGCATATATGGGAACATGTGGAAGTAGAAGTGGATCCATCCCAACCCACATGAGCTAGAGGTAAAACCAAAAGAAATGCAAAGCTCACATATAGTTGGATGGTAGTATTTTAGGGTGGTGACAAGAAAGGTGGTGGAGTTAATAAAAGATATGCCCCAACTCAACTTGGGCATCAAGCATTTATCAAGAACCAAATACAATATATCAAGAGGCAAATACAATTAATAATGCATATGGGATAAGAACCAAATGAAAAGGGTTTTATATGATGCTCAAATGGAAGGTGGCATGATGACATGAGCATGATATAATTATAATGCAACAATTATATGTAGGAAGTAGCAATTATATTACTAGACCATGTAGCATTACATATGTTAGACAGATGGGATGCTACACCATGTTCTCCGATGGATCCCGCCACCAAAGGCCTGATCCACCTTTCCACTATAGGAACCCTTCGAGGCGGGTACCGGCACCTTTACACAACTAGCAAGGCACAACTCCACAACCAAATTGGAGGCTCCCGTAATGACAACAAGCTGCCACAAGAACAAGTTATCAATAACAAAGCACAAGATCTAGATATTAACAAGAATAACAGATAGGGGATTTCTCCAAATGAATGGAGAGGGGTTGATGCGCTTGATTCGTGATGGTGATGAAGATTTTCTCCTCCTTCAATTCCCCCAAAGATCGAAGCCTTCGGGTGGTTGAAGTGGGAGATCTAGAGAGAGAGCTCTTGCAATGGGTCTGACACTTTTTGAATGAATCAAGAGTTCTGCTCGATGGGGAAGAAGGGTTTTTTATACCCCCTTCCAAAACCAACCCGTTGGAGCCTTTGGGGGGCGGATTATCTGGCCCAAGTTAGGGCCGGATTTATCCGGTCCTGGGAGAAAATCCACCCTAGAGCCGGACTGTCCGGGGGAAATTCTGCCCCTAGACAGAAGCTCGCGCACAGCGAGCCCTGGCCAAGATGGTCTAGCCGAATTATCCGGCCCATGATGGTGGCGGATAATCCGGCCCCCAACTGCTCAAAACTTTCCTGCAACACTTAGTACACATTAGAAATTCCATGGTATTGTTATCTAACATACAAAACATTGGAAATCATGAAATATTCTTTCACCAGGTGTGACCCCCCTTCCTGGACATGCGTTAACACTTGGTAAAATCCCGTATATGTACGTGGAAACTCCCGCCGCGGGACAACCAGGCCTAGAATATGGCAAAGTTGGACCAACCTTTTGATCGCCATGTACATATGTCGTAAACAAACCAAAACAAGTAGAAAGGTCCACCGGGCTACCCTCGTATGGAGATAGCTATAGGGGTAGACGATCCGCGGCTCCCCGTCTAGGGTTTTGCTGGAGGAACACCGCCAGAGCATCGGAATCACATGAAAATTTGCATGTGCCCCTAGCATATGTGTATGAGAGTGGTGCAAGGTTGGTAGGTGCCAAGCGTAGGCCCCAAGTGTGACCCCCCTTCCGGGACAAGCGTTAACACTTGGTAAAATCCTGGAACTGTAAGTGGAAAATCCCGCCACGGGACAATCGGGGCCTAGAATGTGGCAAAGTTGGCCCAACCTTTGCTCTCCATTTACATGTGTCCTAAACAAACCAAAACAAGTAGAAAGCTCCACTGGTCTACCCTCGTACGGATATAGCTTCGCCGACGGCCAAACCTCGGGGCCGTCGGTGTAGCCATTGCCCAGGCCAGCTCCGCCCGGTGGCTGTCGGTGTAGACCAGCTACGCTGAGGGTGGCTGTCAACGTAAAAACGCCGTCGGCGTATCCCGTCCAGCCTGGCCCACGTCCGCCGGCCCGTGACGGTGTTAGCTCTACACCGACGGCCACCCTCGGCGTAGCGCCTTCCTTTTTCTTTCCCCTTCCCTAATTTTCCTGCTGGACCTATGCAGTGGGTGGCCGTCGGCGTAACTCCTTTTTATTTTTTATTCCTACTTATTAACTTGCATTTTATTTGTACTTATTTATTGTAACCAATTATTTTAATATTGCCTACATTTTTCTTAATTGGACGGATTCGTATCCTCAGAATAGCTGTCTCCATGCCCACATGAATTGACATTGTGAATCTTCATATTTAGCATCCACAATCAAGATATTAGCTATATTATTCAACTTATCGACATAGTTTTCTACTACAAATCCAAAAATATCACTAATGCATCTCGCTCAATCAAACTGGACGCCGACGATCGGGTACTGAGCCGCGGGCGGTGAACACCCAGAGAGAAGGAACCATCACACGAGCATAGCCCGGGTGAGATACCTAAAGATCCTACCATGTATTGGAGAACCTGACCTCCAACACATATATATAGTGACGGACGTGCTCGTCCTCCTCCCCTGACACGATTGTGTACCACCTCCTCGGGGGCTGGCTCCCTCTACACCGATAGTGGACCAATCGACTGCCACCAAAGAAGCTCCGGGTCGACGACGGGCCCCGGATTCCTCACCAAGCTACGGTTCCCGGAAGGTAGCACCTCCTAGTGCTAGCCCGGTGGAGCCCTGGCTCGGACATCCCCGGCCCCGACGGAGCCCAGCAGTCCTACGGTGTTGCCGCTGAGTTGAGGACGAGCACAGTGGTTGGGCATCCTAAATTATGCATTTGATCGAAAGAACAAATTTCGAAGTGTGGTTGCTCTAAAATGCATCTAATTAACCAAAAAATGGGCTTGGAGATTACCTACGGGTGGCGACGGTGGGCGGCCTCGGGTGCGGCAGCTTCGAGCCAGCGATGGGCTCCGGGTGGCGTCGGCTTCAGGCGGGCGGTAGCTTCGGGTGGCGATGGCTGCTTTGGGCAGGAGGAGGAGGCAGCAGAGGAATGAAAGAGGAGGGGGTATTTAAGCTAAACACACCTGACCCACCAGATATACATGGGCCGAGCCTAGGTTTTCTTGGGCCGAGCCTATGTTTTCTTGGGCCAAGCCTTGGTTTTCTTAGGCCAAGCCAGAGCGTCGGAACCGGGGCCTAGAATGTGGCAAAGTTGGCCCAACCTTTTCTCTCCATGTACATATGTCCAAAACAAACTGAAACAAGTATAAAGGTCCACCGGGTTACCCTCGTACGGAGATAGCTATAGGTGTAACGATCCGGGGCCCCCGTGTAGGGTTTCACCAGAGGAAGACCGCCAGAGCGTCGAAGTCACATGAAAACTTGCATGTGCCCCTAACATATGTGTGTGAGAGTGGTGCAAGGTTGTTAGGTGCCATGTGTAGGCCCCAGGTGTGACCCCCCTTCCCGGACATGTGTTAACACTTGGTAAAATCCTAGATCTGTACGTGGAAACTCCCGCCGCGGGACAACCGGGACCTAGAATGTGGCAAAGTTGGCCCAACCTTTGCTCTCTAGTTACATGTGTCCTAAACAAACCAAAACAAGTAGAAAGGTCCACCGGGCTACCCTCGTACGGAGATAGCTATAGGGGTAGACGATACGGGGCCCCGCATCTAGGGTTTCGATGAAGGAAGACCGCCGGAGCATCGGAATCACATGAAAACTTGCATGTGCCCCTAGCATATGTGTGTGAGAGTGGTGGAAGGTTGGTAGGTGCCATGTGTAGGCCCCAGGTGTGACCCCCCTTCCCAGACATGCATTAACACTTGGTAAAATCCTAGATCTGTACGTGGAAACTCCCGTCGCGGGACAACCGGGGCCTAGAATGTGGCAAAGTTGGTCCAACCTTTGCTCTACATTTATATGTGTCCTAAACAAACCAAAACAAGTAGAAAGGTCCAACGGTCAACCCTCGTACGGAGATAGCTATAGGGGTAGATGATCTGGGGCACCCTGTCTAGGGTTTCGCTGGAGGAAGACCGTCGAAGCGCCGGAATCACATGACAACTTGCATGTTCCCCTACCATATGTGTGTGAGAGTGGTGAAAGGTTGGTAGGTGCCAAGTGTAGGCCCCAGGTGTGACCCTCCTTCCCGGATATGCATTAACACTTAGTAAAATTCTGGATCTGTACGTGGAAACTCTCGCCGCGGGACAACCGGGGCCTAGAATGTGGAAAAGTTTGCCCAACCTTTGCTCTCCATGTACATATGTCCTAAAGTAACTAAAAAAAGTAGAAAGGTCCACCGGGCTACCCTCGTACAGAGATAGCTATAGGGGTAGAAGATCCGGGGCCCCCCGTCTAGGGTTTCGTCGGAGGAAGACCGCCGGAGCGTCGGAATCACATGAAAATTTGCATGTTCCCCTAGCATATATGTGCGAGAGTGGTGCAAGGTTGGTAGGTTCCATGTGTAGGCCCCAGGTGTGACCCCTGAAAGGGAATGTATGCCCCATGTGTGGTTTTGGTAATTAGTGACAATCCCTATGGACTAACGTGCAAATTGAGTTTCACTTGTAGGTTTGTCCATTGGCATTGCTTGGACCATGTGTTGGTTTAAACGATGAAAAAGAAGAAGCATCATCCAAGGGCTTTGTGCCTATTGGAATCAAGTAGAAGAAGAAGATATCAAGTATGCCTTGAAGAAGAAGAAGATGGAGTTCCTCATGCCTATCTTCAAGACATCATCAAGAATTGAAGTGCAAGCTCAAGGTGTTTCATCTCTAGAAGATCTCATGCTTGAAGCTTGCCATCCTCGGCAATCATGGAATGATGAAGACAAGTTCGAAGAAGAGTCTTCCCCATGGAGTATGGGGAGCATTTCTCAAGACTTCATCAAGCAAGTGCAAGCAAGTGCAATCAAGAAAGGTGTTCCGTCTTGAAGGTGACAAGATCGCCCACATCAACTCAAGTGGGATGCTCAAGGAAAAGGTATGATCTTGACAGGGTTTCTATTTTACTGGTCTCTTGTAGTGTTTGGAGACCGGGTTTAGGATAGATGGCCGTACTATCAAGAGGGGCTCTTGAGTGAGTAGCTCGATTGTATCTTTCAGAGAGAGATCAAACCTTTGCATACATATCATCATATTTCTTGGTTTTTGTTTGGTTCTTGTCCATGTGAGGATCTAGAGCTTATGGTTGTCTTCATAACAAGCTCTAGTTCATCAAAAACGGATTTCCCTGGCATATCTCATTGCGTTTTTGATCTTGCGGGTTTTCCGGCTCCACACCTTGGGAGATATATCACTTATATATTCATGATATTTTCTTCTTGGTGATATCCAATATTTCACTTTTTGTTGGATTCTACTCTTTATTATCTTTCCAACAAAATTGGTTTCATCCCAATTGGATTTTCCAAGCTCAACTTCTTGCGTTTTGGGTTCTGGAGGTTTTACCGGTTCGTCGCTTGTGAGAGGTAATACATTTCTACATTTTATTTTTATCCTATCTTGTTGGACTATGATGTTTCTTTACATAATCTTTTAGAGATTTTTGTTCTCTTCAAAACGAGCCCAAGATCATCGAAATCGGAGTCCGGAGTCAAAAGTTATTAAAGTTTTCGTGCAATGTTGTCCAACATTTTTGCTTGAGCGTAGTACCGGCCCAAGTTCCGACCAAAGTTCTGGAAAATCTCGTTTTTTTTGTATCTTGTGTTTCTATTTACCGGTAGTACCGGTAGGGCACCGGTAGTTCTGGTGAGGCGTGAATCTGGCCCAAGCGGGCAGATTACTCTTGCCCTATTTAAGAGCCCCCCTCTTCCCCAAAGTTTCCCCAAGTTTTGAGGTCATTTTTGCTAGCTCTTCCACTCTCTCTCCTCCATTGTTAACCTTCAAGAGCTTGTCCTCTCCTCCATTGCATCTCTTTGAGGGATTTGAGAGAGGAGATCTAGATCTACAACCCCCACCAAACCAAATCCCTTCTTTGTGAAGGAATCCTTGGGATCTAGATCTTGGAGAGTTTTGTGTTCTCCTCTTGTGTTCTTCCTCTCTTATTATCCCAATAGCTTTTGTAGCTTTGGTGGAATTTGAGAGAGCAGAACTTGCCTCTTGCATTTGGTGCATAGGTTTGAGTTCTCCTCGAAGATTTGGCAAGTTCAAGCTCTTGGGCTTGTTACTCTTGGGTTCTTGGAACCCTAGACGGTTGTGTGGAGTTGTGGTGTATTCTTGGGGCTCCAATTGAGTTGTGGAGGTTCCCCAAGCTTGTTGGCCTTTTGTGGCATTGTGGAGACTTTGTGGCGTTTCTTGGGAGCCCTCCAATTGTTGTAGAGTTTGCCCCAAGCTTTGTACGGGTTTGGTGACCGCCCTCAAGTGTCCCATAGTGGAACATGAGTAGGCCTTTGTGGCAAGCTCACATGAGAATAGGGTGAGCCTTTTGTGCCGTTGGTAGGTTGCGTGCATTCGCATCTTGGGGTGAGGCCTTGTGTGGCGATGGGTGAGCATCAAGCCACCACACCTCGAGGTGAGCCACTTGTGGCGTTAGAAGTACATTGCGCCCCCGCACCTCTCCAACGGAGACGTAGCTTCTTTGGAAGTGAACTTCGGGAAACAAATCATCGTCTCCACGTCCATCGGTTATCTCTCAACCGGGCCCTTTACTTATGCAATTTACATTGTGATAGCCATCATGCTTGAAGTATTATATCTTGCTATCACCTTGTTGCTTCTTTTGCTTAGCATAGTTGTTGGTGCACTTAGTTGAACCTAGTGGTTAAAGGTTTTGGATTGATAAATTAAACGTTAAGTTTTATTCTGCATTTATGAGAGCCTAAACCGTAAGAATTTTAAAATGCCTATTCACCCCCTCTAGGCGGCGTTCGTTTCCCTTTCATTCCCCTTCCTGGACATGCGTTAACAATTGGTAAAATCCTGCATATTTACGTGGAAACTCCCGCCGCGGGACAACCGGGGCTTAGAATGTGACAAAGTTGACCCAAACTTTGCACTACATGTACATATGTCCTAAATAAACCAAAACAAGTAGAAAGGTCCACCGGGCTACCCTCGTACGGAGATAGCTATAGGGGTAGACTATCCAGGGCCCCCCGTCTAGGGTTTCGCCGGAGGAAGACCGCCAGAGCGTCGGAGTCACATGAAAACTTGCATGTTCCTCTACCATATATGTGTGAGAGTGGTGCAAGATTGGTAGGTTCCATGTGCAAGTCCCAGGTGTGACCCCCCTTCCCGGACATGCGTTAACACTTGGTAAAATCCTAGATTTGTACGTGGAAACTTCCGCCGCGGGACAACGGGGGCCTAGAATATGGCAAAGTTGGACCAACCTTTTGATCTCCATTTACATATGTCGTAAACAAACCAAAACAAGTAGGAAGGTCCACCAGGCTACCCTCGTATGGAGATAGCTATAGGGGTAGACGATCTGGGCCCCCCCGTCTAGGGTTTCGCCGGAGAAAGACCGCTAGAGCGTCAGAATCACATGAAAACTTGCTTGTGCCCCTAGCATATGTGTGTGAGAGTGGTGACAAGTGTAGGCCCCAAGTGTGACCCCCCTTCCGGGACATGCGTTAACACTTGGTAAAATTCTGGAACTGTACGTGGGAATCCCGACGCGGGACAACCGGGGCCTAGAATGTGGCAAAGTTGGTCTACACTTTGATCTCCATTTGCATGTGTCCTAATAAAATGAAAACAAGTAGAAAGGTCCACCGGTCTACCCTCGTACGGATATAGCTATCGGGTAGATGATCCGGGGCCCCCGTCTAAGGTTTCGCCGGAGGAAGACCACTGGAGCATCGAAATGACATGAAAACTTGCATGTGCCCCTAAAATATATGTGGGAGAGTGGTGCAAGGTTGCTAGGTGCCATATTAGGTCCCAGGTGTGACTCCCCTTTCCGTGCATTCGTTAACACTTGGTAAAATCCTGGATCTGTACGTGGATACTCCCGCCACGGGACAACTGGGGTCTAGAATGTCCAAAGTTGGCCCAACCTTTTCTCTCCATGTACACATGTCCTAAACAAGCTAAAACAAGTAGAAAGGTCTACCAGGCTACCCTCGTACGGAGATACCTATAGGGGTAGACGATTCAGGGCCCCCGTCTAGGGTTTTGCCGGAGGAAGACCGCCGGAGCGTCGGAATCACATGAAAACTTGCATGTGCCCCTAGAATATGTGTGCGAGAGTGGTGCAAGGTTGGTAGGTGCCATGTGTAGGCCACATGTGTGACTCCCCTTCCCGGACATGCGTTAACACTTGGTAAAATCCTGGATCTATACGTGGAAACTCCCGCCACGGGACAACCTGGGCCTAGAATATGACAAAGTTGGCCCAAACTTTGCTCTCCATGTACATATGTATTAAAAAAACCAAAACAAGTAGAAAGGTCCACCGGGATACCCTCGTACGGAAAGAGCTATAGGGGTAAACGATCCGGGGGTCCCTGTCTAGGGTTTCGCCGGAGGAAGACCCCCGGAGCGTCGGAGTCACATGAAAACTTGCATATGCCCCTAGAATATGTGTGTGAGAGTGGTGCAAGGTTGGAAGGTGACATGTGTAGGCCCCATGTGTGACCCCCCTTCCCGGACATGCGTTAACACTTGGTAAAATCCTGGATCTGTACATGTAAACTCCCGCCGCGGGACAACCGGGGCCTAGATGTGGCAAAGTTGGCCCAAACTTTGCTCTCCATGTACATATGTCCTAAACAAACCAAAACAAGTAGAAAGGTCCACAGGGATACCCTCGTACAGAGATAGCTATAGGGGTAAACGATCCGAGGCCTCCCGTCTAGGTTTTTGCTGGAGGAAGACCGCCAGAGCATCAGAATCACATGAAAACTTGCGTGTGCCCCTAGCATTAGTGTGTGAGACTGTTCCAAGGTTGGTAGGTGCCAGGTGTAGGCCCCAAGTGTGACCCCCCTTCCCGGACATGCGTTAACACTTGGTAAAATCCTGGATCTATACGTGGAAACTCCCGCCGCGGGACAAGCGGGGCCTAGAATGTGGAAAAGTTGGCCCAAACTTTGATCTCCTTGTATATATGTCCTAAACAAACCAAAACAAGTAGAAAGGTCCATCGGGCTACCCTCGTACAGAGATAGATATAGGGGTGGACGATCCGGGGCCCCCCGTTTAGGGTTTCGCTAGAGGAAGACCGCCAGAGCATCGAAATCACATGAAAACTTGCATGTGCCCCTAGAATATGTGTGTGAGAGTGGTGCAAGGTTAGTAGGTACCATGTGGAGGCCCCAGGTGTGACCCCCCTTCCCGAACATGCGTTAACACTTGGTAAAATCCTGGATCTGTACGTCGAAACTCCCGCCGCGGGACAACCGGGGCCTAAAATGTGGCAAAGGTTGCCCAACCTTTTATAAACATGTACATATGTCCTAAACAAACCAAAACAAGTAGAAAGGTCCATCGGGCTACCCTCGTATGGAGATAGCTATAGGGGTAGACGATCCGAGGCCCCTCATCTAGGGTTTCACCGGAGGAAGACCGCCAGATCATCGGAATCACATGAAAACTTGCATGTGCCCCTAGAATATGTGTGTGAGAGTGGTCCAAGGTTGGTAGGTCCCATGTGTAGGCCCCAAGTGTGACCCCCCTTCCCGTACATGCGTTAACACTTGGTAAAATCCTGGATCTATACGTGGAAAGTCCCGCCGCGGGACAAGCGGGGCCTAGAATGTGGCAAAGTAGGCCCAACCTTTGATCTCCATGTATATATGTCCTAAACAAACCAAAACAAGTAGAAAGGTTCACCGGGATACCCTTGTACGGAGATAGCTATAGGCGTAGATGATCCGGGGCCCCCCGTCTAGGGTTTCACTAAAGGAAGACTGCCGGAGCGTCGGAATCACATGAAAACTTGCATGTGCCCCTAGCATATGTGTGTGAGAGTGGTGCAAGGTTAGTAGGTTCCATGTGTAGGCCCTAGGTGTGACCCCCCTTCCCGGACATGCATTAACACTTAGTAAAATCATGGATCTGTACGTGGAAACTCCCGCCGCGGGACAAGCGAGGCCTAGAATGTGAAAAAGTTGGCCCAACCTTTGATCTCCATGTATATATGTCCTAAACAAACCAAAACAAGTAGAAAGGTCCACCGGGCTACCCTCGTACGGAGATATCTATAGGGGTAGACGATCCGGGGTCCCCCGTCTAGGGTTTCACTAGAGGAAGACCGGCGGAGCGTCGGAATCACATGAAAACTTTCATGTGCCCCTACCATATGTGTGTGAGAGTGCTGCAAGGTTGGTAGGTGCCATGTGTAGGCCCCAGGTGTGACCCCCCTTCCCGGACATGCGTTAACACTTGGTAAAATCCTGGATCTATACGTGAAAACTCCCGTCGCGGGACAACTTGGGCCTAGAATGTGGAAAAGTTGGCCCAACCTTTGCTCTCCATGTAAATGTGTCCTAAACAAACCAAAATAAGTAGAAAGGACCACCGGGCTACCCTCGTACGGAGATAGCTATAGGGGTAGACGATCCGAGGCCCCCCGTCTAGGGTTTCGCCGGAGGAGGACCGCCGGAGCATCGGGATCACATGAAAACTTGCATGTGCCCCTAGCATATGTGTGTGAGAGTTGTGCATGGTTGGTAGGTGCCATGTGTAGGACATTGTATGGAGAATACTACGGGGGTAGACCTACGGGGCCCTCATATTAGGGTTCGCTAGAAAAGGACCGTCCGAGCGTCGGGATGGCATGAGAACACGTGTGTGGCCCTAGCATACATGCAAAAGTGTGGTGGATTGCTCCTAGATGGAAAACCTAGTTAGTCCACGTCTACGGTTTGCGTGGGAAACGAGCACAAGAAGTCTATGAGGGTAGATCTAGGGGGTCCACGTCTAGGGTTTGCGTAGAAAACGAGCACCAGAGCGTAATATAACCACAAACAAATTATATAATAGTTTGATTGTAATATAATAAAAGTATACAACCAAAAAATTTAAAAAAAAAATTTAATGGTGGTACGCCGACAGCGTAGCTTTGTCAATATTTAATAAAAAATGGGTGGCCTACGCCGACGGTGGCCGTCGGCGTAGCCGAACCCTAGATCGAACCGCAAAGGGCTGGCCGGACCCGTTCCGACCAGCCCATGACCACACGTGCCCTCTCCTCCCTGATCCCCTACCTCGCCCGCCGCCATCTCCTCTCCTCTCCATCGCCGCCACCACGTGCCCTAGCTCCGACCGCCTCTCCTCCCTCATCCCCGAGCCCCTACCTCGCCGCCTCCGAGCTGCCTGCCGCCTCGAGCCCAAGCTAGCCAGGGCCTCTCCGCCCATGGCCCTGCCACACCCTCTCCTCCCTGACCGGCGGCCGCCCTCGCATCCCTCGTCCCTGAGCTACCTCACCGCCTCTGAGCCGTGCGTCGCCTCGAGCCCAAGCTAGCCAAGGCCTCATCGCTCGTGGCCCTGCCACGCCCTCTCCTCCCTAGCTGGCGGCCGCCCCTCGTCTACCTCGTCCCCGAGCCCCTCTCCCTGCGCCTCCAAGTCCACCCCGAGCCCCTCTCCTCACCGCCAAGTCAATCACCTGTCGCGCCCTCTCCTCCCTGATCAAGGTAGTTCACGTGACGATATAATCTTGTCGTTTGATTGTCAATTACTAGTTTTTTACATGTGATGATGCTGTAGTACAGTTACCTGATGCAATCTAAGGTGTTTGTTAATTGGATAGAAATTAGGATTATTTAGTGTCAATAGTTCTTGGTTTTGGCACAAACAATTCCTAGGTTTAGGTTCCTAGGATAGAAATTAGGTTTATTTGGTTGTCAATAGTTCTTGGTTTATTTAGTTGTCAATATTTAATTTTCTTAGGTAGGTAGATATATATATAAATGATTTGTTCATTATTTCTTAGGATTATGATTTAATTCCGGATTAAATTATTGTTGTTCTTAGATGATTGTTTGCTATAATTTTATTTATTAATGTGTTCTTGTTGTTCTTAGAGTATAATTAGGGTTCTTGGGTGTTCTTGATTAGTTCTTAAGTATTCTAGATAATCACAAGATAAAGTGTTGTCTTTATGTAATTGTACAGATTTTGTGGTGTTCCGAGAGTGACCATCATTGCGAGAGATGGTGTAGGAGACACCTCGATCCCATCTTCAAGTTTAGTCACCAGCCCCGACAGTCGGATGTTCGACTACTTCCTCTTCCACCGAGGGTGAGAATCCGTTCGCCTCTCTTGTACCTAGGTTTATTTTCGTGTCTAGATCACCAAGTCAAGTCATGTTACTTAGGCGTCTTCTCGACCGTAAGCGTTACATGGATTAATATGCATTAGTGGTCTTGCATATTAATAACCTAATGCTTACGGATTTTATCGGGCAGTCGGCGGATTTGTTGTTGGGTATGGTTCTCCTAGCTCTATCTTGATCCGAGACAGGATTTCGGCGGTGCTCCTCATTGTTCTCCGGATGCACATCCTCTCGGATTTTTGCCGAAACGTGTATCGGGAGAGCAGCGGGGAGGTGCTGCCAAAATTCTGCTCAGATCGGAGTAGAGCCAGGGAGAACCTACCCAATCTATGGATCTGGTGGCTGGTTAGGACCCTCTTTTCCTATTAGACATGTAGGTTGATGCATGCGTAAAAATATGAAGAATTTAATCTCCTATTTGATACAAACTGCTATATTTGTTGTTTGGTTCCGAACAAAGCAGAAGAGGATGGCTGATAATGGGTGGATGTAAAGTGGCCGTATTAGTGCGACTAATAAAACAGAAGAGTGGACGCGGAACACTCATTGTTAGTGAATGAGTTAGCACATGGTTCAAAGGCAATTGTTCGGGCACTTTGTCCCTGCGCTCGTTGCAATAAGCGTCATCGTCGGGGAAAGGATGAGATGTATAAACACCTTTTGCAAGCTGGGTACATGCCTCACTATGTCACGCATGTCGACTTTGCTCGGTACGAACGTGACAGAAGTGAGGTTATGCGGCAACAGCTCAATGGTAATGAGCATGATGGGATTAGAGACTGGCTAGATGATCTCATCGATGCCGACCAGCCGGATTCACCACCTCCACGGGATGAACCACCAGAACCGGAGAAACTGCTAGAACCAAAGGAACCGGAGCTAACCGCGAAGGCCTTCCTTGATATGATGGTAGCGGCTAAGAGGCCTCTATACAAGGGTGCAAAGATTTCTCAGCTCGATGTCATCTCTCATTGTCTAGCCAACAAGTGCCAGCACTCCACTACCCGTGCTCCATTTGAAGCTAACCTGAGAACATGTGGTAACATGTTGCTCCAAGGGCATTGTCTGCCTAAAACCTTTCATGAAACGAAGAGACTTATGAAGGATCTCAACATGGATTACGAAAAGATAGATTGTTGTCCAAAAGGTTGCCTTTTGTTTTGGAAACAGTTTGCGGATGACAAGTACTGCTCCATTTGTGGGGCCTCTAGGTATAAGCGTCATCATCAGGGAAAGGATGAGATGTATAAACACCTTCTGCAAGCTGGGTACATGCCTCACTATGTCACCCATGTCGACTTTGCTCGGTACGAACGTGACAGAAGTGAGGTTATGCGGCAGCAGCTCAATGGTAATGAGCATGATGGGATTAGGGACTGGCTAGATGATCTCATCGATGTCGACCAGCCAGATTCGCCACCTCCATGGGATGAACCACCAGAACTGGCCAGAGGAACCGCCAGAACCGAAGGAACCGGAGCCAACCGCGAAGGCCTTCCTTGATATGATGGTAGCGGCTAAGAGGCCTCTATACGAGGGTGCAAAGATTTCTCAGCTCGATGTCATCTCTCATTGTCTAGCCAACAAGTGCCAGCACTCCACCACCCGTGCTCACTTTGAAGCTAACCTGAGAACATGTGGTAACATGTTGCTCCAAGGGCATTGTTTGCCTAAAACCTTTCACGAAACGAAGAGATTTATGAAGGAGCTCAACATGGATTACGAAAAGATAGATTGTTGTTCAAGAGGTTGCCTTTTGTTTTGGAAACAGTTTGCGGATGACAAGTACTACTCCATTTGTGGGGCCTCTAGGTATGATGAGGTAAAGGGAAAAGATGGTTAGATGAGGCAGTCGAATGTCGCTACAAAGATTCTTCGGTATCTCCCATTCATAAAAAGAATCCAGCGGCTTTACTTGAGCGAGGAGACTGCCAAACAGATGACGTGGCACAAGAAGGGGAAGAGATATGAGGACGAGCACGGATGGAAGAAGATGGGACATCCATCTGATGATAAGGCATGGAAGAACTTTGATGACAAATACCCTCGGTGGGCAGAAGAGGCTCAGAATGTTAGAATTGTGATAGCAACAGATGGCTTCGACCCATATGGTTTGTCGACAGCCGTGTACAGCTACTGGCCGGTGTTTGTTATTCCACTCAATCTCCCTCCCGGAGTATTAATGCAACAGAAGACCATGTTTCTGTCGCTGATCATTCCAGGGCCCGAGTACCCGGGGAAGAATTTGAGTGTCTACATGCAATCGATTGTGGATGATTTGAACCAATCCTGGATACACGGGACATTGACATATGGCCTAGCATCGAAGAGAAACTTCTTGATGAAAGTTTGGTTGAAGTATACCATGCATGACATGCCCGAGTACGCCCTAACATGCGGATGGTGTACAGTTGGTAAGTGGCCATGCCCAGTGTGCAGGCACCGACTTGAGTTTCTTTGGCTGAAGTCGGGTCGCAAGTATGTTGCGTTTGACATGAATCGATAGTACCTTAAAAGAAAGCATCCTTCTAAGAAGACAGAAAGAACTTCAAGAAGGGAAAAGCTGTGCATGAAGTAAAAGAGGTACCAAAGTTCGATGGTGCAGCTGTTGATGCCGAGCTACGTGCTCTCGTGCCTGTGGCACTGGGAACTGGCCATCAATTTGTGGGATATGGTGTAACGCACAATTGGAATCATGTGGTAACCTTAACGAATCTCGTGTATTACAAGGACCTCGAACTTCCCCATAACATCGATGTGATGCACACCGAAAAGAATGTCGGGGAGTCCCTTTTTCACACAGTCCTGGACATTCCTGGGAAGTCAAAGGATAATGTCAAGGCTAGATTCGATGTTGATAAGCTATGTGATAGGAAGAGATTACACATGCAGCCTCCTACCGGCCGTCGAAGAATTGGTTCAAGCCGCATGCCTACTTCTGCCTTAATAGTGTCCAAAAGAAGGAGGCATTCAAGTGGCTCAAATACGTCGTGATGTTCCCTGATGGTTATTGTTCGAATATAAGTAAGGGAGTCAATCTTTTGACAGGACAAGTCACCAGACTCAAGAGTCAGGACTATCATATATGGATAGAGTGACTGATGCCGGTGATGGTTCGAGGGTATCTCCCCGAGAAAGTCTGGCGAGTGCTTGCGGAGTTAGCCATTTCTTCCGCACACTCTGTGCTAAGCAGGCATGTCCCCTGGTTATTGAGAAGCCGCGTGTTCAAGTGGCAGAGTTGCTATGCAATTTGGAGATGATCTTTCCGCCAGGCTTCTTTACTCCGATGGCGCATCTCATTGTGCACTCGCGAACAAGGTACTCTTGGGTGGCCCGGTGCAATTTCGTTGGCAGTTTTGTATTGAGAGAGAGTTTAAGTATATTTGGAAGATAACTGGAAACAAAGCCAAGATTGAAGCATGCATAGCTAAGGCGACATGCCTTCGGGAGATGGCAGACGCCGCGACAACCTACTGGCCTGATGATGTTCCCATTATGCATAACCTAGTCTCTCGTTACAATGTCGACCATCCCAAGAATGACCCCAAGCTCGAACTTTTCCAATTTTCCGGTGGCAAGGCCGGTAAACGACTAAAATACCGCTTGCCGAAGGAAGAGAAGGATTGCATAATGCTCTATGTGCTTATGAACATGAAGGAAGTGGTCGATTTCATAAGGTAAAATGGTGAATAATTTACTTCTCGGTCTCGGTCTAATGCTTATTTTCTCCTCCTTAGTGAATTCACGGATGAACAGTGGTCGAGAACGATGGATCCCTCTCCCTTGGAGTTGGACATTCTACTTAAAGAGGGTGCTCCTGGAAATAAAAAAACTTTGTGTGCTGGTTCATGGAAAAAATAATTTCTAACATGTCCCTCTTACCTTTCAATATGTGACCCTTATTATTCTACGTAACTAATATAATAAAAACAACAACTTTGAATTGTACTTGTAGGCGCCAACCTCTCTGCGGGAGCTAGCCTCCCCAACAAGGCGGACAAGACGAGAAGGCTCTGCTAGCTAGCTCGAGATGCACATATCGCGCAAGATGAGACATGTACGTGTAATTACGTGCTCTCTGTCATGTCGAGCTAGTCTCTGTGTCGGAACAAATGGAAAATTAAAGTATATCGTATGTGTTAGGGGCCGCGTTTCATGGATGGTGAAGGTGGCGGAGAAGGTTCACTTGCCGATGGGCTCGAAGGGCATCTCCGACCGGCCGATCAATTTTGAACATGAAATGTGTCTGTTTGGTCCGTATGAAACGGTTCGCAGATAACAAAACTTGGCCGTGTCCATGTGAGGGATACTCCCAGAAGCCCAACCCAAATTATTCTTCATAATATTTCATTTGAAACAAACTTAATTTACATAACACTGGTAGAAAAAAGGTCTTTGGTCCAGCGCCCAAATTTCATTGGTCCCGATTCGTTCCTTAATCGGGACCAATGCCAGGCACCGGTCACGGTTCATACCGCATGGGCATTGGTCCCGGTTCATCTCTAAGCACCGATCCCGGTTCGTGGCATGAACCGGGACCAATGCCCCCGTGATGCACACGTGGCGCTCTGCGGAGCATTGGTCCCGGTCCGTGCCACGAACCAGGACCAAAAACCCCGCGACGGTCCGCAATCCAGGACAATCTAAATTAATTCGGGGCAGAAATTAATTCGAGGCAGAAATTAATTCGAGGTAGAAATTGAATTGATCAGTATTTTTGAAAAAATCTTCCACAAATTAATCGAGACATTTTATTAATTCGACCACAAATTCTTTCCAAACAAAGGTGCGACTTTACAAATTTTCCTAGTCGACAACACTTCCGCTGCTGCTGTCCTCTGAGCCACCGGCTTCCTCGTCATCATCGGACGAAACCTCCATGATTTCGGCATTATTCGGGAGACGGAGCTCCTCTGCGTGGCTAGTGGCGTCGAGGGCGGTGTAGATGGTCCGTCCAGGGACGGACCAGAACATCTACCGCCCTTCTCGGTTGCGGAGATCCGGGTGCACCACGCGCCTGTCCACGAAGCGGTTGCCAAGCTTGGCCTCCCGCTCCTTCTTGAACAGCCGGGGCCAGTACTCGTTGGCCTCCGCGTACCGGGGCAACGCCCTCTTCCACGTGGGCATCTGGCGGCGACGCTCCGCGATGACGCACTCCATCTCATATCCGCCGAGGACGAGGAGCGAAGCCACCAGCACACCCGCCTCGCTGATGCGAAATCCGGCGGGCACCGTCGCACGCGGCGGCGTGAGGATGTCGTAGTACGCAAACATCGCCGCCTCGTAGAAGTTAAGCGTGGGCACCTCCATGGCGGCGCGGTGGAGATTGGAGAGGGAGGGGAGGCGAGACGACGGCACGGTGGAGAGGCGATGGCAAAAGGGGTGGTGGAGATCGCCTGCAGAGAGGCCGAGGCGATGGCGAAAGCGACGCGTTGTGGCCTCATATTTATACACGGGGACGACGAAGCGACGGTGGGCATTGGTCCCGGTTAATGACATGAACCGGGACCAAAGCCCCTCCCGCACGACACGTGGCGGCCCAGCAACACGCCCCCCACCTAGGTCATTGGTCCCGGGTCGTGCCATCAACCGGGACCAATGACCTGGGTGGGGGGCGCGTTGCTAGGCTGCCACGTGTCGTGCGGGAGGGACTTTGGTCCCGGTTCATGGCATTAACCAGGACCAAAAACCTCCCCTAGCCATATATAAGCACAACCCATCCACTTATTTTTTCCGGAATTTTGTGTAGGAGGTGGATGCTAGGTTTTTTTCTTCACACTACACACAAGGTGTTCGATGAAATGTCCGAGCCACGCTTAAGTTCGCACAACACGGTATCCTCGACCGAGGTTAGCAACCTTATCTTCTTTATCTGTAACTGATCCAAACATATTGCATGTGTCCATGAAGGGTGGTCATTTTACTATTCATGATGTTATTATAATGGTTAATTATTATGACGCAGATCGATGCATGGATGCGATGGATGTATGGCGACCGACGCGATTTCGATTTTATTGCAGGCCTGCATAAATTTACCGATTTGGCTAAGGCAAACAAAGTGGATAATTTTATGCCTTGTCCCTGCATCGACTGTCGGAACGTGGCGAAGCACTCTGCCCCGAGAATCCTTCAAAGCCATCTGCTTCGGAGAGGTTTGATGCCGAATATTATTGTTGGGCCATGCACGGAGAAAGAGGGGTTAGGCTGGAAGAAAATGAAGAAGAGGAGGATGATGACAGCTATCCTATGTCCCCTGAAGAATACGGTGATACTGCAATGGAAGACAATGAAGAAGAGGGAGGCGGCAATGAAGAAGAACAACGGGCATCGGATTAGCCCGCTGATGGTCTTAGTCGGGTCATTTCTGATCCAAAGCAACATTGTGATACAGAAAGGGAGAAGCTTAAGTTGGAGGCCATGCAAAAGGATCATAAAAAGTTGTTGTACCCAAACTGCGAAGATGGCAACACAAAGCTCGGTACCACACTTGAACTGCTGAAATGGAAGGCAGAGACTTGGCTTATCTGACAAGGGATTTGAGAAGTTACTGAAAATAATGAAGCCGAACCTTCCAAAGGATAACGAGCTGCCCGAGACAACGTACGAAGCAAAGAAGACTATTTGCCCTCTAGGATTAGATGTGGAGAAGATACATACATGCATTAATGACTGCATCCTGTACCGTGGTGAGAAGTACGAGAATATGGATAAATGCCCGGTATGCACTGCATGTCGATACAAGATCAGACAAGATGACCCTGGTGATGTTGAGGGTGATGACGAGCCCCCCAGGAAGAGGTTTCCTGCTAAGGTTATGTGGTATGCTTCTATAATACCACGGTTGAAACGTCTATTCAGAAATAAAGAGCATGCCAGGTTGTTGCGATGGCACAAAGAAGAGCGTAAGAAATACGGGAAACTGAGACACCCCGCCGATGGGTCGCAGTGGAGAAACATCGAGAGAAAGTACTCGAACTTTGCAGGTGACGCGAGGAACTTATGGTTTGGTCTAAGTAGAGATGGCATGAATCCTTTTGGGGAGCAGAGCTGCAGTCACAGCACCTGGCCAATGACTCTATGTATCTACAACCTTCCTCCTTGGTTGTGCATGAAGCGGAAGTTCATTATGATGCTAGTTCTCATCCAAGGACCGAAGCAACCCAGCAACGACATTGATGTGTACCTAAGGCCATTAGTCGATGAACATTTGCAGTTGTGGGTAGAACCAGGTGTAAAGGTGTGGGATGAGCACAAACAGGAGCCATTTGACCTACGAGCGTTGTTGTTCGTAACCATCAATGATTGGCCTGCTCTTAGTAACATTTCAGGACAGTCAAACAAGGGATACAATGCATGCACGCACTGTTTAGATAAGACTAAAGGTACATATTTGGATAAATGTAAGAAGGTTGTGTACCTGGGGTGTCATAAATTTCTTCCGACCAATCATCAAGTAAGAAAGAAAGGCAAGCATTTCAACGGTGAGGCAGATTACCGAAAGAAGCCTAAGCTCCCTAAAGGTGCTGATGTATTTGGTATGGTGAAGGACCTAGAAGTAATCTTTGGAATGGCTCCTGGCGGTCAATCTGTTCCGAAAGACCCCATTACTGGACACACGGCCATGTGGAAAAAGAAATCTATATTTTGGGAGCTTGAGTATTGGAAAGACCTAGAGGTCCGTTCTTCAATCGACGTGATGCACGTGACGAAGAATCTTTGCGTGAACCTGCTAGGCTTCCTGGGCATGTATGCGAAGACAAAAGATACACCAGAAGGACGGGAGGACCAGCAACGTATCAAAGACCCATACAACAAGCATACTGATAAAGGACGTGAATACTTAAGCAGCTACTCTCTTACCAAAGCAGAGAAGAAAATCTTTTTTGAAGTCCTTTATAGTATCAAGGTCCTGGCTGGCTTCTCGTCAAATATAAAGGGAATAATAAATATGGCAGAGAAAAAATTTCAGAACCTGAAGTCTCATGATTGCCACGTGATTATGACACAGTTGCTTCTGGTTGCATTGAGGGGGCTTCGACCGGAAAATGTTCGATTAGCCATTGTGAAGCTATGTGCATTCCTCAATGCAATATCTCAGAAGGTAATCAATCGATAAAGTCTGGAAAGGCTACATAAGGATGTGGTCCAATGTCTTGTCAGTTTTGAGTTGGTGTTCCCCCCGTCCTTCTTCAATATTATGACGCATCTCTTAGTTCACCTAGTCAAAGAGATTTCCATTCTCGGTCCTGTATTTCTGCACAATATGTTCCCCTTTGAGAGGTTCATGGGAGTCTTAAAGAAATGTGTTCATAATCGTGCTAGGCTAGAAGGAAGCATCTCCAAGGGCTATGGAACAGAGGATGTCATTGGGTTCTATGTAGACTTTCTTCTTGACCTTAAGCCGATTGGTGTTCCTGAATCACGGTATGAGGGGAGACTGAGTGGAAAAGGCACGCTAGGAAAGAAAGCAATGATATTTAGGGATAGACATTCTTTGAATCAAGCACACTACATAGTTCTACAAAGTTCTACCTTCGTGGCTCCGTATATCGAGGAACACATGAATGGTGTACGCTCCAAGTTACCGGGGAAGGATGACTACTGGATTAAAGAAAATCACATGGAGACTTTTGGCACTTGGTTGCAATTACATCTCATGAATGACACCACTATTGGAGATCAGCTCTACTTGTTGGCCGCGACACCATATGTGACTGTATTGACTTTCCAAGGGTATGAGATAAATGGGAATACATTTTACACGATTGCCCAAGATAAAAAGAGCACCAACCAAAATAGTGGTGTCCGCTTTGATGCAACATGCGAGAATGGGAAAAGGACACATACTATGGTTACATAGAGGAGATATGGGAACTTGACTATGGACCTACTTTTAAGGTCCCTTTGTTTCGGTGCAGTTGGGTCAACATGAATGGAGAAGGGGTAAAGGTAGACCAGCTGTACGGAATGACAACAGTGGATCTCAAGAATCTTGGTTACAGAGACGAACCATTCGTCCTAGCCAATGATGTGGCTCAGGTTTTTTATGTGAAGGACATGTCCTCTAGACCAAAAAAAGAAAAAATAAGGAAACGAATACATCAGACGATGAGCCCAGGCATCACATAGTTCTTTCAGGGAAAAGAAACATCACGGGAGTCGAGGACAAGACAGACATGTCAGTAGATTATGATAAGTTTGATGAAATTCCGCCCTTCACCGTGAAAACTGACCCAAGCATCCCATTAAGCAAACAAGATGCTCCATGGTTACGGCCGAAGAAGCGATCATAGGCAAGGGATCGACATACACGACGAAGGATTCATACCCTAAACCCTAAACCCTATGTAAATCTATGTAATGTATGGAAACTTTATGTGATGTATGCAAACTTTATATGAGAACCTCGAACATGATAAGTCATTTTGTGAAGCTCTGCCACGGGAGATTTCCCAACCTTTTCCCCAACACGGTTAGAGGAGATGGAGTCTTTCACGGGCTTGCATGGAAATTTTTCCGAGGCGGAGCTTCCGAAGATGCCGTAGGGCGTGTGCACCAATGACATCTTCGAGAAGCTCCGCCACGGGAGATTTCCCAACCCTTTCCCCAACACTGTTAGAGGAAATGGAGTCTTTCACGGGCTTGTAAGGAAATTTTTCCGAGGCGGAGCTTCCGAAGATGTCGTAGGGCGTGTGCACCAATGACATCTTCGAGAAGCTCTGCCACGGGAGATTTCCCAACCCTCCATCCATGGGGATGAAACTCTCTCTACCTATGTTGGCTTGTTGAGCTGCTTGCCATGGCGTATCGATGCTCCTTTTATAGGCACATCGCCGCTTCTACTTTGTCTTGTTCCTCCGACAGGGCGTCGTGCGCTACATGCTTTATCTCATCAAGCAGAATGTCCACCCACACGTCCTTATCCTGCCGACAGCTTTAGTCTCGGTTGCACCCACCAGCCGGGACTAAAGGTTACCCACGTGTCCTTATCCCACTGATAGCTTTAGTCTCGGTTGCACCCACCAGCCGGGACTAAACCTTCTTAGCCCGGGGCTGAGCCTCACTGAACTTGAAGTGGATCTCTGATGAAATAGCATGTTGTGAACCTATAAATGATTTTTTAAAAATTCACAAGCATTATATCATGTACTTGTAGTTCAAATCTTGGCAACCTCCTACCGATTCGGCAGGAATTTGTCTTTTTCATGAGCGATGGACGGAAAGGTTCCAGATACACCGGTTGGGAAATTGTCCATATAAGGTGGTCTAGTATTTTTGAAAAATGGGTTGGTACCAATGCCAAACTTTAATTTGGTGGTTGCTTCATAGAACACCCCAATTTCGGTACCTCAAAAATGGAAGTTAGCTTTTTCGTGCGTCGAAAAGGAAAACTTCCTCCTGCAACATTGTAAGCCATCCCAAGATGCACATGTGTGCACAATATGGGCACATTATCACAAACTATGCCCTGATTCTAGCCATACCATTGGTGGTTTGACCTAAATGCCATGAAACCTTGAACATGATAGGTCATTTTGTGAAGGATTTTTTATGATGTTTGCAATTTTTCAAGTTCAATATTTTTCCTTGCAACTGTGACACATAATATGACACCACGCGAAGGTTTCACATTGTTTGGATCATTTTTGAATTTCTTATGCCCGTTTCAAACTATATTCAAAACGGCGGACATGAAGCTTCTTAGCCCGGAGCTAAGCCTCGCTGAACTTGAAGTGGATCTCTGATGAAATAGCATGTTGTGAACCTATAAATGATTTTTTTAAAAATTCACAAGCATTATATCATGTACTTGTACTTCAAATCTTGAAAAGTTTTTTAAAATTCCAAATTAGGCAATAAATATTTTGTTAATGTAATTTTAATTGAAAATAGTAAAATTGTATAGTTCAAACAAAAATATTTGAAAACAGAAAATGGTTTTTGATTAGTTATTTAAATTGAAGCACTTTTCCTGCTAAAAGTTTTTTGAAATTCCAAATTATACAATAAATATTTGTTAAGGCAATTTTACTTGAAAATATTAAAATTATATATAGTTCAAATAAAAATATTTGAAAACAGAAAATGGTTTTTGATTATTTATTTAAATTGAAGCACTTATCCTATTGAAAGTTTTTTGAAATTCCAAATTATGCAATAAATATTTGGTAATGCAATTTTAATTGAAAATAGTAAAATTGTATAGTTCAAATAAAAATATTTGAAAACAGAAAATGGTTTTTGATTATTTATTTAAATTGAAGCACTTTTCCTATTAAAAGTTTTTTGAAAGTCCAAATAAATAATCATCTTAAATTGAAACATCTTATTAATTAAAGAAGAAAACAAATTTGAAAATGGCGGGAAAACCAAAAGGTTTGCCAAAATCTGAAAAAATGGGTCAACGATCCTGGTTCGTCCCACCAACTGGGACCAATGATCCTGGGTGCGCGTGCTGCCATCAACATGCCTTTGGTCCCGGTTCGTCCCAACTATCGGGACCGTTGATCCTTTGGCCCCGATTGTTGGGATGAACCGGGACCAAAGGCCCGCGCACGTGACAGCACAACAACGCTCCTGCCCAGACCATTGATCCCGGTTCGTCCCACCAACTAGGACAATTGAGCCTTTGGTCCCGGTTGGTGGGACGAACCGGGACCAAATGTCTGTACTAGATAACTGTTCCCCTACTTTTTCTTCCCCATTCACTGCACTCGCAAAACGCCTAAGGAAAATCACGCGCGGAGCAAAACGACGCCGTCAAGCTGCCGGATTTTCGAGCCGCCGTCGCCCTCTTCGCCGTCGACCGCGCCACTCGAGCCCACGCCGCTTCGCCTCCGACCGCGCTGCCCGAGCCCCTGCACCTGCTGCCCCTGCCCGCCGCTCCGCCCCCTGCCGGCGCCGCTGCCACCCGAGCCATGACCGCGCCGCCCGAGCCCGTGCCGTCGATCGCTCCGCAGGCAGCTCTGCCCCCACACGTCGGCGGCCACCGCTAGACGGTAAGCCTCCCCCGGCCGGCCCTTTAATTAGGTTTTTAGTTCGGTTTTTAGTTAGGTTTTTAATTAGGTTTTTAGTTAGGTTTTTATTAGGTTTTTAATTAGGTTTTTAGTTAGGTTTTTAGTTAGGTTTTTAATTAGGTTTTTAGTTAGGTTTTTAATTAGGATTTTAATTAGGTCTGACATATTGGGCCATATGGAAAATAATTTTAGTAATTGCAAAAATGTTTATTTATTTAAAAATAATTTAAATAGGGATTAAAATTGGGAAAAATCTTAACTAATTCATTTTAAATCAGAAAAATATGTATAATATATCAAAATGTTTAGAAAAATGAGCTCTACCATTTAAAAATGTAAGCAGTCATATTCATACAACTTTGAACCTTACTTTACATAGAGGAACACCGACACCCCCTAAGTACCATAGGTTCGATGGTTTGTCCACCTAGGGCATTCCAAACCGATTTAGAAAATAAGTGCATAGTGTTTTGCATTATTTGCATTATAGTAACTTGCAAATCTTAATTTGCAGATACTATGGATCCAACACAGAAAGATACTATGATTCCACAACATCAGGAAAACATCCTCCACAGAATGATCTGCGAAAATGAAGATATCGATATCGATGTCACCAGTGAGTTTCTGAACGATTCCGGTCAGGGAGATGAGTCTCTCAACCGAGGAGACGGCTCCGGTGAGGTAGAAGCCGAAGCCTGGGACATGGGAGAAGCCAATGAGGGAGAAGGCGACAGCTCCGACCGAACCTTAAATCTCGTAAACACCAGCGAGGTGTATATATGTATTTTTGTAATTAAAATGCTACTGTTTATATATATGCATGCATATATTAACACTCTTTCTTCTTTTAGCCCTCCGGATCGAGAACTTCTTCCGTAAGAATGAAACGAGGCCCAACAAAAAAGTTGGATGACACTGTGAGGTATAGGATCGAAGTGGTCGGTGTAGATGGCGAACCACAAGCTCTCGTCGATGTCGCAAGAAAATTTGTCAAGCAATGCGGAGTTCTTGTGAGGGACTACATCCTGATCACCGTTCAAGAATGGAATCGGCCAAGCGGCGGTGGAGTCCCGTATGTCAGCGACACCGCCAAAGATAAGCTTTTTGACAAGCTCATGATTAATTTCCTCCTGTCGATGCCAGATGTGAATCCAGATGAGGAGGAGAGAGCAAGAATGGAGCTTGTGCAAAGAGTCAAGAAGTTTGCTCTCATCAAGATGGCCGATGCATTCAAGAACTGGAAGAATAAACTGTACAATAACTTTATCAAGGTAGAGAAGACTCCGGATTTCACTCAAGGTAGCTATGCTAAGTTAATACACCAGTTGGAGGATTTTGTGAAGTACAAGACATCGGAGAAAGCTAAGGAAAGGTCTAGAATAAATACGGAGAACGCTGCTAAGAAAGTATACCATCATAACATGGGGCCTGTTGGCTATGCCGGTTGCATGCCTAAGTGGGATACACTTGAGGTCAATTACATGGCTGCCGGGATCAGACCAGAGCCCGCAACATGGACACCACGGGCGAGAAACTGGTTTTACGGCCATTGGGGCACGTTGGACAAAGAAGGGAGGGAAATATATAATCAAAAACACAAAGATGATCCCCTACTGCCCATCGACGATATTAGAAATGCAGTAGATGATGTGGCAGCGGGATGGTTCATTCCCGATAGAGAGAACGACAAGCTCACACGCGCCCTTAAAAATCCTGAACACGACGGACAAGCACGAGGCACACTAGGCTCCAAGCCGTGGAAGGTTGCCTTCCCCCCGGAAATGAAAAGATATCCCGATAAAAGCCATCAGAGGAGAAAGAAAAGGGAGGCAGTTGAGAAAGCGGATGCTGCAGACCGACTGCGTAATGTAGAAGAAGCATTAAAGCGGCACCAGGATCAACTCGACAGACTTTGCCAGCAAGGTACTAGCGGCCAATCTCGGCGACACGTGGTAGAAGCTGCATTCGAGGGTACCGGTGCCCTATTGAATAAGAAAAGCAGCGTCGCTTCCATGCAGCTCCATGATGTTGATGATGATGCACCGACGAAATCTCCTCTTAAACGCTACCCAGTGGATGATATCACGGAGACCACAGCTTGTGAGCTAAAGGTGCAGGTTATGAACTTAAGGGTGATGGCGGCAGTCGGCATGGCGGTACCAATTGCGCCTAACCCAACTTGGCATTGCAGACCGGTTCCAAAAGGGTACGCTGTCATCACGGTGGATGAGGTGAAGGAACATTTTGAGGAGCTGAAGCTTGACCACCCTGCAGGGGAAGATATGGAGCTGACTCAACTAGGAGAAGCCAAAGGGGGGACTATTCTATGGCCAAAGGAGCGCATCATGCTTCCAAATTATGTGCCGCCAAGGCCACCCACTCCTCAGAGAAGCAATCCACCTTTGCCGCCACCTCACTATTCTCCGGCGCAACCGTCGCCTTCACCGCCTCGCCACTCAGTGCAACCGTCTCCATCACCGCCTCAGTCGTCTCCGCCGCCGAGTCAGCCGTCTCCGTCCCCTGAGCCTCAAAGACAAAAGTGGAAGTATACTAAGAGGGGCAGCACCACCAGCAGCAGCAAGAGCACGTTCCGATCACCAAAATGTAATGTATCGCACCTCCCAAAAGTACCTCATAAGAATATGAAGAAGCTACCTTGCGAGAATACAGATGAGGAAACTGCTGCGGTCGCAGCTGTCCATTATGAAAAGTGGAAGATTGACATGGCTAACAAGAAAAAGGCGATAGAGGCATTCTTCCCGGTCACCGCAGAAGATAAAGCCAAAGCAGTCGCGCTTAAGATTTAGCTTCACCAACCCATAGCGCTCACATCAGACTATAATCGCTCTATTACCAAGTCGGTTGAGGCAAAAGAGCGGAGAGTCGGGAAAGAAGTTGCCCAGCTCGGACAACAGAAAAATCAATCGATCGAACCGCTCAAAGTGTACGATACCAATGAGTGGAGAGCCCAGGAGCGTCATGATCCGAACATTGATCCGGAGTTTGTTCGACTGTACGGAGAAAAGGCCTAATTATATGGATTGTCTATTACTGAGTACATGAGCCGTATGGATGAGTTCGAGGGGTACCAAGAAACAGCATACGTGTACCAGTACGGGGCTCCTCTCGTCAAACCCGAGTTAGTCAAAGATCTACCAACAAAAATGCAAAGATTGCATAACTGGTACATCCAAGCCTGCGCTGAATCCAAAAACTAGATCTATGCTGCATATAAACACCACCATTATGGTCATGGAGATGGCTTCCAACTGATCGAATTTCCAGAATTATTTCAGTTTTACCAACAAGACGCCCTTGACAAAACTATCGTCAGTGCCTATTGTTTGTAAGTATTATTAATTTCTATAATTAAGTCTTTCTAGCTCAGCTCATTCGTTGCTTGTATAATCTTACTCATCACTATACTAATTATATATGCAGAATGAAGATTCTTGAGTGGAACAAAGGACAAATCTATGACCTTAGGTTTGTTGACTGCAATTTCGTTCATGAAGTTAGTCTAAAAACAAGACCCAAAGAGAAAGAGGATAACTTGGTACAAGCATTGAAGCATTTCAGCAACAGAAGGGAAATACTATTTCCTTACAACGCTGGGTGAGTGTTACTGTCTTGTACACATTCTATTTTCTCTTACTCGATGTTAAGCGTATAATTGACTCGTGTTATATTTTGTTAGTGTGTCCAACTTCCATTATATTCTGTTAATCATTGTTGTTGACACCGGAGTAGTAAAAGTCCTAGACTCGAAATGCACACCATTAGAAAAGTGGGCGGGCATGCAGGAATGCCTCCAGAAGGCTTGAAAACGGTTCACCGCCAAAACTAGGGGTGTTTGGAAGTCAGAGCTTACATTTCAACCATTGACTTTAAGTACTACTTGCTAGATCCACGCATCTCTTTGATTCTAGTTTCAATACCACCATTATCATGCTTGATTATTATTTTGATTGAACTCCGTTCTCGTAAAGTGCTTGACGCAGGAAGCCGAGAATAACTTATGTGGATACTATGTCTGCGACTTCATTCGCTAGACGACCAAAGAGAAGGGCGCAGACCGGAACATCAAAAAATTGAAGTACGATAAATAATAATCACAACTTTATTTTATTACCACCAATTGTGTTTAGTTTCATTCATATATATTGATCCCCTTCTTTATATTAGATCGAACAGATGCGGGACGGTCTTCTATCACAAGAACGCATGCAAGCAATTCAAGAGGAAATTTCCGGATTCTTGTTAGAACAAGTCATAGATCCGAAAGAAGAATACTATTACCCGCTTCATTTGGAAGGGTGAAGTGTAAAAAAGAAGATGTAAATTAGATCAAATTCGTGTGAGAGTATCGTTTGTAATTATAATATGTTTCGACCAAGAAGACGGATGAGACGGTGTATAATATATTTGTGATCATGCATGATGTGTAATATATATCGTGGTTTCATTATTGCTGTATATATGTAGTACCATTAAATTGATAAAAAAATCCTGCTGTGGCACAAAAATAGCCCGAAAATCCAGCCGCGGCACAAAACCCTGCCGCGGCACAAAAATAGCCCGAAAATCCTGCCGCGGCACAGAGACCAACGATCCCGGTTTGTGCCAATAACTAGGACCAATGATCCACCCCCCGCTCGTCTCTCGCGCTCCCATGTGGAGACCATTGGTCCCGGTTTGTTCCACGAACCGGGACCAATGATCCACCCCCCTTGTCGCGCGCCCACCCACGTGGAGACCCATTGGTCCCGGTTCGTGCCCGAATCGGGACCAGCATTAGTCCTGAGTGATTGGTCCCGATTCGGAAACCGGGACCAATGGCCCTTATGAACCGGGACTAGAGGCCTTTTTTTCACCAGTGTAAGGAAAAATTATACTCCCTCCAACCCAAATTATTTGATTTAGATTTGCAAATGTATCTAAACAAGTTTTAGTGTTAGATACATCCGTATCTAGACAAATTTGAGTCAACTAATATGGATCGAAGTGAGTACTAAAAGAACTAAAAAACATAGCTTCGTCCTCATCCTCGGACCTAGAGAGGTCAACGAACGGCGGTAGTGACCATGGCACCAGGGGCCACTACACCAGCATGTGATATTATTGAGGCGGAGAATTCCACTCCTCTTGACCCCTTGGATGTTTCCTAGTCCACGCATGTGTAGGCTAATGCTACGGCGATTGCGGAGGTGGATGATGTTATTGCAACAGCCACGGTGGTGCTTGTTGTTGCCGCACTGCCATCGTTGAGTCGTGTAGCGTCGTGGCCATCCCGGCCCAGCGTGCCTCCTCCTCGAGCTGGGAAGTCTTCAAGGTGAGGCGGAATGTCTCCTTTTGTTCGAGATTGAACGGTTGCAGGGGCATCTTCTCCTCCTGCAGTCCTGTTTGACTTCTGTCTGTTAGATTGACCTCTCCTCGTACGAACCCAACGGTTCGACGAACCCTGGCTCGCGCCCTGATCGGGGGTGTCCAACCACTTATAGGTTGGTGGGCCCCTATGGCAGTGCTATAAAGAGGAGGTGGGGGTTGGGGCACAGGGTACGAGGTTCGTCGCGCCGCCGCTCCCCCCACTGAAATCCTTTTCGATCTAGGGTTAGCGCTAGCTACAAGAAGACTCACCACCGCCGCCACCTTGCCCACGCTCACGCCGTCACCCCTCTGCCATGGCCAACGCCTCTGGCTCATCGAGCCAGAACGAAGGTACACACCCTCTATCTTCCTCTCTCTCTGTCTAGTTCTACCCTAGCAAGGTATCTACCCTAGCAGATCATAATAGCAGCCTAACAATGGTATCAGAGCGAGTTTGGCTCTATAGATTTTTCGGTAGAAAGGCAAAGAAAGTAAAATCATAACCCTAAATGGGCAAAGTGCGCCGCCCACACGGCCGCGCCGTTCCTCTCGATCCCGACGCATCGGCAAGTCAAGGTCAGGAAGATGAACAAACCCCTAACGGGGCAAAGAAAAGCAAAACAAAAGCCCCATTTTCCCCCATTACACCCCAAATCCGAATCAAAAACAGAGGAGAAGACCCCCAAATAGTAAATTTAGAATCGAAACAAAGAAAGCACCACCGGCCGCCGCCGGCAAACGGCGCCACTGCCTGAGCCGCTTGGCAGCGGTGCTCCCACCCTAGGGTGGATGCGCATGCCGACAAGGGGCTAAAGGGGGCACTGACATGGAGCAGGTTCTCCCTCTCTGCCTCTTAGCCTCGTGGAGGAGTGGGGGGGTTAGGGGGAGGAGGACTAAACAGAGGAAAGGGCACCGGGAGGGGCTCGTCCCCGGCCAAGGGCCGGGCGGCGCCGCCTCCTCACCGAGCCACGACAAGCGGCGCCGCCGCCAGAGAGCGGGCTCACGCGAGTGGGAGGAGTGAGTGAATGGGGCTTAGGGTTACAGGGGCGTTGGGCGCCCTAGTTTTTGACCGGGCGAAAGAGAAGGGCAGTCGTCGATCTCCATCACAGGGAACGGACGGTCGAGATGGGCGCGCGCGAGCTCCCTAGGGCGATGGCAGGCCGTGGGCCGCAGACGGGCCGCGGGGAGCGTCGCGCGGGCTACTTATAGAGCCGCGCGTGCTCTGTAGACGGCAGAGCGGGCCTGTGGGCTGCTTTTTTCTGCACAGCGCGCTATAGCAGTGGGCTGTTTTCAGCCAACACCCAGTTTTTTTCCTGTTTATTTTTTAAGAAGCTGTTTTAGAGTTTTAATTATCTGTTTTTTGATAAGTTTTGCACAGTTCTTTCTACATAAAATTATCCAACGAAATGTTGTCTAAAAAATACAAAAGTAACAGTAAAAAGTTTCTGTAAATATGTAAAGTTTAATGAATCTGTAATTCATTCTTCCGCTGCAAATACTCAAAGGGCTCTTTTAAAATTTAATAAAGACAAAAATGATATTAAATTTTTGAGAGCATGTTAAAGTTATATTCTGGTCATATTCATGTTATTTTTCTAACCAACGTTGTAGATAGCATGATTGTGATTAGTGTGTTATTTCAAAGTAATTAAAGTCATGTGCTTTTGATTCTATTATGTGCCCAACGGTGATGTAGAATTATTTGCATAAACATTTGTATGTCTTAATTTTGACCAACGTTGGATTAATACATGCAATTGTTACTGTTCTCACTTTTTTGTGGTTTTCAGGAGGGTTCTACTTGATGAACTGCATCAAGGAGGTTCTCACACTGAGCGGTGACAATTACTCCGAGTGGAGAAAGAAGGTGGACTTCGCGTTCATCTGCGCTGAGGTGGATTGGATCCTTGAGACCAAGCCTCCCACCAAGCCGACAGAGCCCATCAGAGATGTTGATGATGATGATACTGCATGGGACAGAAAAAAATGACTATGCTCCAGTAGAGCTGGCATACTCCATAGAGAACCAAAAGTGGCAGAATGCCAACAAAAAATGCATGGTATTTATAAAGAACATAGTTGAGCCGGCAATTGTTGGTTCAATTATAGAGTGTGCTTCCGCAGGGGAGTATATTTAAAAAATAAAGAGTCAGTTCACTGACTCTTCAAAGACATATGCAACCCAGCTACTAAAGAAGTTGGTGACAGAGAACTATACAGGAGGTGGACATGGCATCAGGGAGCACATCCTCGGATGACCAACATGGCTGCCAAATTGAAGGCCATGGAAGCTGATCTGGAGATAAAGCCTGCTCTCCTTGTCCACTTGGTCATGGTGTCACTGCCTTAACAGTTTGAGGACTTTGTTGTCAATTACAATATGGCCCCTGAAAAATGGGACATAGAAAAGACCATCGCCATGTGTACTCAAGAAGAGGAGAGGCTCAAAGCCTAGAATGGAGGTTCCTTGAACTTTTTCAAGGACAACAAGAAAAGGAATTTCACTCAAAGAAATCATGGCTCCCCTACTAAGCCATATGGTAAAGCCCGCATACACTATCAACATCAATAGAGGCCCGCTCTTCTAGTGGACAAAGATGCATGTCTCCACTGTGGCAAGAAAGGGCATTTCAAGAAAGATTGTTCTGTTTGGTTAAAGGAACTGATGACAAGGAAAGGTAACAACATAGTTTCTTTTGTAAATGAATCCCTGTATACACAGTTTTCAAAATCTACTTGGTGGATTGACTTAGGTGCAACTATTCATGTTGCAAATTCATTACAGAGATTCCATTCGACGAGGATTATGAGAAGAAGCGGAGGATGCGATGAAGTCACAAATGGAGTCCTAGCGGACATTGAGGCTGTTGGTGACATCTCTTTGGAGCTTGCTGACGGATCGACGATCTTGCTCACAGATGCCCTCTATGTTCTTTCTTTGCATAGAAATTTTTATAAGTGTATCGTGTTTGAACAAAGTAGACTATGAATGTCAGGGCCAGTGTGCCATTTATTGTAACAAAGATTTTGTAGGTGTTGCTTTCATCCACAATGAGCTTATTTTAATTATCTACTCTTCAAAAAGTTTATTCTGTGTGTAATGTGAAAAAGCATGTTTCCTCGTCGAATAAAGATCCAAAGAAAAGAACGAGAACTCATGACTCGTCAAAATTATGGCACTATAGTTTAGGCCATATTTCGAGGGGGGGATAGAAAGACTAGTTGTGAACATGAAGTGTTCCCTCGCTACAACACCTAAGGGTGTGGGGGGAGCCCAGCCGAGGCCAAAGTATTTAATTGAAATCAAAATATAGCAATGCTTGACCCCAAAAAAGTTACTTGCCATTTCATTGGCTATCCTAAAAAGTCAAAATATTTTCGTTTCTACTATCAAGACAGATACACAAAGTTTGTAGAAACGAGACATGTTGTTTTCGAAGAGGATGAAATGACGAGGGGGAGCATGGTAACTCGGAAAATTGATCTTGAGGAGAAGAGGGTGCATGCACCTAATCCGATGGCTTAGGAGCCATTCTTCGAGCTACCTGTTGTTCCTGCATCGATAACGCTAGAGGTTGTTGGTGCAAGCACCTGTTGCAACTCCACCCATGACAACAGTGAGTGAAGATCTGGAACATGTTCGTCAGGAGCCGATTGAACCCACTGTTGAGCATGAAAGGGAGCAGCAGCAGCCACCTCTAGAAGATACGCCGCATGATGAGAAATTTGGTTTTAGAGAGAATGTTGAGGACGACTGCGTTTACACAAAGTTTACAAGTGGGAGATACATCTTCCTAATTCTGTATGTGGACGATATCTTGCTTGCTAGCAGTGATGTCAGTCTACTACTAAAAACAAAGAAGTCCTTGTCCTCAAACTTTGATATGAAAGATCTTGGTGAAGATTCATATGTTTTGGGCATAAAAATTCACCGATATAGGATAAATGGGGTTCTAGAATTGTCGAAGAAGGCATACCTACAGAAGATTCTAAAGAAATACAGTATGGATGCATGCAATACCACACCTGCTTCTATAGTCAAGGCGATAGTTTTGGGAAATTTCAATGTCCCAAGAGTTAATATGAGATCGACCAAAATGAAAGTGGTACCATATGCTTCGGTCGTTGGAACCTTACAGTATGCACAAGAGTGCACTCGCCCTGACTTAGCTTTTATCACCGAGGTACTCGGCAGCTATCAAGGGAATCCAGGCATAGAGCACTGGAAGATGGTAAAGAAAACTTTGTGTTATGCGCAAGGCACAAATGACCTCATGCTAACATATAGAAGGTCTAATTCCCTAGAAATAAGAGGGGTTTTAGACGCTAATTTTGCGGGAGACAGAGACGATCGAAAGTCCATGACATGATACATCTTTACTATCACGGTAGGGGCTATTTCGTGGAGAAGCTCCAAACAGTCAATAGTTGCACCATCCACCATGTATGTAGAATTTATAGCATGTTATGAGGCAACAGGGCAGGCGATATGGTTAAAGAAATTTATACCCGACTTGAAAGTGGACAAGCCACTAAAGATGTACTATGACAACGAGCCCGTAGTATTTTATGCTCACAACAACAAGTCGAGTAATGATTCCAAACCAACAGAAATAAAGTATTAAGTTGTGAGAGAGAAGATCCAGGATCACACTATAAGACTCGAGCATATAAGGACAAAGGATATGCTTGCGGATCCACTAACGAAAGGCTTACCACCCAATGTGTTCAAGGAGCACTTAGTCGGCATGGGTTTAAGGGAAATCCTATGATTCTTGGATCAAAGAGGCCCAAAAGAAATAGAATTTGTTTCAAAAACAAGAGGTATATTGTAGCTGTCTAATTCTATTGGAAATTGAGCTATGACGATAAAACATGCTCTATGTACCGAACCGTGATGAAACGAGTAAAGTGTGAAGTATAAAGTAAAGTCAAGATCAAGGGGGAGAATGTTAGATTGACCTCTCCTCGTACGAACCCAACGGTTCGACGAACCCTTGCTCGCGCCCTGATCGGGGGCATCCAACCACTTCTAGGTTGGTGGGCCCCTGTGGCAGCGCTATAAAGAGGAGGTGGGGGCCGGGGCACAGGGTACGAGGTTCGTCGCACCGCCGCTCCCCCCACTGACATCCCTTCCGATCTAGGGTTAGCGCTAGCTATGGGAATACTCACCATTGCCGCCACCTTACCCACGCTCATGCCATCGCCCCTCTGCCATGGCCAACGCCTCTGGCTAATCGAGCCAGAACGAAGGTACACACCCTCTATCTTCCTCTCTCTCTCTCTGTCTAGTTCTACCCTAGCAAGGCATCTACCCTAGCAGATCATAATAGCAGCCTAACACCATCATGTAGGTCAGTAGGCCCTTGTAGTCCACGGTGTTGCGGCTCTCCTCACCAGGAATATCGTCGCCGCCACCACGCGGCAACGAGGGATCCAAGTCCATGTTGTCGTCCATCTCTGACATTAGTTTGTTGACCTCCAGTTGGAAGTCACCCATGAACGAGGACCGCCGTCGTACCTCGTGCTTCCAGTCTAGGAATGCAACCTAGAAAGGCGCGTGGCGATGGTACGCGGGGTCGCTACGCAGATGCGGTGGGAGTTGGCAAGGCGACGATCTCCGCATCCAGTGCTGCCCCTTCAACAGAAGAGTTAACGCCATGCGTGCGGCATGTCGCCACGCCAACTAGCCTAGTCAAATAATAACGGGTCATTGTGTTTCCATGTTTGATTTGCGGGTTCCATTGTCAGTCATATTAAACATGGGAATCTTCTTTATTGATCACAAGCGCAGCATGGAACCACAAGACAGCTCAGGAAGGATTTTAGTTTCATTTTGATACCAAGTGGCTAATGGAGAAAGCATTCATTAGATAGGGTTCATATTTGTGAGCTCCCCTAGTAAGGAGGTCTGCATGAGAGCAGGGACGGAGCCAAGATTGTTACTACTAGGGAACCAATTAAAACTTAGAGTACTTAGAGGGGGCATATAGGCAATTTCTAAAAAAATAGGGTCAATCCACATAATTTTGGTGGGTCTTTTGGAAATTTTTCTTGCATAGGGGGTCATGGCTTTTAGTCTACTGGCGGGATCTCCCTGAACTGAGATGCATGGTGGCGTGCACACATACATAAGGTGGCGCATTTAGGAGGGACGCACGACTTCATTTGCCGGCGGAAGTTGTAACTATTCTTAGGGGTGGTTGTATATCACTACATGTGCACACAAAAGCCGGATCGATCTTGCCGGTAGGTATGTTTCTCGAGTTTTGGTGATCAGTGTTGACCTCTCATCATAGTATGGGGATCACATGATTCGTATTCCCCGTTAAGAGTAGAAAAGTGACATACTTGCTAGTAAATAGGCTATGATGTTTCGAAAATTCTATGATGCTTCAGGAATTCACTTTGACTTATAGGTGTAGACTTCTACTACCTGTCCTTTGCCTCTCACCCATTCCACCTACCAGCTTCACACTCTTGCTCCCTGCAGTATAATTAAGTGTTAAATATCTACTACATATATAACCTCTATACAACTGTAGCCCGGGCCATTTCTCATCCAAGACCGACAACTTTCTGGCTCGCCATGCAACTCTCTAACACCACAGTCTAGCAAATTCCGCCATTGTTATAGTGATTGTAGAAATGAGAGGTACGGGAAAAGAAAGAGACACAAGTCTGAGCACATATTCTACTAACTCTGAAGATGTGTTTGATAGAACGCATGGAGGGCAGCTGGATCATGGGGAGCTAAAAACGAACTGACTGGAGGCATGTAGCAACTCCACGCCATGGTGTGCACGTTGTTCAAAATATCTCGGGGTTAGGCATCATGAAAACGCTCGAATCAGCCGTTTTCAGCAAGTGGCCCTCCACGTAGCACCTGTCGGCCAAGCATGACTTGGCATCGCCTCCAAAGCTCCATGCAAGACAAAGTCACTCCACCTCTCCTATCTCTTCCATCTAGCGCTAATCCACAAATGATGCTCTCAAGATAGAATTTTATACCGCAGCGCCGCCATCGTCCGACCCGAAGATCTTAGGGTTTCCCCCAAAGCAGCACAATTGAGGTCGACACTAGGTGCACAGCGATGTCTTCGGTAACGACGTGGTAACGCCACCATCACACGCCAACGGCTCGGTTTTCACTGGCACCTAGGTATCCCCACCTCACTGTCGGGACTAGATGACGGATTCTGAGATCCGCCAAACCAGCCTCAGGCCGACCACATTCGACGGAGAAGATTCCCACCACCACCAAACCCAAGGCCTCTGCCCCGAGCGTCCTCATGATGCGAAGAAGAAACCAGAGGACCTCCGTGCGACGTCCTGACTGACGACGAGGAGGGCATAATTGTAGGTCTGCCGATCCGGGAAACTCTAGATTGACCACACCGCCTCCAACTGCCCTGAGCTCCGCCCCCGGCAACCCCTGTTTGTCGCCATAGCGCCATCACCACTGGAGGTCAGTAGGCAGGTCGCCGCCGCCGCCCGAACACACCAGCCACCACCACCATCTGAGGAGTCGTGAGGACGACATCCTGTTGCTGCCACGTCGTGGGGACTTTGCCCAACGATGGTGCCGACAGCGGCGGGAGGGGTGGCGCGCGGTGGGGAGGGTGGCCGAGAGGGAGGGAGGGGAATCTGGCCGGTGAGGCCCGGCGGCAGACGCACGGGGTTGGGACTGTTTGCTTTTGGGATGGGGATCTAAAACAAGCTGATTGGAGGCATGGAGGCTAGCTTGACCATGGGGAGCTAAAACCGAACTGATTGGAGGTAGCATCTCCACGCCATGGTCTGTCTGCATGCTGTTCAAAGCAACTCGGGGTTAGGCATGAGGAAAACGCTCGAATCAGCTGCTTCCAGCAAGTGAACCTCCTGTGTGCTCCCGCATTGCAACCTCGACGAGGTTGCTTCCACTCTTCTTTTTTAAACGGCTTCTTCTCTAAACCCTTCTAATTAACACAATTATGTTTCGTTTGAAAATAAACTCTACATGAAAAATATGCAGGTCTACGATGTGATTCCATTCTGACAAAGACCCTGAGTTTTGTTAATTATATCTTCTTAATATTGTGTTCATGTTTGACCGTTTTCCAAAAAAATTGTCAAAATGATCGCACACTCGGTCGATTGTTTAGAGTTCCTTTCAGGAGTAGTTTCACACTCGCGGTTTCGCACAACTCCACTGTCGTAAGTTTTTTTTGCTTCAGTGCCGTGGACGGGTAGATATATATCTCTGTGACATACTAAAACATGTTTAGGTGTGTATGTCATGTAAGTGTAATCCTAATAAGGCGTGCATGTGTGTTACTCAGTCTCTCACTTGGCTCTTGATTAGCTAGTTTCTCGGTTAACTGTTTCTTCACGAGGTCTACATGAAAAAGAAACGGATCAATAATGTGATTTCATTCTGGCAATCGATTCTGAGCTTCACTGGCCGTAACTTTCCAATTTTTCGAACAAATTCTCTATCAAGGGAACCTGTCCGGCTCAGCCGGCTGATTTTTTTTTGGAAAGGAGCATATATTAATATCAGAAGATACCAATTACACCCAGCCTCTGCAACAACGCATTGCCCTAGCGGTCATACGGATGCACACAGCCAAGAAAAAGGAATTACAAAAAAAAAGTCCCACTACAGTGACACATTCGTTGAAACAGCAGTACTACCACTACCAAGACAACACCAGAATTCTAGCTTCTCCAAAAGTCACGCCTCCAAGAAGGGAATAATGCACAACACCATCATCGCCCGATCATAGATCTTAGGTTTTCACTCTGAAGAAAGTCCACGCTCTCAAAACAATGCCTTCAATAAGACCATTGCCAGGCACAACCAATTAAGACCAGACCTTGGGTTTTCACCCTGATAGATAGGACTATGAACCTCTCCTGTGCAGTCGTCCCCACTTGCATGCCGCTGCTCTAAGTCATAAGTCACCAAGCCAATTCCTCATCACCACCCAGAGTCGAACCACCATTGTTAGTCCCTCAGAACTAGGTCTCAATAATATTCTCCGTCAGCACCATGGAACGAGAACATGCCCCATGATATTAACAGCCAACTGAGCTTCGAAGCGCTCCCTCTGAACCCAAACGGCTAGAGTAAAACATAGGTGCACACGACCGAATCTTTTCAATCCGGCAATCTCCAAGCATTATTCGCCCATGGGAGTTCGCCGGCGAAACCTTCCGGAACTCACCATTCCGACCAGATCAACAAGGGCAAGCAACAGCAGATCTTCATCTTCGTGCGAGAGGAACCATAGGACCACCTCCATTATTCAAGCACATCAGCAGGCCCCCACACCGCCGATCAGGACAGCGAAAGAGAAGGCAAGGCAACGCTAGAGACAAGTACCCGATCGGATAAATCCAGATCGAACCCGTCTCTATGCACGCCCCACGACCACCCTTTGCCACTCCGGCTCACGCCCACCATGGCCGGGAGGTCCATGGCCACGCTTGGATCCCGCCGAAAATTAGGGTTAGAGGGCCAATCTAGGTCTTCCAAATGGAATTCCAACACCAGCATCTCCTCCACCAGATCTCCATCATGGGGAACCGCCGCCTCCACCCCGACCAAGGGACGCCGCCCAGGTCGCCACGCCTTAGCCTCCGCCGCCGCCCCAGCAGCTCCGGCCTCCGCCTCCGACGCACCACCCCCAGCCACCTTCGGTGGCTAGGCCCGCCGCCACTACAGCGAGGGCCGGCGGCAGCGGCGACGATTGAATCCCGTCGAGGAGCTTTTGGCGGCGGCAAGAGTCACCCCGGGGAGCGACGCGAGGGGGTATCGCGAGCCTGATGTTTTATATAAAATGATATCATTCATGCAGGCGTGGAGGCCAGTGGCTAGGAGTCAAGACCGGGAAGCGATGGAGTTCACGATCGGGAGGATTCGCCAGCTTCATGTTACCGTGCAAGATGTCCCACTCTAGGGAGGGGTGGCATCTTATTCTACTTGTATCCGGGTGTGTGACGTCTAGGTGTGCGTTGGGCGTCTGTGCCTTAGAATTACCCGTGTGTGGTGTGGCTGTTGTGTGGTGGGAAGTGCTATCTTTCTTATTCTTGTGTGTGTTTGTAAGACTTGTGTACTCTGCGGTTGCAGCTTCAGAGCCTACCGTCTAACTTCCTAATTTTTTGTTCAATTTTGGACTTACTTTAGACGAATTTCCTTAACTTCGCCGCACATAATACATCATTTGAATTTGCCCTCTGACCGCTAGCTTAATCTCGTTATTCACCACAGCTCTCATCGATTGGCGGATGGATGCCACGAAAGCTCGAGAAAATAAGAAAACTACAAGCTCGCGTACTCCTTGCAAAAGATGAAGAATCTTCCCGTTTCTTAAGCACATCGGCCGGCCGGCCTGGCATGTATCCCGACAACTCCTCTAAAATGTAAAGTTTAAGCAAAGTATGATCGATCTTATCATCACCATTTATAAAGCATTTCGAGTTACTTATCTCATCACAGCGACAGTTAATTAACTGGCCCTCAAACTGATATTGTAGAAACACTTTACTGGGTGTAAAGTAGTTTTCAGATCATGCACAGACGAGCTCATGGCTTCACTGCTGGAGCAAAAGCGACGAATGCATAAGCCTCGGCGAGTGAACTTTATTAGCATTACCACCTTCTAGCTACCATATTTGTTTTGAACAGGAGAGCCCCAGGAAGGGGTTGGAAGCCTTCATTAAAACTACATGGTGGAGATACATATTTTCACGTAGGACCCTAAATAACAAGAAAATTCAGCCAGGCCCAAACGCTTTACAGAAAAATATAGGAGAAAGCAATCAGGTCCTCCTTCCAACTCATCTCTGCAACTGATGGGCCTCACTATGGAGGTTGAAGGGTCGCCGAACTTCGCCGGCAAGCTTGAAGGCCTCGATTTGGCCAGGATAGTCGGCTGGCAAACTGCCTCTGACTTGGAATTGCAGAAAATATTGGCTTCACTACTCCATAGATGTCCTTCGCTGCTGCAACTTAGCGAACCTTCCCTTTGCGACACAACCACTGCGCCCAGGAGGAGAATACACGCCGAGGAGCAACAGCAACGAGCATCCAGGATTCGTCAATGCCGCGTGAAGAAACCGAGCTCTCTCCTCAGAGCTCCTGCCCGAGATGAGGAGAAGAAGCCGTAGAAGATGTCGCATCGACGAACCCGAGAAACAAGCTCATTGGACAAGCAGCGGCCGACGGACGCCAAAGAGGAGCTCCCCCACGGAGCCCCAAAAATCGGCGCGGGCGACCACTCCAGCGGCATGCCTGCACTGCCGCTAGGGTAGCTACAACGGAAACACACCTTCTTGGGAAAAAGGCGGCAAAGACCGAAGCAAATCGAAGCAGCAGCATCGCAGCCTCCCTCCTCACCACCACAGCCGGCGAGGGACAGGTGCAAAACGGCGCATCTCAACTTCAATTGGCTCCAACGCAAATGCCATCTAGAGGAGAGCAAAGAAGAAACAGCCACAATCATCCCCCCTCGCCGCCACGGCTGGATGGGGAAAGATGAGCAGGCCATCGCTTCACGCCGCCGCACTTTACCCCCTGCCGCCACGGCTAGGCGGGTGAGACATGGCAACCACCGCCGTCCTCGTCGGAAGAAGGGGCTCCACGGGCCATTTATTCAAGGAGTCACCAGCTCCGACCTCCACCAGCAGCTCCGGTCGCTGGAGCAACACAGGGGGGCAGGGATGCCAGCCATGAGCAGATCTTGGCCCGGCCCCGAGACCATGCCTGCACGAACTCCTGGCAGGACGCCAAGCAACGGTGGAAATCCACCAAAACTAAGGCCTAGTATACCTACTACTACCTCCGGCGCCTCTCCAAACCCTACCCCAGCTGGCTACTCCGGCGAGGAGGGTGGCGGATTGGCCCGGCACGCGGCGGTTGACTCTCAACGGAGGGAGGAGGAAGGAGGTCGAGAGAGGATAAGGTCCAACTCTAGCTACCATATGATCCTACCAATGTTTTTTTTCAAAATGGAAGTGTTACCCTCGGCCTCTGCATCAAAAAGATGCACACAACCTGCTTTATTTATTATTCAACGAAACTTTACAAAGAGAATACAAAGATCAAATGAAGCCACCTCTCTAAAACCACTTGATGAAGGGTGGCCATGTCAGAACACTCTAACTGCACACCAACACATCATCAACATACCGGATGTCCCGAAACCGCCCCACGGCGGCTCAGGAGCACCAACTGGTCCAGCTGATCCGTAGCGCACACCATCGTGTACGCTCAATCTTCTGATGTCGACGTCTTCCGCCAACCCATCTTCAGGATAGATCGATGCAATGACCTTGCAAGGCCTGCCATCGACGCTGCCATGACGCCAGACGGCACCACCGCCCTACGCACGTCCATCAGCAAGCACGTGAAACCACCACCGAGACTTCCCGGAGCCATGCCACTAAGTCTCGCCAACTGACGCAGCTAGAGACCTCCAGAAGATCTATCGTTTGTAGCACCTACCGCACTAGGCATGACTTAGTGTAGCACCTGGCGGTTAGGCATGCCTTGATATCTCTACTAGAGTCACCGTGCAAGATGAAGCCGCTCCACAACCAACCTTTGCCATCCAGCTGCTCCACAAGCAAAGCTCCCAAGAGAGAATACGACATCAAAGCGCCGCCATCGCCTGATCCGAAGAACCAGATTAGGATTTCCCCAGAGCAGCAGGAGTGGCCTGACCTCCAGCCGACGTCTGTTCCAAAAAGATACCCTCAAGAGGGAAATCGACGCCAAGCGACCCGGGATTCTCAGATCTGGGGTTTCCCTCAGAACAGCTTGAGTGTAGTGGCTACACCAGCGAAGACGATGCCTGTCGTGGTGGTGTCACGGCAGATGCCATGGATAGGCTAAAGGTGGGGACTAATACATGCTAGGGGAATCCAGGGAGGGATAGTGAAGTGATTCTCCACACAGTTGTTTGTATTGCTTTGATTCCAAGATTACAAGTGCTCCTAAAGCTGTATTGGCGAGAGGAGGAAGAAGGAGCTCTATTACTCTCACCTACAGATCACCCTCAAAACCCTAGCAAAACCAGCACGGAATAGCGGAACCAACCCCTTCTACTAAAACCCTAGCCCCCCTTTTATAGAGGGAGCTCGGTCTTCCTCCCAAAGTAGTAAGCCGACCGGGGTGCTTTTCCCCGCGTCACACATGTAGAGGCTACGTGAGCCTCTGCGGCGCTCGCGTCAGCCGACATGGGCATCGTCACCCTTGTCGTCCATGCCCTGGTGGTCCTGTCCTTGCTTGCTTCGCTCAGGTAGTGCGTACCGGGGCTTCTTTTGACCAGCGAGATTCCTTCCTTCTCCTAGAAGCTAGACGTGACCCGGATCATAGTTGATCCGGCCACACCCGTTCCTGCATACAAATAAAACAGACACCTCCGACTTACTCCTTAAGTCGGTTGAGACTTAGTCAGGCGAACGCCCCCTGGTCCGGGTTACCCCGTGATTCTGCCTGCCTTTAGGTGACCCGGCCAGCATCAGCTTTGGCCTTGCCGAACCTCGGCTAACTCGGCCTTTATACCCCGACGTGACCCTACCCGGGGGTATCCCCCCAACATTAGTCCCCGAAGCTGGTGCGGTCTTAGCTGCCTTGGCCGCTAAGGCCACATCAGGTTCAATTCTGTGCTCCGGTCGTTATTGCCGAGTTACCTCTTTACCTCGGATTATATGGATTTATGTTCCCTTCGCACATTCTAAGTTTTCACTTGTCGGCCGGGTTACCACTTTAACTCGGACCTCATGGTTTTACTTTCCCTCTGCACATTCCAAGTTTTCACTTGCTAGTCGGGTTACCACGGTTCCATCCGGGTCTTGTTTCCTTCTCTCGTACACCAACCCATGTGGAGGGCAATCATTATGTTGTCTTATTTTAAGGGCCTGCACAGTAACCACTGCAGTAATTGTCAGTTATCACTGTGCGCGGGTCACGTCATGCCTGCCTCCTTGTTTATCACATCACAGTGTCATGTCATGGGATCATCCCCGCTCTGTTGCCCTCCGTGTGGCTCCCCACTGATTGGCCGAGGCAGGTGATACATGGCCATTGCGTCTGGCTGATCCGCAGGATGCGATCCCACTCACCCCTTGAGGGAGTGGTTAAATAGCGGAGGGGCGCATCCCTTAGGATTTTTCCCCTTCCGCGCCCCTCTGCCCGTTGCTCTTCTCCTTCGTCTTCCTCGCGACCGCGCCGCCGCCAATGCTCCCAAATAGCAGCGTCGCCTCCGCACTTTTCCCTCACACCTCTGCATCGCAGCCACCGCTACACGACTCTCTCACCACGGGTCCTTGCCAATCCAGGCCTCTGCCCCCCGCCGCCGCTAGCGCCAGCGAGGGCAGCGAAGACCAGATGACGGAGGAGGAGCTCATCGTCACTAAGCAAGAAATGGAGGAGGACGCCGCGGCGGCGGACCGTGGTGCGTGGGCCGGATCTTGGGTCTGCGAAGACGACCTGGATTGGCTCTACCGCACCAGGCGCATCCCCGTCGGTGTTGCAGCTCGACTTGCCTCCTCCGAATTGGCCCCCTCACCCAATCCGGGTGAATACGTCGTGTTCTTGTCCCACTTCCAACGGGGCTTCGGCTTGCCGGTGAGCGACTTTTTCCGGGACTGGCTTAGTACCTACCAACTCCAGCCGCACCATCTTCCAGCCAACGCCATCACTTCTATTTTCGCCTTTGCTTCCACGATCGAAGGCTATGCCGGACTGTGGCCCGCGAAGGAGCTATGGATCCGGTTTTTCGGCCTTCGTCGCAACGTCATCCCAAACATCCACATCGATCTGGAGGACAAGCAGCTCACTCAATTCGGAGCTGCTTCCATCTCACCCCGGAGGTTTTCTGTTTTCCCCCGGGTCACCGGGTTAGAGTCCTACAAAGGGTGGGCCCAGACTTTCTTTTACGTCCGGAATACCGACACCGAAGACTTAATCCGGCTGCTCCCCTATACTCCGGGTCCACCTAACCTGGAACTGTAGGATGTCGTTCCCAAGAAGCCCACGGCCTTGGCCAACCAGGTCAACAAAAGGTTCGTGGAGCTGAAGAAGCTCGGGCTGCGCAATGAGGATGCTATGATCACTTTCGTGCGCAACCGAATTTCCCCCCTCCAGAAGCGCACCCACAAGGTGTGCCACATGAGCTACGGCCGCGACCCCAACCGGACCTCATCCTTCGAGCTGAGCAACACGGAGATATATCGCCGGGTTAAGGCTCTCTTCACCACCCACAAGGACTTCTCCTCCAAGTGGACTTGGGGAATTGAGCATTATTGCCGCGATAGGCTTCCTCCCGTGGTAAGCTTCATGTTGCAAACTTATCCCGGACTAATTACATGTCGGTTATTGTTGCCTTTTTGACTCTTTTGTTCATTCTTTTCCTCGGCAATTTCTTCAGCAGACCCTCGAGGATGGCACCAATCCGACCCTTAAGTGGGCGCCGGACCGGGAGACTCCGGATGAGGAAGAGCCGGACCAGGAGATGTTCCTCCCGATGACCGATGCTACGAAACGACCCACGGGTAAATCCTCTTCTATTAGAGATTGGCCCGATGATGAAGATGACTCGGATGTCGAGGTGATTGAACCTGTTGAGGCTATCTCCCTTTCTTTTGCTTTTCCGGCATCAGCTCACCCCGGTGGTCATATCCACGAGGATCCTCCCCTCGCTACGGGCGAACCTGTTCCGGTGGCACCGAAGAAGAAGCGCGGGGCTGCTCCAAGTTCTTCCTCCGGACCTTCTCAGCCCGTTAAAAGGCGAAAGAAGTTCGGGGACAAGACTGCCTCCAAGCCAGCAGGCAAGGCCCCAGCACGAAGGGCTCGGAAACCCAAGGAGGCCCAAACCTCGGATGCGTAAGTCATTCTTCCTTCTGTAACTTGCTCTTCCTTACATCGTTGTAATTTCTCTTCTGACATTATTTGATTTTGCAGGGCTCCGGTGGAGGTCCCTCAAAGTGGATCTAGCATCTCTTCACCGCTCCGACCTAGCCCTTCTCCCCGTCATGATGACGAGTCATGTCCGCTGAGCCCTATTCCAGAGGGTTCTACGGCTGCTCCGGGTTCTGCTCCACCTCGGCAAGAGGAGGGTAACCTTGGAGCGGGGGAGACCGGCCCAGCCGAGGCGACGGCATCCACCACTTCGGCTTCGCCGCAACCAGCAGCCACTGAAGCTACCTCGGTACCAGCACCAGCTCCAGCACCAGCAACCAGACCAGCACCAATACCAACTTCGGCATCAGCACCAACTTCGGCTGCAAAAACATCAGCAGCGGCACCAAGTCCAGCAACAAGAGCACCAGCGCCTAGCTCCTCTGCCTCGTCCGAGTCTTCTCAACCTCGGCGAGGAACTACCCCGGTAGCTCCTAAGGGGAAATCCGCTGCGACGACATCCTCTTCCCAGCAAGCCAAGGGCAAGAAGGCTCCGAACGCTACCAAGCCAACATTCGTCGAGGTTGGGCAGCATACCCTCGCATCAATGCTTTCCAAGAAAGCTCCAGCAACGAAGGACGCCCCTGCCGAGCCAACTGATGCACAACAGATGGTTCTGCACAGCAGCCCAGCCCTTGCCTTGATTGAAAGGAAAGAAGCGCACACGAAGGGCTTGGTGGCGCCCCATATGCCCACCGGTGAACGGTACCCTCCGAGCTTGATTGAATTTGTCATGAATTGGAACAAGGCAGAGGTAGTTCAAGACGCTGATCTCCCAGAGAAGTTCGGCCCTGCCGAGTTTTCCACCCAAATGAACACAGCCGCTAAGGCAATCAACCTCGCCGGGCGGATGATGGAGGTACGTCGCTTCCCCTTTACATGCTGTAGATAATAACCATTAGTCCCCGAGCCTCCGGGGGAGTAACTTGTTACTCGGCCGGATGCTCTTTAGAAAAACTAACGTAGCTCCATGAGAACTTCGAATATGCACACACCTAGAGCTGGGTTAAGTTCCACTTGGCCCGGATCTTAGTATACTTCGAATATGCACACACCTAGAGCCGGGTTAAGTTCCACTTGGCCTGGATCTTAGTACACTTCGAATATGCACACACCTAGAGCCAGGTTAAGTTCCACTTGGCCCGGATTTTAGTACACTTCGAATATGCACACACCTAGATCCGGGTTAAGTTCCACTTGGCCCGGATTTTAGTACACTTCGAATATGCACCAAGCTAATTTATGTTTCTGTACTCCTTTTAGGTGACCACTAATCGCCGGAGTGCTGAATTCCAACGCTTGCTGGATACCCACAAGATGCTACACGCAAAGCAGGCTGCACTTATCGCGGAATATGAGAAAAGGGGTAAATTTCTTCCTTATCGCTTCTTTGTTTTTCTTCTTCTTCCTCTGCCGAACTAATCTCATCATTCGGTTTCCGCAGCTGGGGTGGAGGCTGAGAACACTATTATGCGGAAGAATCTGGAGCAGATCAAGGGTAAGTCACTTTTGTCCGACCTTGCAGTGCTTTCCATTTCCTTCTCTTCTTGGCTTGGCAATCATTCATACCTCGACCATGCCGGGTCAACACACTATTTCCGCATCGCTTGAAGATAGTGTGCCTGTGCCTGATATGATGCTGCATTTTCTCGAACAAGCAGGGCAGCACCAAGCCGAGCTTAAGAAGAAAGATGATGAGCTCGCCCTCCTCCGGACCAAGGACGATAAGATTGCCAGGCTCAAGGCTGAAATGGAGAAGATGAAGGCCCAGCACCAATCCGAACTTCAAAAGGTTAGTCAGAATTACACAGAAGAGCGTGAGCGCCTCAATCTCCAGATCGCCAAGGACCAGGATCTACTCAAGGAGTCCGGCATCCAGCTTGGGTCGGCGAACGCTGAGCTTGAGCAGCTTCGAAAGAGACGTGATGACTGCACCAAGGAGCTGACCCAGATCCTCAGCCATATATCACGTAAGTTCCTTTCCCTTATCCGACCTACCTCTCCGGGTTACTTCATATGTCTTTTCTTGACCTTCCTCCTTTGCCTCGTTTCCAGGCAAATTTCCAGAGGGCACTGCTATTGCGAGCGCAGCAGTTGCCAACTTCCACCGAGAAAGGGGTACTCCGACCGCTCCTGATGGTGAAGGGATTCCTTATGACCTGGAGGACCTGTTGGTCAGCTTGTCATCTCGCGTGGAGCTCATCAAAAATTACGGCAAGGACATCCTCGGCGCTGCAGCTCGCATCTTCAACACGTTCTGGCCTGGCGAAGATGCCCCGGAGACCACCGCACTTCTCGTTGAGAAGCTAATGGAAACCGAGACTCAGCTCGACCTCTGGAGAGAGTCCGTTGGACGTGCCACAGCTGATACCATTCTTCACCACATACTCACGTGGTATGAAAAAATCGATCTCAACCTTTTGACACGTCTACGCACAGGATCCAGATGGACCAATGATCCAGAGTGGGTAGCTCGGCGCCAGGCTTGCACCCATAGCCTCATCGAATACGCTCCCATTCATGAATGGGTTGAGGAGCCGAGTTTCCTGGAAGCCGCTGGGGACGAAGATGTTGAGAATGATGAAGATAGCTCGGACGGTGAAGGAGAAGATGACGCCTCAGATATTGAAGGCGGCGAAGATGATGCCGAACTTCCTCCTGCTGCTCCTTGAGCGAAAAAACTTGAAAATTTATCAGATCCCCGGTATGCCGGGTGGAGTTGTATTCCAGACAGATGTGATATTTTGCTACTAAGTTCTTATGCCGGAATAACTTGGGCGTAGTCCCCGAGTTTCTTTTTCTTGTTCGTTCAATCTCTTGGCTCGGTTCGTGTCTACCTTGATTCGGTTTTACGACTTACGAATCTGAGCTTCAAAAATTGTCTTAACAATACTGGGAAACTTTTAGACTTAGCTCAAAAATAAAACTGCATAATAACTTGAAAATAAATACGGGGTTTGTCCGAAAAACAAACGTCGGCTCGAATAAATTCTTTTCCTTAGTCGTTTTTCGTGTGCTATGCAATTCCAAACTTGTTCTCTTGCTTGCCATGAAGCCAATTCTTGTTGGACAGCAGCAAGTCGAAGAGTTGGGTTCTTGGTGCTCACACATTACTAATCCGAGTTAGGTAGAATAACTTATTCCAGCTGACGCACAAAAAACAACAAACATTATTAAGGCAGTCCCCGAGTTACTGCTCGAGGTGCCAACATTTTATTGATAAGCTCATTGCCGACATACATACCAACATATGAGATGACTCGGATACATACACTTCTTAGCTAAGTGTAGAAAGGACGAAGTAGAGCTATATTCCATGGTCGCTTGGATTCCTCTCCGGACCTGTCCGCCTTGTTATTTTCCTGTGGCTTTGTATCTATAAGATAATAAGAATCATTGTGCAATGCCTTGCTCACGATGAACGGCCCTTCCCATGCAGGGGATAATTTATGCATGCCAGCAGTACGTTGTACCAACCGGAGCACCAGATCGCCTTCCCGAAAGACTCAGGGGCATACTTTCCGGCTATGATAGCGTTGGAGATTTTGCTGATATATGGCGAATCTGGACAATGCCAGTTCTCTCGCTTCTTCCAGCAGATCAACATCATTTTGCCGGGCTTCTTGCACTTTGGCTTCTATGTATTGGGTGACTCTAGGCAAATCATGCTCTATGTCGGCTGGTAATACAGCTTCTGCCCCATATACCAGAAAGAACTACGTATAGCCTGTTGATCGATTCGGAGTTGTTCTTAAACTCCACAGTACCGCTGGTAGTTCTTCTATCCAGCACCCCGCTGATCTTTGCAGCGGCTCAATGAGCCTGGGTTTTATCCTGGATAATACTAATCCGTTGGATCTTTTCACTTGTCTGTTCGATGTGGGGTGGGCTACCGAGGCTACGTCCAGCCGGATCTTCTTATCCCGGCAAAAACGCGCAAATGCTCCTTCCGCAAAATTTGTGCCATTATCAGTTATGATACTATGAGGATAACCGTACCTCAAGATGATATCTTTGAGAAACGTTACGGCCGTAGCTCCATCACATTTTCTTATAGGCTTTACTTCAATCCACTTGGTAAACTCGTCCACCATTACCAAAATGTGAGTCATATTTCCCCTTGCTGGTTTGAACGGGCCGACCATATCCAGGCACCATATGGCAAATGGCCAAGTAATTGGTATGGTCTTGAGTTCCGACATCGTCATATGTGTCCTGGTAGCGTACCTCTGACAACCATTACACTTTCTCACCAGATATTCTGCTTGCTCTAAGGCACTTGGCCAATAGAATCCGTGCCGGAAAGCTTTTGCCACCAAGGCTCGGGACGAGGCATGATGCCCGCATTCCCCCTGATGTATATCTCGGATGATTTCAAGCCCTTCTTCCGGGTCAACACACCGCTGGAGGACATTGGTCACACTTCTTTTGTATAGTTTGGAATTGATGATCGTGTAAGCCTTTGCCCTCCTCTATGTTTGCCTGGACAGCACTTCCTTAGTGGGTAACGTCCCATCTTTCAGGAATTGAAATATAGGTAGTGCCCAAGCCGGTATTGTTCGCACAGGGAACACATCCTCATCAATATCCATCTGATCCACCGGCATAACTTCAATCGGATCACGCTGAGCAGTCCCCGGGTCTTGCGAAGCAGTCCCCGGGTTCACTGAAGCAGCCCCCGGGTTTGCCGAGGCAGTCCCCGGGTTTCGCGCACTACTTCCCATGTCAATGTCCATGGGCACAGCTCCGGATTCTGTATCCTCCGGGACATAGATTGAGTCGGTTTCTAGGGAGGGTCTGATGGATGGTTTCCTGAGGTACTCTCATTCTACACCCGGTGGAATTGCTTGTCGGGTTGACCCGAGCTTCGACAGCATGTCGGCAGCCTCATTTTCCACCCGGGGTACATGGTGAAATTCGCATCCCTCAAAGTAACCAGATATCTTCTGCACATGAAATCTGTACAGTGCCATGTTTGGATCCAGGGCGTCCCACACTCCCGACACTTGCTGCACCACCAAATCTGAGTCGCCAAAGCATATGATCCGACGTATCCTAATCTCTTTTGCCACCTTGAGCCCGTGCACAAGTGCTTCATACTCAGTGACATTGTTTGATGTCGCGAAATGGATCTATAACACATATTTCAACTGGTCCTTCTTTGGCGACGTGAGTACAACTCCGACACCTAGCCCGGTTTTGGTTTTTGATCCGTCAAAGTGCATTCGCCAATAGTTCGGATCTGGGAGTGGCGGTTCGTATTGCACCTCGGCCCAATCCACGAAAAAATCCGCCACAGCTTGAGATTTGATGGCCTCTCTTCTGTCATATTGTGGCGCATAAGGAGCTAGCTCAATTGCCCATTTTGTGATTCTGCCACTCGCATCCTTGTTACTCATTATCTCGGATATGGGGGCCTCGCATATGACCCGGATGGGATGCTCCTCAAAATAATGCTTCAGCTTCTTAGCGGCCATGTACACGCCATACGCCACCTTTTGATAGTGTGGATAGTTCTGCTTTGAGGCTGACAACACCTCGTTCAAGTAATACACTGGCCTTTGCATCGACTTACCTTCCTCATCGCGCTCCACCACTATCACTGCACTTACAACTCGGTTGGTTGCGGCTATATAGAGCAACATTGGATCCTTTGATAGTGGTGAGCCTAGCACTGGTGCTATGGCTAACATCTTCTTTAGGTGGATAAAGGCTTCATCAGCCTGCGGTGTCCAAACGAACTTATCCGACTTTTTCATGAGTTGGTAAAGAGGCAATGCCTTCTCTCCCAACCGACATACAAACCGACTTAACGAGGCCAGGCAACCTGTGAACTTCTGGACATCGTTAAGACACTTCGGCAGCTCCATTCGTTCGATGGCCCGGATTTTGGTTGGATTAACCTCGATACCTCGGCTGGAAACAAGAAAACCAAGCAATTTCCTAGCCGGGACACCGAAGGTGCATTTTTCCGGGTTAAGTTTCATCCGGAACCTCCTTAGGTTCGCAAATGTTTGCCTGATATCGTCAAGGAGCGTTTTGCTTTCCTTGGTCTTGATAACCACATCATCCACGTACACTTGTACATTTTGACCTATTTGGTCGTGCAAACATTTTTGCATACATCTTTGGTACGTTGCTCCTGCATTACGTAAACCAAACGGCATGGTGCGATAGCAATAAGCCCCATACGTGGTAATAAATGCAGTCTTTATTTGATCATCCAGATTCAGAGGTATCTGGTGGAAACCAGAATATGCATCAATGAATGATAACAATTCACATCCAGCAGTTGAGTCTATGACCTAATCTATTCTTGGCAGCGGAAATGGATCTTTTGGACACACCTTGTTCAGGTTCGTGTAATCGATACACATGCGCCAAACCACTGCCACGTTCGGGTCATCCTTCTTCTCCACCAGCACCGGATTAGACAGCCAATCCGGATAAAGAACTTCCATGATAAATCCTGCAGCTAGCAACCGAGCTATCTCATCCCCAATGACTTTCCTCCTGTCTTCGACGAAGCGGCGGAGAGGTTGCTTCACCGGCTTAGCTCCGGGTCTCACATTCAAAGAGTGCTCGGCCAGCTCCCTCGGAACACCTTGCAAGTCCTGTGTGGACCAAGCAAAAATGTCCCGATTCTCACGGAGGAAGCTGACAAGCTCGCTTTCCTATTTATCACTTAACCCGGCACCAATTGTTACGGTGCGATCTGGGAACATGTCATCAATAGGAACCTTCTTGGTATCTTTCGCAGCCTCGAAAGAGACACTTTCGTGCGGGTTACTCAGCGCCGGCATATACTGCTGCGCGGACTGGGCCAATGCCGCCACTTCTTGAATTTTCCTTTTTTCCTGCGCAATCACAAGTGACTCGGCTAAGTTATATCCGGCCGACGCACACTCCATGGAACGTCGGAAATCCCTAGCAATGGTAACCACCCCGTTTGGTCCGGGCAACTTCATCTTCAAGTAGCTAATGTGACAGCTTGCCATGAACTTGTTCAGCGCTGGCCTTCCGAGTAACGTGTGGTACGCACTTTCCAAGTTCACCACCTCGAACTCCAAATTTTCGGTTCGGCGGTTATCCCTCGTGCCAAACAACGTCAACCCGGACCTTGCCTATGGGCTCACAAGAGATGTCGGGCACAATGCCATGGAAAGTTGTCCTCGTGGCCTATAGCATGTTCTCCGAGATACCCAACTTGCGCATTGTGTCCGCATACATGATGTTAATGCTACTGCCATTGTCGATCAGTACCTTTGAAAACCTCACATTAATGCTAGGCCCAATGAATGTCGGATCCAGCACTAACGCATACGAACCAGGGCTTGGCATAAGCTTGGGATGATCCCTGATGCTCCAGGTGATTTCTTGATCGGACCAAGGCATGTACCTCATCACTGCATTCACCTCCATATGCCTACGCTGCAAGCTCTTTCTATCTGTTTCCTAAGTGGTGAACACACAATAGCTCTGATGGTGCTCTTTGTACTCATTTCTCCCTTCATTTCCGGGGTTCCTCTGATCCGGTTGATGCTGGTTTTCCACCTGATGCACTGCATCCCTTCTCTCATTGTTATCATACCTCGGCGGAGGGGGAGGCAACATTAGCTGTTTCACTATCACTCCGGAGAGCAATTGCTGCCGGGGTAACTCCTGTCGAGGCTGATCATTCCGGGGTGCCTGAGCATTCCCCGAACCACCTTGTTCAATCTTGCGCATCCACTCACATTGCCACGTCGTATGACCCGCTGGGTTATTCGGATTTAGCGTGTGAAACTTACACGGCTGGTCCAACATCGACTCATAAGTATACCTCGGACGGTCTTTCCTTTCTTGTCACTGTTTCTTTTGCTCTGGTGTCCAAGTTTTCTTGCCATCGTTTCTCGGAGTCCACTGCCCTCCAGTTTTTTGGCGATGACTGCCTCCTGCTCCGGGCTGATCTTGATTCACAGCTGCAACTTGGTGCGAACCGTATCGATGATCTGGTCTATCATCTCTTCTTTTTCCTCTGTAATCATTTCTCCGGGATGATCTGGCTCCATCCCTCTGATAGTACTCCTCGTTTGACTCGTTTGATACGAGCCTAGGTTGAGTCGGATCACCCAAAGCATACGAATCTGCAATCCGGATCATCTCTGCCAACGTAGTTGGCATTTTCCTTTGCAACTTTTGCCAAGCTCGTTTGCATATCTGCACCCTTGTGCAAACCATGCTATGGCCTGTGATTCTATCACGCCCTCACACGAGTTTCTTACAGTACACCACCGGATTAGAAACTCCCGATGCGTCTCATTTGGTCTTTGCTTGCACATAGCTAGGGTTTGCGGCCTATTCGGCCTCTGATACGTACTCGAAAAAATTGCTGATGAATATTTCCTCAAAATCTATCCAGCAATTGATGCTTCCTGGTGGCAAATTGTTCAGCCATACCCTTGCTGGCCCCTCCAACATCTGGAGTACATATCGTACAGCCCATCTCAAGTTGCCAGTGGCAATTTTCACAGCCGTAGCATAGTTTCTCAGCCAATCCTCCGGCTTGGTACTGCCCTCATACGTCTTCGTGCCCCTGGGTAACTGGAAGTTGGGTACCGGTGGCTCCTTCATGATCCGGGGTCCAAAACACGCAGGACCCGGTGGACCTTGACATTCGATCTGTTCCGACCTATACAGTCGATCTAGTTTCAACCTAGCATCATCCGGCATCAAATCCCTGCTTCCCAGTCTTGACCCTATCACATGATAGTCCGGTCATGGGTATCCCGCATTCGCCATTTCCGAATCTCCATCATTATACCTGTCTTGCTCCCATGGAGCACCTTTCTGTTGCATACCTCGGTCGGCACTTCGCTCTTGCCTTGGTATATTCCGCTGCTGCGGTTGTCCTACTCCAGCCGAGTTTCGTTGTCTGGCATTGCCGTTGATGGCGTTCCCTTGACCGGCATTGCCTTGGTCGCGGTTACCTCGGCCAGCTTCACCTCAGCTCACACTCCGTCGATCATCATTTTTCTGAGCCTCTTTTCCTTTCCCTGCCCGCGTCGGGTCATACGGGACGATCTGTTTGTTCCGTCTGGCCGAGGTTACTACCTCTTCTCTCCTTGGACCACCATGAGGTGACGATGCGGCTCCAGCGGATTTCTCCGGGTTACCCATCGCCGAATGGACGATCTTGGAGGCTCCAACTCTCTCCGGGTTAGCTCTGAGTAGTTCCTCGTTTTGCCTGTTCGCAATCCAAACCAGCTCATTAACCCTATCTTGTTGTCTTTGCCGAGCCTCACCCGTCAGACCCTCTAACTCGGATGCAGCTGCATCCGCTGCTCTGAGGTTCTTTGCCGGGGTACTATACCTCGGCAGCCCCACGGACAAACAGTTTTCTGATTCCTCAATCCCAGTATCACCCTCTCTGTTCATCTCGCTCATGAGATTTCTTCCCTTCACTTTTACAGTATCAACTTTGTTCGCCTTTGCGTACTCACGCAGCGTCATATTCAATGACTGCTGAGCCGTGGCTATCTTTTTTGCCCCCTCTAGTATCTTTTGCCTAGTTCCTTCTAGCTCGGCCTGCGCTCGCGCCGGATCTACTGCTGCTACCACAGGGTTTGCCAAGCTATCCATCGCTTCCCTCAACACATTCTCTAGCCTCTCTAGTGGAGGACCTCTACCTTTCCTAGGTGCCTTAGGTGTTACCTTCGGTTCTGGCGCCGGATCCTTGCTCGCGCCTGCACCTGGCCCAGTCATCATCACCTCTGCGCGGTCCGGGGAACGAGCGATACGCGCCCCGCGAGCCACGGTGAGGGGTGGCTCCCCCGCCTCGACGACGTGGCGTGGGTGAACACACGACACGTCAACAGCAACGTAGACCTTGTGCGCGCCGAGCTTGACGAAGAGGCCATTGCGCGGAAGAGGGCGCGTGCCGAAGCAGCCAACGTTATCGCTGACGAAGTCCAGCGCTCCAAAGCGATGAACGAGCCCGGAGACAATGCGTTCGCCGGTGTCGATGAGGTTTCCCGTCCGGATCTTGACCCCTGCTAGCGCCGCTAGCCCCACGGTGGGCGCCAACTGTCGTGGTGGTGTCACGGCAGATGCCATGGATAGGCTAAAGGTGGGGACTAATACATGCTAGGGGAATCCAGGGAGGGATAGTGAAGTGATTCTCCACACAGTTGTTTGTATTGCTTTGATTCCAAGATTACAAGTGCTCCAAAAGTTGTATTGGCGAGAGGAGGAAGAAGGAGCTCTCTTACTCTCAACTACAGATCACCCTCAAAACCCTAGCAAAACCAGCACAGAATAGCGGAACCAACCCCTTCTACTGAAACCCTAGCCCCCCTTTTATAGAGGGAGCTCGGTCTCTGCCTAGGGCATACGTGGAAGCATATTCCTAAGAATATGCTTCCTCCCAAAGTAGTAAGCCGACGGGGGTGCTTTTCCCCCGCGTCACACATGCAGAGGCTACGTGAGCCTCTGCGGCGCCCGCGTCAGCCGACATGGACGTCACCCTTGTCGGCCATGCCCCGGTGGTCCTGTCCTTGCTTGCTTCGCTCAGGTAGTGCGTACCGGGGCTTCTTTTGACCAACGAGATTCATTCCTTCTCCTAGAAACTAGACGTGACCCGGATCATAGCTGATCCGGCCACACCCGTTCCTGCATACAAATAAAACAGACACCTCCAACTTACTCCTTAAGTCGGTTGAGACTTAGTCAGGCGAACGCCCCCTGGTCCGGGTTACCCCGTGATTCGGCCTGCCTTTAGGTGACCCGGCCAGCATCAGCTTTGGCCTTGCCGAACCTCGGCTAACTTGGCCTTTATACCTCGGCGTGACCCTACCCGGGGTATCCCCCCAACAATGCCTTCAACAAGATAGCGACGTAGAGTGACGCCGCCATTGTCCGCCAAGATCAAGGCTCGATTTTCACCGGCTGCCATGTCACCTCCATACTCGACGTTGTGTAGAACAACACCACCGGAGATCGGTGTGGGATCCCGAGATCCTCCACACCAAGTCCCAACGTGGCCGACCACCTCCAATGGAGGAAATCGCCGCAGCCAAGCCCAGGGCCGCCGCCCCGGCGCCCAGATGACGCGATGGCACCGCAGCCTTTGTCGCCGATGCAGGGGAGGACAAGATCGACCACCACCACTGCACTCAGGCCGCCAACCGCACACGCCACCATGGATCCGAGTTGATGAGAGCGCTGCCTCCCATCATAGATCGCATCCAGCAGACGCCCCGCCGCCGCCACACCGCGCAGCCTTTGGCCGGCGACACCTCCGGCGGCGACTGGGGGGAGAGTGGCGTGGGGGGGACTCGAGGGAGGGGCGGTGGGGGATGCCCCGGGGCGGCGCAGCGCCGCCGCCGCTCGGGGTCGGGAGGGGGGTGGGGGAGCACAGGTCTCAACCACCACGGTTGATCCTGCCAGATCGGCCAAGTGACACTAGGGTTCATCATATGATCCTGCCAATGTGCCGCAAATGTCGTCATGCCTGCGCAACTTATGACCTGAAACTTTCGTGCAAAGAAATGTACACGACCGGATGCTGCTGGTGGTGGATTTGCTAATGGAGGTGCCGATTCTCCTGGACACGAAATTCCTCTCCCCTTTCCCCGGTCCAAATTCCTCTCTTCCTCGCTAAGTAACACACATCTCCATCTCAACCTACTACCAAGGAAGAAACAAGAAAAAAACAAAAGATGCCATCTCGATCGATCGATCGATCGATCTCTAACTTAACTCACCTCAACTCATGGCAGCAGCAGAAGCAGTTAGCGAGGCCGGTGGCCACAAAGCGAGCGAAAGGAATTTAATCCGTGCGCCACCACCACGAGCTCGCAACTTTATTTGGCGCCAAAAGCAGAGCGAAAAGGCTTAAAGAGAGCGTCGCGGCATTGCCTCCTCTCCCTTTTTCTTTTCTTCTCGATCGTCTCGCGATGGCCGTCGTGCAGGCGGCGTCGGTGCTGGGGAGCTTCCCGTTCAGGGCGGCCGTGGTCGCGCTCTGCGTGCTGCTGCTCCCGCTCCTCCCCTCGCCGCGGGCACCAGCGGCGGGGGAAGGGGACGGAGGCGGGGGCGGGGGCAGGGGGCAGGCGTTCTTGGACAAGGTGTGGGAGCTGCTGCACCTTCTCCTCGTCGGGATCGCGGTGTCGTACGGGCTCTTCAGCCGGAGGAACGACGCTGGAGGGCGGGTCGGTGGCGGCGAGAAGGATGCCGCCGCGGCGGCGGCGGGGAAGACGGACGCGAGGTACGTCTCGCGGATGCTCCAGGGCGACCTCGTGTTCGACGATGATGGCGATGACAGGGTGCCAGAAAGCCCTGGCGGTGGCGGGGCGCGGTCTTGGAGCGCGCTGCATCACCCCGAGGAGCCTGTGGTCGTGATCGGTGGACGGAGCCACGCCGCCCAGCAGGCGCCACTGTCGCTGCCCATCCGGACCCTGAAGCATCAGGACTCCGGCGCCACGGGATACGACACCAACGGCGAGCCGCGCCCGCGCCCGCGCGGCCAGGGGACCGTGCTCCCTTCGCCGATCCCCTGGCGGTCACGGTCCGGGAGGTTCGACGCTCCCACGAGCAGCCCCTCGCCGTCGCCCAAGAGGCTGTCGCCCGCGTCGTCCATGTCCAGCGAGACATTGGCCAAGGCTAGCGAGGAGCCGGCCGCCGTCCCGAAGCGGAGGAGCACGTACAAGTCCTCCATTTCCTCCCCACCGCCGCCGCCTCCGCCGCCACCTCCATTCCTCGTCCACGGCTACCATCCGGTGGCAGAGCGCCGGACCACGGCGGCCAAGAGCTTCAAGGAGGAGCTGCAGGATCACAGTACAAGAGGCAGAGGAGATCGCGATCATTACTCGCAGAGCACACACAGCTTCAGCAATTCCTCTGCTTACACCAACTCGTCTCCGGCGAATCCAAGAAGCTCTTTCGACGGCTCCTCCTCCTCGTCGCCATTTGTTGGAAAATCGGTGAGAACAATCAGGCCAAGAGAAGGAATCCAACCCCAACCCCAAATCCAAGAACTGCCTGAACAAGACGAAGCCGGTGATTCATCACCGGATAATTCTAATGGACCAGAAAAGCCATACGGATACAATGCGTACCAGTCCATCCCCAGGTTCCAGTACGAGAGGGGAAGCAGCGACCCAATCCTGGGCAAAGTGACGGTCTCCTCCGACGATACCGAGAGCAGCGACGACGACGAGGCGTACTCGACTAAGGCGAACTCGCCGAGGGAGTCGCCGGAGCTGGACGAGAACGAGGTGGACAAGAAGGCAGAGGAGTTCATCGCCAAGTTCAGGGAGTCGATCAGGCTGCAGAGGATCGCGTCGATCAAGAAGTCCGCAGGGCCCCGTGGCGTCAAGCATGGCAAGTAGCTCAGCTCGACTCGACTCGCCGCCGGTGATCGTCCATCTCTGGCAGGCGGTGGTTTTGCTAATTAAGCTTTTCCGGTGAGCTAGTAGTAGCTAATGTTCAGAGATAACATACTACGTCGTCATAGTTTTCAAGAACCACCTGTAAAACATTCATGTAGGTGATGAATGGGAGTGCACTGTGTTCATGTCGTGATCATGACATGACATGACATGCTGGTATTTTTGGGGGACGATTGAGAGATCGATTGATCCATCTCAACTCTAGGGTTGATAATTAGGCGTAACCTGTTTGCCTACGTGACTGCTGCAAGACCGGCAACCACTGTATCTTCTACTGTTCAGTTCAGGTTACCTTTACAGCAGCATTCAGCTCGGCTTCAGATAGTGCGGAATCTGATCCTGCCGCTGCACTTTTATCTCCACGAATGAATTCTGATCCTTCATTCGGACGTGTGGTCCAAATTAAACCACTTGTTTAATTTGGTTGTTGTTATGATCAAAACTGTTTTTTTCCTACTACAGTATTCGGTGATTCGCCAAAAAATGCGTATACTAGATTCATCGAGATAGATTAAGTCCATCAGTGCTATAGTAGACTTCACTACCGGGTCTATGTAAACTTTGCAATCAAACACAAGGGATGGCCATCCATCTTTTGTTTCAATGCCGCTTCACTACCCGGGTGTGGTGTGATTTGAAGCTTTGGCTAGGCCTTCGTGATATTTAACCAAGGGATTGGCATGCTATAAACTCGGTCAAGGATTGGTGGGTGCAAGGAGTTCAGAAAAGAGGAGGCTCAAGGAAAGTCATGGCATGTTAGTTTTATGGGAAGTTTGGAAGGAAAGAAACGCACACTCTTCCGCAATCAAGGCTCAACATCTACAATGCTATTCTTCAAAATTAGAAATGAGGTGTCCTTGTGGTGCCTTGCCGGTGCGAAGGATTTGTATAATTTTATGTCACGAGAGTAGGCTTGTAATTTTTTTTTAAAAAAATTGGCTTGTAATTTTTGTTTTCTTGGCTTCGCCAAGTTTGGGTTTGTAAGACCTCTAACAACCTCCTTATTAGTAAAATGAAAATAGCAAATCTTTCGTCTCATTTAAAAAAAAAACAGTCCTAGTAAAAGGAAAAAAGGTATATCCTATGTCTCAGCGCCTTGGTAACCAGAACACATATTTACCGGCGAAGAACCCGATTTGGGTAAATTTCACATGATTTTTTTTCGAGATTGAAATTTCACATAAATTTGAATGAAATCGTTCGGATTTTCAACTTTTCGTGCGTACGATCCGAGTTACAACCGGCCCTCCACCACAGGTGTTTCTACCCCTACTCCAAACCAGTAGCAAAAACCTTGGTCGGTGCTACTAATAGTAGCTCTCTATCTTTCCTGATAATTATGCTCTCATATATTGCATGTACTACCTCGGTACTTGGATGGTCCGTGCTAGTATTAGTATTGCAGCTAGCAGGTACTGGGTAGCTTGGTTTCGGTTGTTGGAAGCACGCTAAGGTCAGTGCGTTGTTGACGCATCACTGTCTAAGCATGTGTCTGTTTTGGCCTGCAGGCTTTGTCATCCTGGCATCATGCCCAACTGCTCCTTGGATAAGGCTTTCCTCTGAACTCAAGAGCAACTCTGTCACGCTTTCTGTAGCAAGCATCAGGTACTAGTGCTAATAAGTCATAATGGAGTATTGTTAATGTTTGAAAAATAGACTAAACATCTAATAACGGGTAGAGCTTAAAGTGTGTTATGGATATGTTATTCTACTCATGAAGATTTAAAATGAGCTCGTGTGCTGACTGGGCTCTGAAGAATTTGTAGGCGGAAAGATGTGGGGGAGTGTCAGCATCATGTGCTTGACATTTTCAAGTTATAAAGTGGCATGGTTTAACTTTTGAAAGTACTATATTTTTTTGTTAGAAAACTGTTGAAAGACTTAATTAGTGGACAATAAGCTAAAACTGGATCTCCATGTGAGAAAGAGATTACTTGGCATCGACTGTTTACCAAGTTTTTGTGATGACTCACTACCCGCGTCCACGCCAGTCCGCCCCGGGCGCTCCCATCAGCAGCACGCTCCCAATCTCTCCTCTCCCATAACAATTCCTGGCCGCTGGCGCCTAAGCCATAGTGATCCGTGGAGGACGGCCACTCACCACCATCCCTGCCGCGGATGTCGTGGGCTTTGCACGACAGATGCTACTGGGGGCGGTTACAAGAGGTGGAAGGCGATGAGTACTTTGGCATCGGATCAGGATAGAGAGTCAACAGTTTACCCAGGTTCGGCAACTCCCGGTGGAGGTAACGACCTAGTCCTACTAGATTGGTATGCCCAAGACGATTACAATGGCGTTGGAGGTGAAGTATCAGCTGGAGCTACGGTGTGGTGATTGTTTAAAGTGTAACCTCTAGGGTTCTCCTGCCGAGGCTTATATAGACGCCTCGGCTAGGGTTTACAAAGATAACTCCGAATTAGTTTGGGAAACGGAGTTGACAAAGAGTCGGATGGGTCGTTGCTCGCACTCCAAGTCGACTCGCCATGGGCTACCCCGAATCATCCTACTTGTCTCCAACGAGCCCATCAACTGGTTGTTGAACCACCCTGCTGTCGTATGGTGATTCCACCTCATGGGCCTACCCGGTTGGGTATTCCCCCATCGGCGGCCCTGCCTAAGCCAAAAGAAGAGTTCACGCTAGAGTAGTGAGCTCTTGAGACCAAAAAGTGGGTCGGTGATGGCAACAACTCTGTGTATACCAAATCGTTGGGACTCCAAGTGAAGATTGTTGTAGCAAGTGTATTTTCCCTACAAGGGTGACTCGATGGCTTATATCAAACTCTCAGGAAATTGGCTTAAAAACTTCTTCTCTTTTATTCTTCAAGCAACGTACAAAATAAAGTATTTTCCTTGTGGCCCTAACTCCACCATGTGGTTGTTAAGCACAAGGTTTCGTATTAGTAAAAGTGAAATAAAACTATGAATAAATAAAAGTAAACAATCTGTGACTAGCAGGCAAGGGAAAGTAAAAATAATAAAGTAAAGTCCTTTTGGGGGATTTATTTATATTTTCTAATAGTAAAGTGTTTTTGTATTTTAGGATTTAATTAGTGCATAAAATATAAAAGGTAATAAAAGAAATACAAAGTGGTTTCTTATAATAAAAAGTGGATCAGGATTTATTGGTTTACTTGACTACTCTCTCATAAGGTGTAATGGACATAAAAATGCTCAGAAAAGATATAAAATGGATGAAACTTTATTATGTGTTTGATTAACATTCATATGGGCATCACATCCTAATATAAATATGATGCAACACATCTTACTTATACTCCTCTAGAAAGAGAAAACTCCATGCAATCTAGAATTAAGAATAAACAAAGTATAGTCTTAGGTATTTTGACATGATGTTTGAATATAAAACGTGCTATCTGAACAAACAAGATCACCTTGGCTATCACCAGATGATGGTAACACATGCATTCACTTTATCCCTAGTAAGAGAACAAATGAAAGGTTAAAACCATAGTAGATCTCGAGTTTTCTATCACTTCCCAATCACCATCACCATGTTACTCCATCTAATACATGTGTTTCTCTATAGTTTGATCATAACAAGTATTTAAAAATGGGGTACATGATATGCATCTATCAATGCATCTTGTACATAATAGAATTACAATCTCAAATATCAAATCATAAAATCAAGATCAACCACATAGGAATTACATAGATGATCATAATCATGTAGGGCAGCTCATATGGTACTAGAACAATGATAGCACGAGAGAGAGAGAGAGAGAGATCAACCTACTGCCACAAAACCATAGTCCAGAGGTGAACTACTCCCTCATCATCATGGACATGATGTAGATGATGTTGGAGAAGGTAGATATCCAACCAACAGTGGCTCTAGCAACGTTTCCCCCTACAATCTTTGTTGGTTCTGGCTTTGATTCGGTGTTTGTGTGTTTATGCTCCGCCTCCTTCGAGATAGCCTCGTGGGGTATTTTTATGAACATTTTTAGGTCAAGACTTTGAGGTTGATATGAAGATGGACGGATGCGGACGCTCGAGGAGGGAATGAGCTATGGTGGCGTGGCCTAGGGTGGGGGCCGCTGAAGGGAATATGCCCAAGAGGCAATAATAAAGTGGTTATTATCTTATTCCATGTTTATGACAGATGTTTATTTTTCATGCTATAATTGTGTTAATTGGAAACATTAATACATGTGTGTTTAATGAACAAACAAGAGTTCCTAGTTGTGCCTCTCATTTAACTAGCTCACTGATTAATTGATGATCAAGGTTTCCACATCGTGAATAGTGGATGTCGTTAATAATGGGATCACAACTGAAAGGGCATTTCTATCTCTAATTGTATTTTGGTGATTGTCATCAACACAAGGATCTTCTAACCGTGTGCTAAGATGGCTTTAGTTAAATATGGTGAAAAGCACAAGATGGTGATTGACCCATTAGAGAGTCGAAAAGGAGTAGTTTAAGGATTCCTTAGCTTTATTTGCTAGTTTATTAGGGATCCCGGACTATCAAGAGGGGTTACTCGATGGAAGGTGTGGGGTTTTTTGTTCTCTCGCACAGCCCAAACATTTCCCCACAACCTTCCTACTTTTGCAGCACCGGTTTCCTCCCAGGAATGTGCTCCTGGTGTCCTGGGTCCGGAGACTCCAGGGTGCGCACCACGGTGACTCTGTATGTGGTCTCTGGCCTAGTTTCTGGCATGGATTTAGATAAGATAAAGACCTCATCCTAGAAACTAGCCCGGAGACTACACCAAATACTCCGGTGTCGTGTCCTGAGTCCGTAGATTACGGGGTTCATCACTGGAGACTCCGGTGTGCGCACCACGAGACTATAGCGCCTAGTATTTGGATCATTCTTCGGCCAGGTTTATAGAGGAATTTCTTATATACTAGAGACTCGCCCGGAGACTCCGGTCTAAGTGGACTCCAACGGCTAATTTCTAGGAGCCCCTATGTATACCTATCTTCAACCTCCAGCTCAGGTCGCAACTTCCACTATGCGTCCCCACCCTTAAGTGTGCCACCCTTCGGTTCGGAAACACTCCGGACATGACCGAGACTCCTCTCATATCAATGATCATTAGCGGGACCTGGATGCCCATAATGAACCACGTACATTTCACGAATCTCATCGCTTGAACCTTCAATGTCGTGTCCAACTCCCTTTGCCATTCGATACCTAGTTCATCTGAGATTTGATCTTCGGTATCTCCATACCTAGTTCAATCTCGTTACTGATGAACTCGTTTACTCGTTCTTGTGCCGTTGCATTCCATGACCTAGTCGTATGCTTACAAGCTTTGTTAATGCTACGTCACCGAGTGGGCCACGTGTATCTATCCGTTACTTGGATTGGCAAATCCTGGTCTTGATACATACTCCTCTACTCGTCCCTTCGGGAAACCTAAGTGGTACCTTTTTTATCACCCTTTCATAGCTTGATACCATCAAAGCTCCCTCCAGTAATGGTGATTATGTATTATCTCACATTCAAAGGATTAGGTTGCAAGGTTTCTTTGTTATCATCAATGATGAACGTTTGTAGCTGGATATCATTGTGATATAACTTTGGGTGTTTGTATATCACATCATTCAGCCAATGATATGACCTCATTGTCAATCAGCATAAATGCCCATGATCTTGAAACCATAGATCATATGTTTGACGAATGAGCTAGTTTGCTAGAGGTAACTAGAGACACGGTTTGTTTACATACCACACGTGTATTAACGTTCCGTATTAACATAGTTATAGCATGGCATGAAACGTATTATGAACATACAAGAGATATATCAAACAAAAAACTTTATTATTTGCCTCTAGGGCATATCTCCTTCACCTCCATGGAGCAAGTTTGCCTCCTCCCTCTTCTCCCACTCTAGGGTTTACCCCTAGGTGATTTTTGAGGTATTGGGCACACTTCTATCCATGGAACCCATCCCTATGCGGCAATGTCATCTTCTGTGTTGATTAGAATCCCGATCAACCTCTATATGTCGAGTTCATGTCAAGGCACATGACCAAACTATCAGGATGGAGACTTCCGGGTGCGAACCCTGGAGACTCTGGTCAGGCCGAAGAATCCGGTGTACGCACCACGGACACTCTAGCCTTGAAGGTGGTTTAGGGGCTGGGTTGCTCAGACAGGGCTCTACGTCCATGTCTGTTCTGGTTTCTACTTGATACTTCACCATATATATTTATGGACAAGCATGATCATCTTTTTCCTATCCCCCTTCTATATTTTTCACAGGTGGTTTCGGTTCTCATCCTCGTAGCACCAAGGGCAATACTCCCAACTATGGGGGTAATCCTTAGAAGCAAAGGGCCCTTGTCCACAAACAATTTGAAGAAGAAGACGAGTATGCATTGAGACAAGAGAAGTCCAAGAGAAAGTCTCTCCACATGATAGAAGAAGATCGCCTCAAAAAGATAGAGCTTGCCAAGAAGAGAAAGTATGAGAAACTTACCACGCTGAAGAAGCGAAACATGGATGAGTTATGTGTCATGAGAAGGCAACTATTCTATGACATGCCCACCAACAACAATGATCCTTATTATCGGAGGAAGGAACACCTCTTGATAATGCAAGAGGTCTATGCTCATCTCTCTCTAAGGAAGCTCGTTTTCCTGCAGTGTCCCCTTGACTTTGCTTTCATGGAAATCAAGTCCTACTTTAGCGACACTTTGTGGATCACTAGGAAGCTTAGGCTGCACCATCTCATGAGGTTTCAGAAAGATTACAATATCAAGGTTGTTCATCAATTCTTTGACACAATGGTGTTTCATGAGGGAGAGGAGATACATTTCACATGGATGACGGGTGATACCTGATGATTCTCCACCTTCTTTGAGTTTTCTGATGACTGCAAGCGCTCAGATTGATTGTAGCTAGTTTCGAAATAAGAGTATTGAACCCACAAAGATCTATTTGGTTAAGGTCTTTATGCCCCTCGGCACTTTCTACCAAAGGATACTTCTAAGATGCCTTAGATTTCAAGTAAAGGGTGTTTGAAAGGTTTGTGGTTGAATGCAGAAAAGTAAATAAAATAAGTAAAAGAAAACAAGTAATGGAAGCATTTGGAATGGTGGTTGAACTCGGTAAGGCTAAAACGTTCTTGGGGATGTAGGATATACCACTAGCATGTTGCAATAATCATAATTAGGATAACCTATTTCTTATGTCATGACATTTGTGGAGAGAGCTCTGTAATAAGATGTTCACTGCAAGGCTCGTAGGCAGTCACTTTGTTGAGCCAAGGAATGAGGTCATCTCTAAATAATCACTGCGATGTCTGAGAGGAGTCACCCATATAGACCACCGCAATTAAGGGTCTCCCCGTGGATATCGTAATTAGCTTAGTGAATCTCTCTTTATTCCTCCTTTGACCGTGCAGGTTATAAGCCAGTCCTTCTAGTCACAAATAACTCTAGGCATACTTCCAAACACGTCCAAAGGATTTCACCCTTTTCTTTAGACCCAAAGGCAAATGATATATGTGGATGACTACACATACCATCTAAAGAGAGAGATCAAACACACATCATCAATCAATAGATCATGGACACAAGTAATAGATCATCTTTATTTCATTTCATAATAAAGCTAGGGTTTTGTTAGAAAGCATAAAGGTCACTTTGGTCGGTTCAAGATCTGGTTCATCAAGATGGCACCGCAATCCTTCATAGATAAAGTAAGGCATAATGTTTATGGAAGAGTTTAGGTCGCAAAACCCAACATAAGTAGCTTCTCCTAAATAAAAAGGGATTTTCTGTTCACTTTTATTCTTATCATGAGACTTTCCTCTAATTATATCAAAAGATTCTCTACCTATCATTATTAACTCATTCTCAAATATATCAGGCTCTAGTAGTTCTTTTACTATGTCAATGTTCTTCTTGATAGTCCCTAGATCTCTAGCTAACTTACCTATCCTTTTCTTTCCTTCACTTCCACTCTCTATTCTTTTGTAAGGATAGTTTCATCTTCAACTAGCATTTTCTTTTGCAGTTGCAAGTATTTGTCCTTGGGAGTAGCTCTAGGGGATTTTACCTTACAAGGCAGTGTGTAGCGTTCCCACTCCTTTGAAATCTACAAATGCTCGGCGTAGGTTTTAACAATTTGGACAATCATACGAGGGTCAAGGTTGAAATTTCCAATCAGTTTGTCTACTTTACCTGAAGCTAGAAATTTTCTTAAGCAATCGTACTCTATAGCATTTTCTTCATTAAGTTTTACTCCACAATAAGCCTTTTCCATCCTATGTACTATATCTAGCAACTTCCATTCTCTCTCAACACTAAATTTGGTAAACGACCCATTGGTAAGGGAGTCCAGTTCATTTCGATTATTAGTACTCAAACCTATGTAGAAGGCGTGTATTACCAACCAAGGTGGGAAGTTGTGGTGGGGGCAGCGGTCAGGCAGTCCCATAAACCGTGTGTATCCTTCATACAAGCTTTCTTCAGGCCCCCCTTTAAAATTAGTGATCATACGTCTAGCTCCAAGAGTTTTTGTCCTAAGAAAGAAATCAACTAAGAATGAAGAGGCCAACCTCTCCGAGGAGTCAGTGATTTCTTTAGGACTTTGAATATACCAAGAACGGGCCTCATCAATAAGAGTTTGAACAAAAAGAGCAAATTTAACCTCATTCTTAGTGAATATATTAAGACGAAAGCTCCCATATGTGTCTTTGAAGAACCCTACATGCTCATAGGTATCTTACGTACCGTCCCCTACAAACTTTTTAGCATGCAAAAGATCCAAAAGCATGGGGTTAATATCATACCCCTTAGGGTTGTTGGATTTTAAATAAGCACCCATGGGTGGACCAAAATTCTTTACAGCCTCGAGCTGAATTATATGTCAGTACTCACCCATGGTGTTTACCTGAAACTAGTAAATAACTTTAGTAAAACAGTTAGTAAAATAAGCAACTAAGAACAAAGACCAAAAGCGCTTAGCTCCCCTTCAACAGCGCCACAAAATAGCTTGATGAATGCAAGTGCACAGATCAAGTGTAGCTAGTTTTGAAATAAGAGTACCGAACCCATAGAGAGCTATTTGGTTAAGGTCTTTATGCCCCTCATCACTGTATACCAAAAGATACTTGTAAGCTACCTTTGATTTCAAGTAAAGGGTGTTTAAAAGGTTTTTGGTTGAATGCGGAAAAGTAAATAAAACAAGTAAAAGAAAACAAGTAACGAAAGCGTTTGTAATGGTGGTTAAACTCAATAAGGCTAAAGTGTTCTCGAGGATGTAGGATATACCACTAGCATGTTGCAATAATCATAATTACGATAACCTATTTTTTATGTCATGACATGTGTGGAGAGAGATCTGTAGTAAGATGTTCACCACAAGGCTCATAGGCGATCACTTTGTTGAGCCAAGGAATGAGGTCATCTCTAAATAACCACCGCGATGTCTGAGAGCAGTCACCCATACAGACCATCGCAATTAAGGGTCTCTCCATGGATATCGTAATTAGCTTAGTGAATCTCTCTTTATTCCTCCTTTGACCGTGCAGGTTATAATCCAATGCTTCTAGTCACAAATTGCTCTGGGCATACTTCCAAACACGTCCAAAGGATTTCACCCATTTCTTTAGACTCGAAGGCAAATGATATGTGGCCGACTACACATACTATCTAAAGAGAGAGATCAAACACACATCATTGATAAATAGATCATGGCACAAGTAATATATCACCTTTATTTCATTTCATAATAAAGCTAGGGTTTCTCCATCTCCCCAAGAACGAAGGAAACTACTCACACATGGAAGCAATCAACAACATCACTATAATCAAATGGATGGATAAAAGTATGGGGATAAATCTAGTGCATAATTGAATCTGGAATTACAACAAGATCTAATGGATGGAAGATGGGAGTAGTGATGGTGATGGAGATGCAGTGATTGATGGTGAAGGGGATGATAGGATGTCCTCCAATGATTTGTGAAGCAGCAAGGATTTTCCCTTCTCCAAGTTCCTCCAGATCCCTTTCTAGTGTGGTTTTGTGGCTCCAAGTTTGTGTGAATGTCGGATCTCAGATCCGTCTTCGCGAGGCGAAAGTATTCGATGAGGCGGATGTGCTGTCGTATGGTACGAGCAAACGGTACAGGAGGGCTCCGCCCATACTAGTGGTCGTTAAGGCCCATGTTTCCTCCTCCGCTTATGTAAATCTCCCCGGTGTGGTAAAAAATCAATTAAATGACTTTTATCACTTAAAAATATCATATTACAACATAATATGATAGTCTCAATTGATATGTTCATAAGATACTTAGTGATTCAGGATCTTGTTAAAACAAGGACAAAAGGTGCATGCAAATGCAGTAAAATACCAAAAATCCTACTCTACTTATGCAAAAACAAGAGGTAAATATGCTTCAATTTTTGACTCATCATTTGCGGAGGTCATGGGCTATCTGTTTGCAAGAAAAAGCTCCCCCGTGGGTTTGTGGCTGCATGACACTTCCGGCCTTGAGTATGACAAGAGACCACTTGCACCCCTCTACCGGCGGGGTGGTGTTCTTGGAAAGACCAAGAATCTCAAGTCTCCTTTTCATGTGGTGCTCTGTGTGTTCCGGGAGAACATCTACCCCCAAGCGGGAAACTTGGACGACATTCACGGTGCATTGCTAAATCTTATGGCTCAAGAGCACACCACTTTCTCCATTGGCCCCGACGCAGATGTTAATCCACTTTATGTCATGTACTTCATGTTCCTTTAGTTGTCCATCAACATTGCTGAAAACAAGACACTAACATATGCTCCTTATGTGATGTGGATGATTCTCACTCACTTTGAAAAGAACAACATCCCTCCTTTCTACTTGTTCCATAGTTAGCTTGTGCCTCATGTCCTTCTCCAAATGCAACATAAGAATGCTCCTTCCACTTTGGAGCGTCGTGGATATGGCACCCCCATTCATGAGAGTGAAGACGAGTTTGATGATGATGAGGAGGAGAGCCCTCCCACCCATGGGGTTCGTTCCAAGAATGCTAGCAATGTCGTCATGCCCCTCACTCCACATCGATTGTGCCATGTCAAGTTAGGAAGGCAAGTTGGTTGTAGAGGACTCTCTTGTGCATGAACATAGATATTCGACATGGTCAGTATGACTCCTACAAGAGAGATCGGTAGATTATGAAGGTTGACAAGAAGAATGATGCATCCACTATTGTTGGTAGTTCCTCGCAGCCTGAGCCCTCTGACACTCTCTCTTATGGTGCGTGGTCTCAAGGTATTTGTACTTGGAGAAATTTAGAAGACGTTGCTTCTTTGCATTTAGCTCATGGCAAAGGTATTGCTCAAGAGGAAGGCTCTCAATATGATGATGATGATGATGATGATGATGAGCAAGACAATGATGAAGAGAAATCTGAGGTCGATGATGGTGATAAGGAGGATGGCGACGGGGACAAGGAGGAAAGTGGTTTATTCTTGTGGGGCATGTAGCATTGATATTTTCCCCTTTTTTGTGTCTCAATGCCAAAGGGGAAGAAGTAGCTCTGTTTAGGTTGTTCTACCAGGATTTGCATGGGATGGCACAAGCTTTTCTTCTATTCGATTTGCCTCTTTAAATCTTTTGCCCATTTATCGACTTGTGGTGAACTATGTCTATTTGTGAACTCCATTTATGTGTGTGGTAAGACATGTGATGCTCGGTACTTCCATCTCTTTATGTGGTAAAGACTATGTTGCTTAATCCCTATATTGTGATAGTTTTTATCTTCTTTTACCATGTCCTTACTTTGTGCAAGCTATGATGAATTGCTTATTGTATATGTTTCCTTGCACATGTTGTTTGTTTGGAAAATATAGGGGAAGTATTTATTATAGTAAGTGTGTACTTGCATTCAAAAGCAAATTCAAAATTGCTCACACTTCTAGGGGGAGCTCATCTATATTTTACAAACCTTTACTATGCCTATTGTCTTATTCTTGCAATACCTGTGTTGTCATCAATCACTAAAAAGGGGATATTGAAAGGGAATTTATCTCTCTAATTGTGTTTTGGTGATTGTCCTCAACACAATGATCTTCTAACTATGTGCTAAGATGGTTTCAGTTAAATATGGTGAAACGCACAAGATGTTGGTTGACCCTCAAAGAGTCGAAAAGATCATTGAAGAGTAGTTTAAGGATTCCTTAGCTTTATTTGATAGTTTATTAGGGATCCCGAATTATCAAGAGGGGTTGCTCGATGGAAGGAGTGTGGGTTTCTGTTCTCTCTCATAGCCCAAATATTTCCCACGACCTTCCTACTTTTGCAGTAGTGGTTTCCTCCATGTTCTCCTGGTATCCTAGGTCTAGAGACTCTGGGGTTCAACCCCGAAGACACTGGGGTGCGCACCACGTAGACTCTAGATGTGTTCTTCGGCCTAGTTTCTGGCCTTGCTTTATAAAAGCTATAGACTTCACCCAGGAAACTAGCCTGGAGACTACACGGGAGACTCTGGTGTCGTGTCGTGAGTCTGGAAACTCTGGGGTTCATCCTCGGAGACTCTCGTGTGCGCACCACGGAGACTCTGGCACCTAGTATCCGGCTGGTCGGAGACTCTAGGGTGTGAACCCAGAGACTCTAGTCTAGGTGGACTCCGATGGCTAATTTCTCGGATCCCCTATATAGACATGTCTTCAACCTCCAACTCAGGTTTCAAATTCCACACTCTCTCCACCATTGTTGTTATGTTTCAAACCACCTAGATCTCCTTCCCTAGCAAATAGAACTTGATGCCCTTTTGGGAATCAAGGGAGGAGGCTGATACCTTCGATCCGGATTCACGGATGTAGTATAATAGCTTTTTCCCTAGTAGACCAAGGTTTAATCGAACCTTGGAAAGCAATGCTAAAAGGAAATAAAAAGGACACGTCTACAAGACTTTCTTTCTTCGTTTTACGTTTGTTTACCGGACCAATCTAGTTTACTTTTATAGTGGGTTGATTCAATGGATGGACATAGGCCAGGGTTGAAGATCCACCTGTAGCTGCACATCATATGGGATAAAATATAATAATAAGCATAGTCATGTGTAATGTTTTAATAGGGATAATCTCTTATGGGAAACACATACTAATATACTAGAGCTCATGTGATGCAGCAGGCATAGCAATGGTCTTTTGATCTAAACCGAGTGCACCATGAAACAACTGGCTATAGATGATTATTAAGTATAAAACACACATCAAAGCATTAAGTGGTGATGTTGTTGTGACCCCTAATGGGTCGCCAAGCGAAGATCGTACTACCCTTTCTGTCACTAGGGTTTCTATGAGATTGTCTCTAGCAAAGTATCTCACCTCAAGACTTTATCAATCTCTGTGGTCTTGGGTACCTACAAGTCCAAAGATCAAGACAAGAGACAAAGAAACAAAAGATACAAATTTCTCTTTTTCAAACAATACACAATGCTCCCATAGATTAGATGCACATAATCGCTGCGAGGTTTCTCCCCAACCCGCAGCCCGTGAGGACTACTCGCTCATAACAATAAGATCAAGGATAGAAAACATTATGCAAAATACTTAGATTGAGATCAAATATTCTTACAATGGTCGTTGAATCACAAGGAGATCTCAAGTTCAAAGTAATGGCTATGGCTAATGGAGGGTACGGAAGATGGAAGGGATGAACAATGGTGTGGATCTCCTTTGGTGGTGTTATGATGCAATCTGAGAATGTTGGCCTCCTAACACAGTGGTTGACACCTCAAAAAAATATAGGCGTCTTCACAAAAGTTATAGGGTTTGATGAGACGGTGCCGCTTCCACATGGTACAAGCGGACGGTACGGGCGAGCCCTGCCCATACCAGTGGTCGTTACGGCTGCAGTCGCCTAGAATTTGGTCCACAATTACTTGGTCATGTGGACTTCCTCAAAAACCTTCATTATGACTCATGATTTCGCATTAAAAGGCGTGATTTCCGGCACAACACAAATCAAAACAATGGTTTGCATATCTTTGCAATTATTAGTCATTAGTGGCAATGATAGAGAGTTTCTTATCAATTGCTTGACTAAAAACAATGTTTAAACACAGTGGAAGATGGATATTTTTGGAGCCATCACAAGCCTCAATCTACACTTCACCGAAGGGATTTGAAATCCCTCTACTTTCCATTGAGTTACTTGTTACTCTTGGGTTGAGAAACCCTAGTTGGAAGAAGAAGTCGTCCCCAAGCTCATCCTTGTGTGTAAGAGCTTGTGGTCGAGTTGGGAGCCTCCAATTCAGTTGTGGAGAAGTGCCCCAAGGTGTTGTAAAGGTTTCGGTCGCTTCCTTGAAGGCTAATGTATAGTGGATCATGTGCTTGCCGTGAGGCGGGTGCATGGGAGAATAGGGTGAGGCCTTCTGTGGTGCTGGTGATCTTAGTACCACCCACCCCTCCAACGAAGACGTGATGACTGCAAGTGCACAAATTATTTGTAGCTAGTTTTGAAATAAATATATTGATCCCACATGGAGCAGGAGTCTGAAGTCTAATACAATATAAATGCTAAATAAAGTTCTAAGTAACAAGATAAAATGCGATTATTGTGTAAAAAGGTGTTTTGGGGTTTTTGGTATAATAGAACAATAAGTATAGTAAAACAACTGAACACAGAAAGTAAGTATCGCGTATGTAAAAAAGATTTGAAACTACAATGGGAAAAGCGTTCTCAGGGAGTAGCGGATACACCTCTAGCATTATAAATAGCTAAGGTAAGATTATTATCATGAATATTCTCAACTATGTATGTGTGGTAGGAAATCCATATTTGAACAAATAGGCAGCAATCACTGCTCACATCATCCTCATAACCACAACAGATAGCAATCGACATCAATCGAGTTACTACGCTATTAAGGGACTTAATCCTGTAGGACGTATCCCATAGCATGGATTGTTTCGTGAGTTTCCCCGGTTCCCAAGTTGATATGTAAGGGGTGCCAACAGCTTTATAGTCACTGTAAGTGCTGACACACCTCCGTCTACCAACAAGTAGTTCCCTCCATCAAGTCCCCATAAGAGGCAAATATTGAGAGGTCGACTTATCCCAACATCAAGATGAAGACAATCTAACACATGGTCACAGCGATGAATATCATAATAAACTTTATATTATTTCAATCTCATACTAGGGTTTCTCCATCTCCCCAAGAACTAATGATCTACTCAGACATGGAGGCAATCAACATCATGGCAATAACAATGGAATTTATCATAGATGAATAGTACTTGTATAAATCCACAACGAGTACGAAAATTACAACAAGATCTGGACAAGATGTAGATGGGATGGATGGAGATGGTGGTGATGTAGCGGTTGATGGTGAAGATTAATGCCTTAGCCTCCTAGATCTGTGCAGGGCGAAGATGGATCTACGGTGGGCGAGTTCCCCCTCCAGATGCCTTTCGGAGGTGAGATTTCAGCGATTTCGGGTTGTTCTATATGTCCTCTCTCTGTTCCAGTTGCACGGGGTGAAACTATTTGAGGAGGCGGTGGAGGCTCCAACTATATAGCGGGAACTATATGGTCGGAAAATTAATTCTCGTCGTATAGTTGTTCGTTAAACCTTCTAGATGCCTCGATCGCTTCAGGTTTTCTTCTGGTGTTATTGATATTTCCCATATAAGCGATTTACATTTTTTTGACTCCTTTTCTCTCCAATACAATTGCTCCAAGAATTGTGTCCATTGTATCCATCATCTGTCCTGATCCTGGTGAAAATAGACATAAAATGTGTGCGCAGACACCATAAAATACCAAGATCCTACAACTACAGTGCAAAATAATAATATAAAACATGATGCAAATATGCACTCATCAACTTCCCCAAGCTTAGACTCTTGCTCGTCTCGAGCAAGTTTAGCTTAATGGATGTGGTCCTCATATTCATGAAGCTGAGTCGATAAAATAAATGAGACAGTTGCAATATGTGTTTATCATATATGATACGTAGGAACAAGTTCATGAATGGTACCTTACTCGAACCATCCGAATAATGTTAGCAGGCTTCCACACCTTAGCATTTAACAGTTCAAAAAAGATCACGCCCAATATGATGTAAAAGTATTCAGTTCAACCGAATGAGTTAGCGAGGTAGTCCCAAGTGTTTTTGGATTAACATATTCACTTGGGATTTAAAATCTCAAACGCTTCTTTGTCATACTACAATATAGTGGTTAATGACTACAAGTGCACGGATCGTGTGTAGCTAGTTTCGAAATAAAGATATCGATCCCACAGGGAGCAGTAGGCAAAAGACTAAAATGCTTTTAACTATAACTAAACGAAGTACTTAAGAAATAACTTTATGATGCAAGATAGGTAAAGTTGTTTTTGGGTTTTTGGTTGAACAAGGTAATTTGAAGTAAAGCAAAACTTAATGCAGAAAGTAAGAATCGCGTGTGTAATAGAACTTTGGAACTACAATAGGGAAAAGGCATTCTCAGGGAATAGCAGATACACCGCTAGCAATTTAGACTAAGTAATCGAGAGTATTATTACGAATATTCTCATAATGTGTATGTATGTGGGAGGAGCTCCATATATGGAAAATTTGCATGCAACCGCTGCACACATCGTCCTCATAACCACAGTAGAAAGTAACCGACAACCATCGCATTACCGCGCTATTAAGGGATTTATCCCGTGGCATGGACATGGCTTGGTGAGTTCTCCTTGATTCCCCAAGTTAGTACGTAAAGAATGACAACAGCTTTATAGTCACAGTAAGTGCTATCATCCCTCCGTCTACTAACAAGTAATCCCCTTCATCGAGTCCCCATAAGAGGCAAATATTAAGGAGGTGCACAACTCCCAATATCAAGATGAAGACAATTAACACATACACATAATGATGTATAACATGATAATCTCTATCTCATCTCATTCATATGCTAGGGGTTCTCCATATCCCCAAGAACTAGAGATCTACTCAGACATGGAGGCAATCAACATCATAGTAATGGTAATGGAAACAATCATAGATGCATAGTACTTGTATAAATCCACAATGAGTACAGGAATTACAACAAGATCTAGACAAGATGTAGATGGGATGGATGGAGATGGTGGTGATGCAGCGGTGGATGATGAAGATCAATGCCTTAGCCTCATGAATCTGCGTAGGGCAAAGATGGATCCCTTGTGGATGAGTTCCCCCTCCATATGCCTTCTGAAGGTGAGGTTTCTGCGATTTCTATGTGTTCTGTATGTCGTATCCCCGAACCAATTGCACGGGGTCAATCTATTTGACGAGGCAGAGGCGGCGCCAACTATACTGCCGGAGCTATACGACCAAAAAAGTTGCTTCGCCCGTATAGTTGGTCGTTGGACTCTCTGCCTCCCTTGTTCGCTTCTGGTTTTCTTCTGGTATTATTAATATTTTCCAAATAAACGATTTATGTTGTTTTTGACTCCTTTTCTCCCCAATACAACTTCTCCAAGGATTGTGTCCATTGGATCCATCATTTGTCCTGATCCTGGTGAAAATAGACATAAAATGTGTGCATGACCACCGTAAAATACCAAGATCCTACATCTATAATGGAAAATAATAATGTAAAACATGATGCAAATATGGACTCATAAACTTCCCCAAGCTTAGACTCTTGCTCGTCTCGAGCAAGTTTTAGCTTATGGATGTGATCCTCATATTCATGAAGCTGAGTCGATAAAATAAATGAGGCAATTGCAACATGTGTTTATCATGTAAGATACATAGGAACCAGTTCATGAATAGTACCTTACTTGAACCGTCTGAATAGTATTAGCAGGCTTCCACACCTTAGTGATCAATAGATCATAAAAGATGAATTTCAATATAATGCAAAAGTATCTGGTTCAACTGAATGAGTTAACGAGGCAGTCCCAAGTGTTTTTAGGATCAACATATTCACATGGGATTCAAAATCTTAAAAAGTGTCTCTTTGTCATACTACAATACAGTGGTATATGCCTACTTGCTCTTTGCACATTCGCTCTTTTTCTTCCTTCTTTTATTTTATTTTATATATATGCTCACACTTTTGTTTCAAATGCCATGCAACGAAGCTAGCCATATATTCCACCTTATGTAGGAATTCAAAGTTCAACGATCTCAATTATAAAATTCCAACCGTATATGGAGCATTCTTACAACTTGGAGATTCTACCTCGACTTGTTCTCACTCTATTTGGATAGAATTTTTTTATTTTCCTTTGTTCATGGTTTCTCTTTTAACTTAATTGTATAGATAATTTTTCTTTGTGAATCAAACCGTAGACTTACAGCATATTGGCTAAATTATCTTTATGTGTTCCATTAATGCCAATAGTGTGGAAGACTCCTATTGCTATCATCAACTGCAAGTAAGATTATACTCAAGCCATTCATATATCAATAAAACAAACACAAACTTAATATTTCTCCATATATAATAATAAGCTCGAAATTTCATAAAAGGGATCAACTATTCCTGAAGGGAATTCTAATGATGCAAACTTTATTTCTAGTTTGAACTAATGCAAAAATAATAATAAAACTTATAGGATAGATTACAAGGTCTTAAAGATCTCCCCAAGCTTGGAATCAAGCCAGGCGGGATCAAATAACTCCTTGTTGGTACCTATTCCTCCTCCTGAGTAGAAAGAGCATCGCCTTCTTCTTTCACGTTGCCCTCTTTAACTATGCTTGCAAAGCGAATGCTGAGTTCGGCCATGTCATATTGGAGTTTCAACATTTTCCTCTTGAGGAATTTCTTCTCATCTTTCAACTCAAAGACAGTTTTGATTAAGAAACCAACTCTACCATCAATGTCATCGACCTTCTTCTCAAGGTCTTTTCTCATCATACAGTAGGAGTCAATCCCTTCTCCAATTGTTTCAACACATGCCTTGGAGGCCTTTTCCAACTCATGAATCTCATCATTGATCTCATCTTGCCACACCATCTTAGGTTTAAGAGGTGATGGGCCAAGAGGAGGTTTACAATAGGATCCTATGTTGTAACGATAAGGGTTAGGGAGGTACTCATCCTTGGTCCTCCCTTGCTGAGCTTGTCTCATCATCTCCATCCTTTGCGGGAACATTTCCTCCAAATTTGGGATAGGCTTGATCTCCGAACCAGATAATGACGATGATCCTTTTGGTTCAGCTTCTTCGATCCTCTTCACAGGCTTCTCTTCTTTCCTCTTCTAGATCTTGTTGACGTGGAAGGGCTGCATGGCTTCACTGCATGGATGTTGTTAAAGGGGCCTGTATAGGGATGACGAAGATCTTTTCGAGGTTGGAGGTTGTGTGATACATTGCAAATGTATCTATAATTTGTGATGTTCCATGCTTGGTTTTTTATACTTTCTTATGTTTTGTCCACACTTTGGAGTACTTTTCATATGATTTCTTGGACTAACCTAATAACAAAGAGCCACAGTGCCAGCTGCCTATTTTTTGCTGTTTTTGGTTCCGGGAAGTCAGAAAATGAATATTCTCAGAATTGGACGGGACAAAAGCCAAAGTCACTATTTTACCGGAAGACATCTGGAGCCAGAATACGAGACGGAGAAGGGCTGGGGCCCGGCCACACCACCTGGTCGCGCGGCCAGGCCTAGCCCGCACCTGGGGGTGGTCTGGCCGACCCCAGCACCCACTCGGCCTCTCCTTCCACCTATATATTGCCTCTGATACTAAAACCCTGAGGACCCGATCAAAATTCCACGAAAGAGTCTGTAGCCGCCGTCATCTCCATCCCTAGATCGGGAGGGATCTGAAGCTCTTCCCAGCACCCTGTCGGAGAGGGGAATTCACCCTGGAGGCCTTCTTCATCATCATGGAAGCCTCCGGTGTGATGCGTGAGTAGTTCATCTCTGGACTACGGGTCCATGTAGTAGCTAGATGGCTGGTTCTCCTCCTTTGTGCTTTCATGTTTAGATCTTGTGAGCTCCGTTCATGATCAAGATCATCTATTTGTAATTCTGCATGTTGTGTTTGCGGGGATCTGATGGATATTGAGATGCTATTTCAGATTGATTATTGATTCTATCATGTCTTTGTTATTTGTGATCTTGCATGCTTTCCGTTGTTAGTAGCTAACTTGGTCGAGTAGATGCTAGCAACTCCAAGAGTTAGTATTTATGCTCGATAGTGGGTTCATGCCTCTGGTAATCTGGGGAAGTGACAGAAATCTTTAAGGTACTAGATGTGATATTGCTACTAGGGAGAAAACAACAATCCTTTGTTCATAGAACAATCGTATTGTTTACTTTACACGCAATTCGTAAAGCAATAATCTGTTGCTTGCAACTTAATACTGGAGGGGGTTCGGATGATAACCTGAAGGTGGATTATTAGTCATAGATGCAGTTGGATGGCGGTCTATGTATAATGTTGTAATGCCCAATCAAGTCTCAAAGGAGTCAAGATGATTAGTATATGCGTGTATGCTTTCTCGATGTTTGTCAATTGCCCCGCTGTAATTTGTTCACCCAACATGTTATCTATCTTAAGGAGAGCCACCTCTAGTGAACTATGGACCCCGGTCCTTTCTTTTACATACAATCTACAAACTGTTTACTGCTTTGTGTTTACTTTCTGAAAACTATTATTTTCTTCCATTCAATACGTTTAATCCTTTGTTTTCAGCAAAACCGGTGATATTGACAACCTCATCGCAAGTTGGGGCAAAGTTATGTGGTTGTGTTGTGCAGGTCTCCACGTTGCTGCTGGCACCGGTAGTGTGCCCTGCCAACGTTCGGCTAGCTACACCTTTGGGGTGTTTCCTTGCTCCTACTGGATTGATAACCTTGGTTTCATACTGAGGGAAAACTTTCTGTTGTGCTCATCATACCTTCCTCTTGGGGTTCCCCACCGAGCTCGATATATTTTGGGCCATCACTGTTCTCTACAGAAAACTTAATGAAAAAGATTAGATGCGATCAGCTTTAAAAAGAGGGGTCAAAAACCCTAGCCGCCTTGCGTAACGAGCAACTATACGGGTGCAACCCGTATAGCTCCTGCCGTATAGTTGTGAACCGACTATAGATTAGATCTCCGGTGGAACTTAACTATACGGCCGGAACTATATGGGCGGAATTTTTAATTCTCGCCGTATAGTTGGTCGTTAAACTCTCTGTGTCATGCATGAGAAATTTTGGAGAAGGGTCGATAACTATACGACCGTGACTATACGGGTGGAATTTTTAATTCTGGCCGTATAGTTGGTTGTTAAACTCTTAGTAATCCAGAAATTATTTTCTCAAAGGCGTTGACAACTATACGACCGCAACTATATGGGCAGAAATTTTTTTCCGGCCCTAATAATGGTCTTTAAACTCTCAGTACCTTTTGTGGATGGAAGTGTTGATGTCGCAACAACTATATGACCGGAACTATACGGTCAGAATTTTTATTCCTACCGTATAGTTGGTCGTTAAACCTTCTGTGTCCACCAAAAAAATTCTGCTTCTCCAAGATTCTTGATTAATCTGAAACTTAATGAAATATCGAGTCTTGACAGAGAAATGTCAGCTTAGATTTTCAACCAATTTTGGCATTACCAATTCTTCCTTCCTCTTTGTCAGAGCATGAATTGTGCATCTTTTAACATAGTACTCAAACTAGATTTTAACTAAAAATTTAAAAACTTACTCAAACCTTTATTTCACATGGGTTGCCTCCCATGAAGCGCTCTTTTATAGTCAATAGCTTGACCGTGGTGCCGCTCGTTCCGTCTTGAGTCCATTCTTCTTGTAATTGTCGTTGTTTGTATATCTTCACTTTATCACTTCTTCGGGGGTGCTCAACTCTATGGTAATTGCACTTATATCTTCTTTTACCCGATAATGCTTCAAGCATTGTCCATTTACCACCCACGCAAGAGAGGGTGTTTTTCCTTGGACTTAACTGCTCCTGATAGATACGCTTCTTCCACTACATATGGACCTTCCCACTTCGATCTGAGTTTTCCTAGAAAAAACTTAAGACGAGAATTATAGAGCAACACTTTATCTCCACTTTTAAAAGTCTTATTCTCAATTCTCATATCATGCCATCTTTTAACTTTTTCCTTAAACAACCTAGCATTCTCATAGGCTTCACTTCTAAACTCATCTAGGCCCCCTTCTTTTCAGCTTATTGGCCAGCTTCTCCCAGAAGCTACCCTCGACCAGCTTCTCCCAGAATCTCATCTGCCAAAATCGTTTATACTTTTAAATTGATGTTGAAACTACTAGTTAAGAAGTTTGAACGAATTTTGAAGATGAGCTTCTGAGAGAAGCTGGTGGAGGATAGCTTTTGGGAGAAGCTGCCCAAGAAGCTAAAAAAGGGGCCCTAAAGCATGCATATCTAATAAACACTTTTCTCCTGATGCTTTGAGATCATAATTTAGATTCTTGATTGCCCAAAAAACTTGGTATTCTAGTTCTAAAGGTAAATGGCATGCCTTAACATACACCATCTTATAAGGTGTCATACCCATTGGATTTTTAAACGCGGTACGGTATGCCCATAGAGTGTCATTTAACTTGTATAACCAATCCTTTCATGATTTGTACACCATCTTCTTGAGTATGGTCTTTAGTTCTCTATTAGAGAGTTCCACTTGACCACTTGTTTGGGGATGATATGGTGAAGTGACGCAGTGGGTTACTCCATACGTGCTAAGGATTTTCCTGAAAGTCCCTTTCATAAAATGAGAACCACCGTCAGTAATTAAAAATCTAGGAACTCCAAACCTGGGGAATATGACATCCTTGATCATCTTCACTGAGGTAGCTGCATCTGCATGATTTGTTGGGATAGCTTAAACCCATTTAGTAACATAGTCAATAGCAACAAGCATATGAGTGTAACCATTAGACTCTATAAATGGTCCCATGTAATCCATTCCCCATACATCAAAGGGTTCAATTATGAGACTATAATTCATTGCCATTTCTTGTCGCTTACCTATATTACCCCTTCTTTGGCAAGCATCGTAGTATTCCACATACATGTGTGCATCCTTGAGCAGGGTAGGCCAATAGAATCCGGATTGAAGTACCTTGGCAGCTGTTCTCTTTCCTTCATGATGCCCTCCATATGGATTGTCATGACAAGCTTTCAATATCACATTCATTTCATGGTTAGGAACACACTTCCGAATCATTCTGTCAAGTCCATGACGATATAAATACGGATCATCCCAAAAGTAATAATTAAGATCATTAAAGAATTTCATTCTTTGATTTCTTGTCATACCAGGAGGTATAAATTTTGTTGCTAGATAATTAGCATAATCTGCGTACCATGGATCAGCAATTTCTACCTTTGTTAAATATTCTCCCGGAAATGATTCATTAATGGGTACGAGGTCATTAATTATTCCCTCCATCCTAGAGAGATGATCTGCTACTGGATTATCCTTACCCCTCCTATCTACTATTTGCAAATCGTATTCTTGTAGTAATAAAACCCACCTAATCAACCTGGGCTTTGCATCCTTTTTTACGAGGAGGTGACGCAAAGCTTGGTGATCCAAATGAATTATTACTTAGAATTAATTATGTAAGATCTAAATTTGTTGCAAGCAATTATTGCTAGAAATTATTTCTCTGTAGTAGCATAATGTTTCTGAATCTTATTAAGAGGTCTACTAGCGTAATAAATAACATTTAAATTCTTTCCATCTCGCTGACCTAAAATAGCCCCTAAAGCATAGTCACTAGCATCACACTTGATTTCAAAAGGTTCATCCCATTTTGGAGATTGCATGATAGGTGCTAAAACTAATTTATCCTTAAGGTTCTCAAAAGCTACAATGGAGTCATGATCTAAAGAGAATGGAGTTTCTTTATCAAGAAGATTGGCGAGGGGCATAGCTAGCTTGGCAAAATCTTTTATAAACTGCTTATAAAAACCTACATGTCCCAGAAACATTCTTAAGTTTTTAATGTCCTGAGGTATGGGGAGATTTTTTATAGCATTTATATTAATTTATCTATTTCTATTCCCTTCTTAGAAACTTTGTGCCCAAAAACTTTACCTTCTCTTTCCATGAAACGACATTGTTCCCAATTCAAAACCAACTTTGATTGCCTGCATCTCTGAAAATCATTTGTTAGGACTTCCATAGTCTTCTCAACAAAATCATCAAAAATCTTTAGAACACATTCCTGAAAAGTTGATGCTGCATTACATAAGCCAAATGGAATTAATCTATAAGCATATGTGTCATATGGACAAGTGAAAGTTGTTTTCTCTTGATCTTCTAGCTATATGGCAATTTGAGAATATCTAGAATAACCATCAAGAAAACAAAAGTAGGAATTATTACTATGTATTTCTAGAATTTTATCCATGAATAGTATGGGTTTATGATTTTTCTGTGTCTCATGGTTTAGCTTCCTAAAAGCAATGCACATATGACATCCTACAATTGGTCTAACAGGAACTAGCTCACCATCCTCATTCATAGCAGCATCAAGACCACCTTGTCTTGGTATGCAATGAGCTGGGCTAACCCACTTACTGTCAGAAATAGGATATATTATGCCAGCATCAAGTAAGCGTATAATTTCTTTTCTTACTACTTCCTTCATCTTAGGATTAAGTCTTCTTTGCGTATCTACTATGGGTTCAGCATCATCAAGCATGGTAATCTTATGCGTTACAATAGATGGATCTATTCCTTTAATATCACTCAATGTATGTCCAAAGGCTTCACGGTGCTTAACCAAAACTGAAATGAGTTTATTTGTTTCATTTTCTGATAGATTCTTGCTAATAATAACAAGACATTTATTTTCATTATCTAAAAACTCATACCTCATATTGTCTGGAAGTTTTTTCAATTCTATTGGTGGAGGTTATTTATCACCTATTCTTACCAATTCTTCATAGTCATGTGGATTTTGTGCTTCCGGAATTGAATCAAGGTAATCATCCAGGTCTTCCTTCTTCTCATCATCATGTGCTTCTTCCCAATTAATCAAGCTTCTTTCTAATTCATCTTGTGGATTATTGAAATGAATTGTCGCTAGCTCGGCAATCGTCTTTTCTTCCTTGATATCCTCCACTTCATATGGCCTCTTCTTTAGTTTGGCGAAGTGGAATGTCATTTCCTCTTCTCCAAACTTCAGTGAAATAGTTTCCTTCTGATTATCTACTCGAGCTTTGGTGATGGAAATAAAAGGCCTGCCTAAAAGAATAGGACAAAAAGTATCTCGAGGCATATCAACAATATGAAAATCAAGGGGGTACATGAGTGAGCCAATAAAGACATAGATGTTTCTAATTACCCCTTCTAGTTTTAAATTGGTTCTATTAGATAATTTAATAATATTGTCTACCAGTTCAATATCTAGATTATTTAGGTTGTAGCGAAGTTCTTCATAAAGTGATGACGGCATAATATTTATGGTGGAAATTGGTTCGAAAATTCCATATAAGAAAGTTTCTCCATAATATATAGGTGTCATAGGTTTTGAAGTTTCGTTACCTTCAACCTTACCTTGGATAAATTCCGAGGTTTCACGGTCTAACATAACCACTTCATCTTCTACTATTTGTGCTTCCATAAGATCTTTTATTATAACATTATTTATATTTGTAGCTTCGCAATTCCTTTCTGGTTTCTTTGGTCTCTTGTTTATTTGTTCTTCCTCTCTTTGTCTTTTTTCAAAGATCCCCTGTATAGGTATCGACGAGAAATCTTCCATTAGCGCTCTTGCACGCTTCTTTTCTTCGAGAGGTTTACGAGGTTCCCATGCTATAGGTACCTGCAAATGCCCTGGATAATTCTCAATAATTTTCTTTACTGAGTAAGAATCAATATGAGGGTTTTAATCATTATATATGTTCTCTCATCTGCAAGGAAATCGTTAATGCAAGCATATTCAGAACAACTATTTGTAATATTTTCCTTATCTTTAAATTTTCCAAGCCTCGTCATAGGTATAAGATAGAAAACTGCCATTTTTATTATTAGATTCTTTCATTTTTGTTATTAGATTCCAAGCCTCGTCATAGTTGCTTCTTTCATTTTTATTATTAGATTCCAAGCCTCGTCATAGGTATAAGATAGAAAACTGCCATTTGAAGCAGTGTCTAGATTCGTCCTATTTTCAATTTTTAGGCCTCCATAAAAGGTATGGGTGATTAACCAATCAGGTAAATGGTGATGGGGGCAATTGTCTAGGTAGATTTTGTACCTTAGATATCCATCATATAATCCTCACTAGGATTGTTTTTTAAACTGATAATAATACCTCTCATCCTATGGGCTTTGCTTTCAGAATAATATTTTGATAGGAACTTGGTTGTCAATTCCTCCCAAGTCCTTGGTGCTTCTGCACAAAAAGATTTGTACTAGTCACAAACATTGTTAGAGAGAGTTTGTCTAAACAACTAGATTTTAACCATATTTAGATTACAGTCGTCGAAAATAAAGGAACTAAGAATGTCTTTAAAGAATTGTAAGTGTCCATATGGAATTTCTTCATTAGTTCCTGCTAATTTCTTAGAATGTAACAATTCGAATAATAATGGATGGATCTCCACTCTATCCGGATTTATGCTTTTGTTGACAGTTAGAAAAGCGTCCATGGGCGAACCCATTTTCCTTACTGCCTCAAGCTGATTCAAATGCTGAGTATTGTCCATTGGTGTGGTCATGCAACTCAAGTAAAAATTAATTACAGTGAAAGTAAATAACTAAAAGTAAAGTGACTTATAGCGCTAAGCTCCCTGGCAACGGCGCCAGAAAATAGCTTGATGACTACAAGTGCACAGATTGTTTGTAGCTAGTTTTGAAATAAAGATATCGATCCCACAGGGAGCAGTAGGCAAAAGACTAAAATGCTTTTAACTATAACTAAATGAAGTACTTAAGAAATAACTTTAAGATGCAAGATAATTAAAGTTGTTTTTGGGTTTTTGGTTGAACAAGGTAATTTAAAGTAAAGCAAAACTTAATGCAGAAAGTAAGAATCATGTGTGCAATAGAACTTTGGAACTACAATAGGGAAAAGGTGTTCTCAGGGAATAGCGGATACACCGCTAGCAATTTAGACTAAGTAATCGAGAGTATTATAACGAATATTCTCATAATGTGTATGTATGTGGGAGGAGCTCCATATATGGACGATTTTCCAGCAACCGTTGCACACATCGTCCTCATAACCACAACAGACAGTAACCAACAACCATCACATTACCACGCTATTAAGGGATTTCTCCCGTGGCATGGACATGGCTTGGTGAGTTCTCCTTGATTCCCCAAGTTAGTACGTAAAGAATGACAATAGCTTTATAGTAATGGTAAGTGTTATCATCCCTCCGTCTACTAATAAGTAATCCCCTTCATCGAGTCCCCATAAGAGGCAAATATTAAGGATGTGCATAACTCCTAATATCAAGATGAAGACAATCAACACGTACACATAATGATGTATAACATAATAATCTCTATCTCATCTTAGTCATATGCTAGGGTTTCTCCATATCCCCAAGAACTAGAGATCTACTCAGACATGGAGGCAGTCAACATCATAGTAATGGTAACGGAAACAATCATAAATGAATAGTACTTGTATAAATCCACAATGAGTACATGAATTATAACAAGATCTAGACAAGATGTAGATGGGATGGATGGAGATGGTGGTGATGCAGCGGTGGATGATGAAGATCGATGCCTTAGCCTCTCGGATCTGCGTAGGGCAAAGATGGATCCCTTGTGGATGAGTTCCCCCTCCAGATACCTACCAGAGGTGAGGTTTCTGCGATTTCTGTGTGTTCTGTATGTCGTCTCGCCGAACCAATTGCACGGGGTGAAACTATTTGTCAAGGCGGAGGCGGCGCCAACTAAACGGCCGGAGCTATACGGCCAGAAAAGTTGCACCACCCGTATATTTAGTCGTTGGACTCTCTACCTCCCTCGTTCGCTTCTGGTTTTCTTCTGGTATTATTAATATTTCCCAAATAAGCGATTTACGTTGTTTTTGACTCTTTTTCTCCACAGTACAACTGCTCCAATAATTGTATCCATTGGATCCATCATCTGTCCTGATCCTGGTGAAAACAGACATAAAATGTGCGCGCGAGCGCCGTAAAATACCAAGATCCTACATCTATAATGCAAAACAATAATGTAAAACATGATGCAAATATGCACTCATCAGTGGTGCATGCCTATTTGCTCTTTGCATATTCGCTCTTTTTCTTCTCTCTTTTGTTCTTTTTATATATATATGCTCACACTTTTGTTTAAGTGTTGTGCAAAGGAGCTAGCCATAAATTCCACTTCATGTAGGAATTCAAAGTTTGACGATCTCAATTACAAAATTCCAATTATATATGAAGCAATCTTTATAGCTTGAATATTCTCCCTCATCTTGTTCTCACTATAATTTGATAGAACTTATAATTTTCCTTTGGTCAAGGTTTCTTTTTCAACTTAACTGATTAGATTAATTTTTTGTTTGTAAATCAAACCATAAACTTATAACATATTGACCAAATTAACTTTGTATGTTCCATTAATACCAATGGTATGGAAGACTCCTATTGATATCATCAAGTGCAAGTAAAATTATACTCAAGCCATTCATATATCCAATAGGAAAAGCACAAACTCGATAATACTCCATATATGATAATAAACTCGGAATTTCATAAAAGGGATCGACTATTCCTGAAGGGAATTCTAATGATGCAAACTTTATTTCTAATTTGAACTAATGCAAAACTAAAATAGTAATGTAAAACTTATAAGATAGATTACAAGGTCTTAAAGATCTCCCCAAGCTTGGAATCAAGCCAGGCGGGATCAAATAATCCCTTGCGGTTATTTGATACCGTGATTATTGTACATCACTGTGGCGCCATGATATGTAACACCGCGGTGCGTAGCTTCTTGTTGGTATCCTCCAGAGAAGTGATGCGGCTATAGCATCTGCACAAATCAGATTGCAAAGTGTCCACTTTATCTGTGAGTTTAGTCACCAATGTGAGAAGATCATCCTTCTTCTCTATCTCCTTGAGACGGTGACGAACTTCAACGTGATGGAGTAGCTCCTGCTTCTGATATATCTCTAGTGCTCGCATGCGGTCCTTGGTTCTAGGAACAACTTCTTCTTCCTCATCCAAAATTGATGGATCGTGGAAGTAGAAACCGTTCCTCCACTCTTCTTTAGGCTTCACCTCATACGAGCACCAATGGTAGGCTTCAAGAGTGGCACCGTCGCTCCCTTGCTAGCACCTGCACCAATATTAGGTAATTCCTTATGCTTGTGCGGCCTAGGGTCCGTGACAATGAACTTGACCATCTCCACACGCCCTTTTCCAAGTGGCTTGTGACCTTCTCTCTCTTGTTGAGCTCTCTTCATTGCCGCCCAGTTGATCTCTAGGGGATCATAGACATCACGGGAGATGTAGATGTCACTCCAATCTTCATCAGGATCGTTGTTGTAGAATCTTGGCTCGATGTACTCCTTGTACCCCGGGCTAAACCTCTCCACCTCCTTGTTGTTGTCCTCCATGGACGGGCTACGAGAGCGGTCCCTGGAACGAGCAAAGAGACCTAGGGGTTTTCCATGGCCTGGGACGGGATAGAAAATGGTTGGATTGGTTCCTGGTGATTATGATTTAGAGAGAAATACAATGGCAGTATATAAGGGGGGTCATAGGTCGGTAAAACTTGCGAGAAACACCAAATTCACGACCAAGAAAATAATCTTAATGGAACAGGGAAAGAAATCACGGATTTGGAGAAGTCCTGTCGCGTAACGACCAACTATATGGGCGCGTCCCGTATACCTCCAGCCGTATAGTTGGTTCCGGGCAGATATTTCCAAATATCTCGAGTCCAGGTCAATTAAGTTACTGACTTGGAACCGACAAAATTGTGTTTTTGGCAATAAAACGAAAAAGGAATCGAAAATGTCTGAGAGTTTAATGACCAACTATACGGCGGGAGGATTTTCTTCGACCGTATAGTTGCGATCGTATAGTTTCCAGACATTGAAAACAATTTCACGAAGAAGGTACTGAAGGTTTAACGACCAACTATATGGTGGGAGATTTTTCTCCGCCCATATAGTTGTGACCGTATAGTTGGTAAAAACCTTCAGAAACTTCAGAAAAACATGAAGAATTCAAAGGAAAAAAATTCATAAGTAAAATGTGTGAAAACAAATCACTTATTTGAGTAAGAAGACTTACCTTGCACTTACCGTTTACTTATTCGGGGATGACAAGCTCCTCCAACAACAAAAACTTCTTCTCTTTTGGAGAAATTGACCTTAGTTCATTTAATAATTCTCGTAAATGAAAATCACCAGGACTAAAGTTCCACTCAATAAGATTGGTGTCTTGTTGGGCAAATATGGACACTGCATCCAACATCTTTATTTCTTGCCTCTGCATAATCTGCAACTCAAATTCTTGAAGTAAAAGGATCCAACAAATCAGTCTTAGCTAATGATTTTCCTCTCAAGGAGTTCTTTTAAACCATCACGATATGTATGAACTGTTACTTTTGCATCAATTATATAAGAATGAAATGTATCACAAGAGAAAAATACAGCAAAAAGTTCCCTTTCTTCCTTAGGATAATTCTTTTGAGCACTATTAAGAGTTCAACTAGCATGATGTATAATATTAAATATATGACCTATATGTTGTCCCAGAGTTACTCCTGCAGCATCATCACTAGCTTCACATATTAAGTCAAAAGTCATATCCCAGATAGGAGGTTTAATGATAGGAGCATGGGATAAAGCATATTTAAGTTTATCAAAGGCTACAAGACATTTATCTTCAAAATTAAATCTTACTCCCTTTTGCAGAAGGTTAGTCAAAGGTTTAGATATTTCAGAGAAATTCCTAATGAACCTTCTATAATACCCACATGACCAAGGAAACTTCTTATACCTTTTATATCCCTAGGTTCTGGCATTCTCTCTATGGCCCGAACCTTAGCTCTATCCACTTCAATTACCTTACATGATACCTTATGTCCAAAGACTATACCTTCTTTGACCATAAAATGGCACTTCTCCTACTTTAAAACAAGATTGGTTTCTTTGCAACACTGCAAAACTATTTTGAGATTATCTAAGCAACTAGTAAACGAAGTTCCATAGACAGAAAAGTCATCCATAAATACTTCCATTATCAGTTCTATAACATCCACAAAAATAGTAGTCATGCATCTTTGAAAAGTAGCTGGAGCATTACATAAACCAAAAGGCATACGATGGTAAGCATGTAAACCATAAGGACTAAACGAAAGTTGTTTTAAGTTGGTCATTAGGATGAATAGCTATTTGAGAAAAACTAGAGTATCCGTCCAAGTAGCAAAAATGAGTGTGGTTTGCTAACCTCTCTAAAGTTTGATCTATTAACAATAAAGGATAGTGATCTTTCCTAGTTTATTTATTCAATTTCCTGAAATCTATACACATCCTATGTCCAACAATAGTTCTAGTAGGTATCAATTCATTGTTTTCATTATGAACAACAGTAAAACCACCCTTCTTAGGGACACAATGAACATGACTTACCCATTCACTTTCTTTTACATGATAGATTATACATGCATCCAATAGGCATACTATTTATTTTCTTACCACTTCCTTCATTTCGGGCTTCAGTCGTCTATTAAATTCCACAACTGGTTTAGCACCTTCCTCCATGAATATTCGATGGACGGTTACCATGGGATTAATGCCCTTCAAATCATCCATTGAGTGCCCAAAGGCCTTGCGATGCTCCTTAAGTATTTTCATGAGTTCTTCTTCTTCATCTCCTGAAATTTAGCACTAATAATAACAGGAAATTTATTTGTATCAACTAAAAATCTGTATTTAAGACTATCTGGTAGAGTCTTCAATTCCAGGGGTGGTAATTCCTTGCCCCCTCTCTTTTCTAGCTCTTCGAAAGCCTCATTAGTTGGAGGCCCTATAATGGGAAGTGAATCGAATTCACCTTCTAGTTCTTCTAGGAACTTGTCCTCCATAACTATTTCTTCATAATTTGAGTCTTTATTTATTTTTTCTTCTTGATCACTAAAGAAGAGAGCTGCCATTTCCTCGATAGTTTTATCTTTCTGTTCTTGTATTTGTAGAGGTCTGTCTTTAAATTGGAGAAGTGGAATTCTTTTTCCGCTTCCCCAAGCTTAAGAGACACAATCTCTTTTTTGAAATCAACTTTGGCACCTATATCACTCAAAAAGTTTTTTCGAAATATAATTGGTCAAAGAGTGTTAGCTAGCGTATCAACAACTACAAAATCGATAGGAAAGTTTTTATTGCCAATTGTGACAGTTGCATCTTGAACTACTCTCATTGGAATTCTAAGAGTTTTATTGGCTAACATGATTGTCATATCAGTATTTTCAATTGTAGCCGGTTCTATTTCTTATTTTATTTCTAAATAAAAACCATAATATATAACATTAACTTTGGTGCCAAGATCGCATAAACCATAATGCGAGGTTTCCTTAAATATGCAGGGAACAATAGGCTTACCCACATCTTTTACCTTTGTTTTACCTTTAACCAATATGGAAGTCTCTTTATCAAGTTCAACAATGTTACAATGTGCATACATGGCCATAATTTCTTCCTTGGTTACCTCTTCATCTTTGGTTTCTTCCAGATGTTCCTCAACTTCTGGCATACTTTCCTCTTCCTTCTTCTCCTATACTGCTTTGACCTGTTCATATTCAAAAATATGCTTTTGTGCAGTGTTAGGGAAAGGTATCTCATATATTGGTTCTAGGGAGGCCAATGTTGCTTTAACTTCTCTTTTCTTCTCAGGTTCGGGTGGTGGATCATACTTGACCAAACCCTCTTTTGGGGCTTTGATGTGTTCTGTAAAAGCTTTAAAAACATGCAACACATGATCTGAATCCAAATAAATTTCTTTAGATAATTCGTTAACATGGCCCTTTTTATTATAGTCATGAATACAATCATAATCTATTTATATGCCTCCTTCGCTTCCTAGAACAAAATTCCATGAAACTCTATGATCGCAATTTCTATTAAGTAAAGCCCAAGCTTTAGTTATAGGAAGATTCATAAAAGCTCCTCTCGCGAAAGAGTCTAGTTCAATTTTATTAGGTTCAATTCAACCGCCATAAAAGATATGCAATAAATACCATTCAGGCAAATCATGATGAGGACATTGATTAAGTAAATCTTTAAATCTGATACAAGCTCTTACTAGTCCTTCATTATGACAGTTCCTCCAAGTCATTATAAGATGCCTGATTCCAAAAGATTTTGATAATGGATAATATTTTGCTAGAAACTCACAGGCTAAATTATCCCAAGTAGTAGTGGATTCTGGGGTAGAGATCTATACCATGAGAGAGCTGTACTAGTCAAAGTCTGACTAAAAAGTTTAACCCTTACCTCATCAGCAGTATATCGCGGTAATTGGAAAGTGCCACATATATCTTTGAAACATGCAATATGCTCATATGGATCAGGATCTTCTTCATCTCTAGTAAATTGCTTCTTGTGTAGAATACCAAGTAGTAGAGGATTTATTTCAAACCCCCTTGTCTTCTTGTTGGAGTTGTCTCTTTTATTAATATCATCGGGCTTCCCAAAGTGGCTGAGTGGGTTAGCACTAGCCATATTCTCAAACTCCATCATGTTGGTGAAAACCTGTAACTCAAAACAAAACTTAGCAAGACAAAAATAAATAAGCAAAAACTAAAATACCTACAGCACTTAGCTCCCCGACAACGACGCTAGAAAATAGCTTGATGACTGCAAGTGCATAGATCGTTTGTAGCTAGTTTCGAAATAAAGATATCGATCCCACGGGGAGCAGGAGTTTGAAGTCTAATAACTCTTGAATTAAATACTACAATAGAAATGCTAAATAAAGTTCTAAGTAACAAGATAAAATGCGAGTATTGTGTAAAAAGGTGTTTTGGTGTTTTTGGTATAAGAGAACAATAAGTAAAATAAAACAACTGAACACAGAAAGTAAGTATCCCGTATGTAAAAGAGATTTGAAACTGCAATGGGAAAAAGCGTTCTCAGGGAGTTGCGGATATACCTCTAGCATTATAAAGAGCTAAGGTAAAGATTATTATCATGAACATTCTCAACTATGTATGTGTGGGAGGAACTCAGTATTTGGACAAATAGGCAGCAACCACTGCTCACATCATCCTCATAACCACAGCAGACAGCAATCGACATCAACTGAATTACTACGCTATTAAGGGACTTAATCTCGTAGGACGTATCTCATGGCATGGATAGTGTTCCATGAGTTTCCTCGATTCCCAAGTTGATACGTAAGGGGTGCCAACAGCTTTATAGTCACCGTAAGTGCTAACATACCTCCGTCTACCAACAAGTAGTTCCCTCCATCAAGTCCCAATAAGAGGAAAATATTGAGAGGTTGACTTCTGCCAACATCAAGATGAAGACAATCTAACACATGGTCACAGCGACGAATATCATAATAAACTTTATCTTATTTCAGAAGGGTTCGCAGCATAGAAAACAAAAAAATTCCTACGATGGGAACTATACGCCAAGATCTATCTACTAGATACAAGCAACGGGTGGATATACATCCATAGAGAACATACCCTCGAAGACAACAAAGCTTTGTTAACAAGATGGAACTCGTGGATGATGTAGTCGTACACTTGCCGATCTTAAGATTGTGATGAAGTCCTTCAGATCCAGCAGTTCCATCACCATAAGGTCTAGCACCATCAAGTCCAGCACCGCAAAGTAGCAGTGCATTCGTGATCGCACACATGTCTGGTCCACCGAACAACCTCCGCCTCCATGCTCCAGCGATGTAGCGGAAGCAACAACTCCTTTCTAGATAAAGTCACAGGGAACATGTATCTCGCAAATCCGAGACCATGGGGAATAACTAGAGGGAGAAGAGAACCTTCACGAGGAGGTAGGGCAAGAGGAGAGGAGCCATGGTGCTCCTTTTATAGGGGAGGGGCGCAACCCCAAGTGCATGGATGTCCGACCATGGTGGGTTCCCCCACCTCTCCCTCATTCATGTGGGTGGAGCTTCCACTAAGCCCACTCACATCAATTTCAACTCCACTCACTTTGCATTTAATGTCCACCAAATTAAATGCATTTTTAAACAAAACACTTTTATTTATTTTATTCAGAATTTTGTTAATTACTTTAATTAACAAACATTCACATAAAACTCCATACAACATTTCAATACCACATGTAGAACCAGTTTCAGCAATTTCACCCGAAACAATTCCGGTTTTCATCGAAATGATTCCAGCGCTTTCATAATCTTTATCTGAAACATATTTGCTCCTAAATGGTGTCGGTATCCCTTAAGTGTGTCACCCTATGGTTCGCGAATAATGCAGACATGATCGAGACCCCTCTCGAATCAATAATCATAAGTGGGACCTAGAGATCCATACGGACTCCCACACATTCAACGATGACTTATGTGATCGTGTGAAGCTTTAATGCTAGTAACTTAATCCCTTTGTCTCACGATATATTACATGTCCAAGATTCGATCATCGGTATCCAAATACCTAGTTTGGTCTTGTTACTGACATGCACTCTTTTCTCGTTCCCATGATATAACATTCTAGTGATCACATCACTTGCTTCCAAGATATTTCAATGTGATATCACCGAGAGGACCTTGAGTATATCTATCCGTCATCGGGATGGAAAAATCTCACTTTTGATGCATGAGCCTCTACATAACACCTTTGTAGCACTAAACCCAGCTTTATAGTCACCCTATTACAGTGTGACGTTTGATGTTATCAAGATACTCTTCTGGTGTTAGTGATTAACATGATCTCATGGTCTAAGGACTAGGATTACTTTGTATGATGTTATAGCAATATAAACATAATGACATTGATCGTAATGCTATACTTCGAATGAATGTTCATCACATCACTCCACCAATGTTGTGACCTCGTTATTAACAACATTCAATGTCCATGATCAGGAAACCTTGATCATCTTGTTAATCAACGAGCTAGTTTATATGAGAGGCATTACTAGGAACTTTGTATTTTGTTTATTAAACACACATGTATTAGCGTTTCCAATTAATACAATTATAGAATGCAAAATAAACATTTATCATAAACATGGATTAAGATAATAACCACTTTATTATTGCCTCTCGGGCATTTCCCTTTAGTCTCTACTTGCACTAGAGTGAATAATCTAGTTTGAAAAACTTTGCATATTGAACACCTATGGCTTTCTGGTGTTGCATATACGCGATTGCTAGTGGTTAACATAATCTCCGGATCTGACACTTCTAGGTCCGTGTGTATTTGCATGTCTTTGCGTCTCTACGCATCACTCATTCTCAAATGAGATTGCATTGTATAAATTTGGTCCTTTGGTGAGACCTTTAGTTCATTTGGGTTAAAATATGTTGATATTATTGTCATACAATATATCTTGATAGTATTAGCCCACTTTGAACCACACCTAGTTTGATAAAAAACTACTTAACACAAATGCCCTCATTTTATGCTACTATAGTAGTCATATACTTAGCCTTTTGTTGTAGTATCCGTCATAATGTCTCAACTTCGGAACCCATCCTAATCCATCATGGAACATCTTTTCCATTACATTGTGCCACCCATAGTCTAAATTGAGATAAATTTAATTTGTATCTTGTGACAAAACTAGTATCAATGTAACACTTTACAATGAACTACCTTTAACTATTTGTCACTTATACATGATATATTCTTAGTTCTTCCAAAGATCATAAGAATATCTTTACTATTGTCCAATGATCATCTTATGAATCATTCTCATATGTGCTCATAACATTTAGAGCATAGGACATATCTGGATATATATACATATCACGGTATAATCGATCAAAATCTTCATGTGATTTTACTCACCAAGTGTTGAAACACTTGAATCTTGATACAATCCTTTCCATGCAGCAAGAACCTTTCTTGTTGTTTCCATATTGAACCCTTTCAATATCTCATATATGTATGCCTCGCACAACCATATTAGCGCCTCAATCTATCCATATAGATATTGATGCCAAATATTCAGGTTTTTCCCAAGTCTTTCATCGAAATCCTATTTTAATGAAATTCTTAACTTGTGTCAATAAAAGATACATCATTTCCAATCAATAATATGTACTCTACATAATGTATTGGAAATTTGTCTCAGTGCTCCCACTTAATTTCTTGCAAATGCAAGCATCTTCCTCGTCTCCGATGAAATTAAACTCCTTTAACATTTTCATCATGGTGAAGATTCCAACTCCGCTATGCTTACTTCAAATATTGAAGTTTGCATACCCTTTTAGCACCCTTTGAATTAAATCGGACCGTGTCTTGTACATGTCCTAGGTAACCATTCTATTAGAAGAGCATTGTTTTGTTTGTTCAACTATCATACACCAAATTATATGTTGTGGTTGCTACATTAATCCGTCAAGACTAAATATCGCTATGAAAGATCAAATCTTGTCATAGTCAACTCCTTGAACATTGCCTGTAAACTTCTTTCCAACATGTCGACTATTTCATAGATGTTAAACATCCATGTCTATTTCTTTATAGATCCAAACACGACCGATAGGCTTCACGCCTTTTAGGAGGGTCTTCCAAGTTCAGAAACTTGATTTCTTGTGTATGGATACTATCACGGATTCTATGACTTCTAGTCATTTTATGGAGTCTGGGCCCATCATCGCTTCTTTGCATGCAGTTGGTTCATCATTGTCAAAACAATAACGACTTGTTTATCAAATCTCACTATTTGATTCTTACCCGATGCATACGGTTCAAATAGGAACTCTAATCTCCAAGATCACACCCTTTGTAATCACGAGAGCCATGAGCATTGTGGCCGCCACCGGGACACTTTCCGGCGCTGCGCTACTTAACACATATATCTAAGGTTCAACAACATTATCAAAGTTCTATTATCCTCCCACTTAACTTTTCATGAAAAGTTCCTTCTCAAGAAACTTGATGTTTCAAGCGACAAACTCTTTTGTCCTCGGTGTTATGGAGGAATTCCCAACAAATTCTTTGGGATAACCTACAAAGACATGCTTATCCGAATCTGGTTGTAAACATTTTACTTATGCATAGCATACCAAAATTGAAGAAAAGACAATTTGGGTTTTATCCCAAACCATAACTCATATGGTGTCATTTCAACGGATCACGATGGTGCTCTTTTCAGTGTAAAAGTGGTTGTCTCTAAAGCTTTAATCCTTAAAACATAATGGCAGTTTTATAAATGACACCTCTGATCTTACCATGTTAAACAAGGTTTGATTTGATCTCTCGAACATACCATACTCTTGTGGTTTATCGGGAAGTGCAAATTCATGGAACAATTTCTGAAATCTTAGGTGTTTTGCTAAACCTGTAACTCAAATATCTTCCTTTATGATCAAATCATAAACTCTTTTATTTTCTTGTTACAATGATTTTTCACTTCATCTTGAAAGTCTTTAAACAATTTTCAAATGTTTCATACTTCTTCCTTATTAAGTAAATATATAGATATATTCACTCAAATTTATGGAGAAATCATATGAAGCAAAAAGATCCATCGCATATGGCTACACATAATGGACTATGCACATCAGCATGCACAATTTCCAATAAGCTAGTCATCCGTTCCTCTTTGGCTATGAACGGAGTTTCAATTATCTCGAGGAAAGTTTCACAGCGTCAATTGATCAAAATCAAAAGTCTCCAAAAATCCATCAACATGGAGTTTCTTCATGTTTACTTTCCAATATAATTCAAACAGCGATGTCACTTCATAAGTGATCTTCCAATCATTTGTCTTACGACATTTTAGCAATAATGTTTATGGATGTGATTTATCCAACTAGACTTGTAAAAGTTCATCCATCATTTATGGAATACAGTAATTATTTGAACAACCATTGTTCTCGTAATACTGGAACAAAATAACAATTATTAAAACAAATCTTGAAGGCTAGGTTTGACGACAACGAAAAACACAATAACCCTTTATTTGTTTTCGATGAACATCATCACTTATTCTCTTGCTAGTTACTTAGGCCGTTGTAGTTCATGAATTGTTTTGTTCTGTATGACACTTCACACCAACCAATTCGGTGTCCAATACCTAAGAACCACATTGTTTAACAAGCAAGGAATACATCCATAACATGTATATCTTCTATATACCTAAGTTGGACATCTCCAACCTTTTCTTTTCTGCCAAATATTTTATAGATTCTCTTTCAGCAATTCCTTTTCTTTTAAAAGAATCTATCAACATCAATAGTGGTGTCATTCACATGACACATAGTACAACATGTATATAGTCAAATACTAATACCTTTGAACTTGCACTTTGAAGTGGATCACCATCATCAAATGTTTGGTGTTCTTTCAAAAATCCATTCTTTAGTAATCTATTAGTGTAAAAAAAATTACTTACATCTTCTATTCATCCTTATCATGAAAACTTTCATGATCAAGCTACTATAGCCTATAAGGAAGAATCGCGAGTATAATGTTAGTTCCCCAAACCTTTTTGGGAGATCCGGATGCCAAGCATCTCCATCCTTCAAAAATTCTCATACAATATGAGAACATGTATTTTTCTAAATTATACTCTATCATAGTGCAACCGAAAACATTGTTTCAGATATCACAATATCTTCCACACATGATGGTTTCTGAAACAATTTTTTCAGCTCCTAGATAATCTTGATATTAAAACAACTTTTGAATATCAATCATCATGGAGGCAAACATGATACTTTAGATACTAACATTGGAATTCTTACTCTTGATTTAATACTACTTATTAAACTTTATGGAGTAAATAGAGTTTGCTGAAAGTTTGCAATAGGACTTCTAAACTTTAAATTGACATTCAAAACAATACGATACCAGTTCGTAAAGTAAATATCTAGAATTATATAGTTCTATCATCTCAATTAAAACTAAGCATAAGGTAGTAAACATATGCCAATGAATACAACAAATTATGCAAATTCACTTTGATTTAGTTTATGAAAAATTTGGTTCGACTAATCCAAATTAGAAATGAACTCCCACTCAAAAACGACATCCCTCGTGCCTTTTTGGTGATTACATGAACCAAATCCACTACACCAAGTCCGATCATCATGTGAGTCGGTGTAGCTTCAAAGGCAAGCATCAATATGGGAATCACATCAACTATATGACTCATGCTTAACCGTTCGGTCCGTGTTAGGCTCGCCAAGTAAGAACCTTAGTACTCACGTGTGTAAAGATGTCTTACACCCATTGTATGAAAGCTCAGAGTCGAGTACACCCGATCATCACGTGATGTCTTGAAACATGATCCATAGAACGGCGTATACTTAAGGAAGAACACATTTTATCTTCATATTTAAATGTGGGATCATCTTATAACACTACTAAAACACCAAACTAGCAATATAAGATGCAAAGATCATATCTGTAAAGTGGAATGATATGGTCCATGCATTTGATCACTATCATGTGCATCGTGGTATGATCTCTATCATTCCTTTGTGTGTAAGTCCAAGGTCTATGGAACTTACACGTTAGGTGTGTTGTAAGGGTATCAACTATACATCAACTTACAACATTTCCATATCATGACACTAGCCCAGCAACGATCTAAACTAGATGCCTCTAATTTATCAATTGCATGTTTTTACGTGGCTTAGGGCTTTTGAAGATAGAACCAGTCTTACCTACGAACATGGAACCACAACGATGATAACTAAGTTATTAGCAACTCGTTGTAAATCAGATATTGACTATAGTAGGAGAGACAGACACCCGCCAGCCACTTATGCAAAAATAGTTGCATGTTAGTCGTGAAACCGGTCTCATGTGCGATGACATGTAAAGTTGGTCTGCGCCGCTTCATCCCACTATGCCACCAATATCCAAAATACATGAAAGAAGCGATAACATGATCTTCATCGCCCACATATTATTATGTGTTCTACCCGTGCAAAGCACCTAGGTATAGATCAGGCTCTGATACCACTGAAGGGTTCGCGGCATAGAAAACAAAAAAATTCCTATGATGGGAACTATACGCCAAGATCTATCTACTAGATACAAGCAACGGGTGGATATACATCCATAGAGAACATACCCTCGAAGACAATAAAGCTTTGTTAATGAGATGGAACTCATGGATGATGTAGTCGTACACTTGTAGATCTCAAGATCGTGATGAAGTCCTTCAGGTCCAGCAGTTCCAGCACCATCAGGTCCAGGACCATCAAGTCCAGCACCGCAAAGTAGCAGTGAGTCCGTGATCGCACACATGTCCGGTCCACCAAACAACCTCCGCCTCCTCGCTCCAGCGATGCAGCGGAAGCAGTAACTCCTTTCCAGATAAAGTCACCGGGAACATGTATCTCGCTAATCCGAGACCATGGGGAATAACTAGAGGGAGAAGAGAACATTCACGAGGAGGTGGGGCAAGAGGAGAGGAGCCATGGGACTCCTTTTATAGGGGAGGGGGCGCAGCCCCAAGTCCATGGCTGGCCGTCCATGGTGGGTGCCCCCACCTCTCCCTCATTCATGTGGGTGCAGCTTCCACTAAGCCCACTCACATCAATTTCAACTCCACTCACTTTGCATTTAATGTCCACCAAATTAAATGCATTTTCTCTTTAAATAAAACACTTTTATTTATTTTTTTCAGAATTTTGTTAATTAATTTAATTAACAAACATTCACATAAAACTCCCTACAGCATTTCAATATCACATGCAGAACCAGTTTCAGCAATTTCACCCAAAACAATTCCGGTTTCAATCGAAATGATGCTAGCGCTTTCATAATCTTTATCTAGAACATATTTGCTCCTAAATAGTGTCAGTATCCCTTAAGTGTGTCACCCTATAGTTCACGAATAATGCAGACATGGTCGAGACCCCTCTTAGATCAATAATTAGAAGCGGGACCTGGAGATCCATAGTGACTCCCACACATTCAACGATGACTTATGTGATCGTGTGAACATTTAATGCTAGTAACTTAATCCCTTTGTCTCGCGATATATTACAAGTCCGATATTCGATCATCGGTATCCAAATACCTAGTTTGATCTCGTTACCGACATGCACTCTTTTTTTGTTCCCGTGATATAACATTCTAGTGATCACATCACTTGCTTGCAAGCTATTTCAATGTTGATATTACCGAGAGGGCCCTGAGTATATCTATCCGTCATCGGGATGGACAAATCCCACTCTTGATCCATGAGCCTCTATGATACGTCCATTTTGCATCACTATTCTATATAATAATTATCTATTATTCATTGATATATTTCATATTAAGAGATGATACTTATGTTATTTCATCTGTTTTTGCATGGTTGATGACTGTTGGAGTATGGACCACTGCAGTCAGGATTCTGATGGAAAAGGTGATGTTTGGAGGCAAAATTTGCGAAGATCAGAAAATCAGGGAAAATACATGGAAAATCCTATTTTTTCAGAAGACGAAGATTGCCAGAAGGGGGAGTGGAGATGGGCCATAGGGGGCATAGACCACCCCCTGGCATGGGCAGCCCTAGGCCACGCCAACAGGTGGTGTGGCTGCCCTGGCCCACTCCATGCTCTCCCCTCTGGCGTATATTATCCTCCCGAAACCCTAATACTCGCGGAACGACCACAGAAATATTATGCCGCCTCTGCGGGGCGGAAAACACCGAGAGAGAAAGATCTCTCCGGTAGATAGAATTTTGCCGGGGGAATTCCTTCTCGGAGAGGGGAGATCATCGCCATCAACACCACCATCAAGCTGGACTTCATCGGGATCATCATCATCATCACCACCACCAGCACCATCATCACCACTCCATACCGCTGTAACAATTGGGTTGAATCTTGCATAGTTCATAGGGGAAACTTTCCCGGTTTTGATTACTCCTTGTAGTTGATGCTATTGAGTGAACCATTGAATTATCGTTTATGTTCAGATTGTTACACATCATTATTTCATCTCTGGTCATGATCCATATGATGTCTTGTGAGTAGTTCGTTTTGTTCTTGAGGACATGGGAGAAGTCATGTTGTTAGTAGTGGAATTGTGTTGAGAAAGATTCAATAGTTTGATATTTAAGTTGTGGTGTACTTCTTCTAGTGGTGTCATGTGAACGTAGACTACATGACACTTCACCTATATGGGCCTAGGATAATGCATTGTGTATTTGGCTACTAATCGTAGGGGTTGCCGGAGTGATAGAAACCTGAAACCCCGTTAGGAAACCTTTGCACAAGGGATGTCAGGGTCTTAGAGTTTAAAGTTGTGGTTAGGTTTCTACCTTAATTACTTTCTTGTACTTGCGGATGCTTGCAAGGGGTATAATCACAAGTATGTATTAGTCCTAGGAAGGTCGGTACATTAGCATAGGTTCACCCACACAACACTTAGCAAACTAAAGAAGATTAATCAACTATATGAAGCGAAAGCACTTGACGATATTCCCATGTGTCCTCGAGAACGTTTGGTCATCCTAAGTGATACAACCGGCTTGTCCTTTGCTAAAGAAAGGATTGGGACACTTGCTGCATTTATTCTTATTGTCTTTTATTTACTCGTACTTTATTTACCTGCATTATTATAACCCCCTAAAAATCTGTTTGCTAAGTATTTACAGAGAATTCCTGCTCCTATCCACTCGCCAGCACCTTCTGCTCCTCGTTGGGTTCGACACTCTTACTTATCAAAAATACTGCGATACACCCCGTATACTTGTCGGTCATCACTCTACATAACACCTTCGTAGCACTGAACCCACCTTTATAGTCACCCTATTACGGTGTGACATTTGATGTTATCAAGATACTCTTATGGTGTTAGTGATTAACATGATTTCATGGTCTAAGGACTAGGATTACTCCGTATGATGTTATAGCAATATAAACATAATGACTTTGATCATAATGCTATACTTCGGATGAATGTTCATCACATCATTCCAGCAATGTTGTGCCCTCGTTATTAACAACATCCAATGTCCATGATCAGAAAACCTTGATCATCTTGTTAATCAATGAGCTAGTTTATATGAGATGCATTACTAGGAACTTTGTATTTTGTTTATTAAACACACATGTATTAATGTTTCCAATTAATACAGTTATAGCATGCAAAATAAACATTTATCATAAACATGGAATAAGATAATAACCCCTTTATTATTGCCTCTTAGGCATATTCCCTTCAATTTCAATCTCATACAAGGTTTCTCCATCTCCCAAGAACTAATGATCTACTCAGACATGGAGGCAATCAACATCATGGCAATGACAATGGAATCTATCATAGATGAATAGTACTTGTATAAACCCACAAAGAGTATGGAAATTACAGCAAGATCTAGAGAAGATGTAGATGGGATGGATGGAGATGGTGTTGATGCAGCGGTTGATGATGAAGATCGATGCCTTAGCCTCCCGGATCTACCTAGGGTGAAGATGGATCTCCGGTGGGCGAGTTCCCCCTCCATATGCCTTCTAGAGGTGAGGTTTCGGCGATTTCTAGTTGTTATGTATGTCCTCTCTCCGATCCAGTTGCACGGGGTGCAACTATTTGAGGAGGCGGTGGCGGTGCCAAGTATATGGTGGGAACTATACGGTTAGAAAATTAATTCCCGTCGTATAGTTGGTCATTAAACCTTCTAGATGCCTCGATCGCTTCGGGTTTTCTTCTAGTGTTATTGATATTTCCCAAATAAGCGATTTACTATGTTTACATTGCTATAACATCTCATACAAAGTAACCCTAATACTTAGACCATCAGATCATATCAATCACTAACACCTAAAGAGTGCTTTGATGGAGAGATATACTCTAGGCACTCTTAGTGATATCACATTGTCACAGCTTGCAAGACGGTGCCTAGGTCACAAAGAATGTCATATCACAAGAACAAGAAAAGAGTACTTGTCGGTAACGAGATCAAACTAGTGATGGTGGGTACTGATGATCGAATCTTGGACAAGTAATATATTGCGGACAAAGGGATTTAGTTACAACATCAATGGTTCTCATGATCACAAGAGTAATCATTAAATGTGTGGGGGTCAGTACGGATCATGTGTACATTATTTGTGAACCATAGGGTGACACACTTCAGGTACACCAACACTAATGGGCAAAGATAATATATCAGAGAAAGGTTTTGACGGCACTGGATTTACTTCGATGAGTACCGGAATTGTTTCAGGACAAATCACTAAAATTGGTTTCAGATGCAATATCTTAACAAAGAAAGGGTGTTTGTGTAAATGTTTGTTAATTAAATTAATTAACAAATATTAATATAAAGAAATGAAAATTGTTTTTGTTTAAAATGAAATTGCATTTAATCTAGTGGAAATTTAATGCAAGTGAGTGGTATGAGTGGAGACTCCACTCACATGAATGAGGAAGAAGTGGGGACACCCTGAAGGAGATATGTCCTAGAGGCAAATAATAAATGGGTTTTTGTTATCATATCTCAGTTAGTTCGTAATAGTTTCATATTGTGCTATAACTGTATCAAGAGGAAATGTTGGTACAAGTGTGGTATGAAACAAACCAAGTCCCTATTAGCCTCTATACATACTAGTTTGTTGGTTAAGCGATGATCAAGGTTTCTTGATCATGGGGAGTTTATGCCAATTGACAATGAGGTCATATCATTGGTGAATGATGTGATGCAAATTCCTCAAAGATTGTGACACGATCAAGTCACATATTTCATTGTTGCAATTGCTAGAAACATAGTCTCCTTCTCCTTAGACCGTGAGATCATATTACTCACTGTTTCCCGAGGCTGCTTTGACTGCATCAAACGTCACTCGGTTAAACGGTGATCATAATGGTGTACGTTGGGTATTCCAACAGAACAGTAGATGACATGTGACTCAAGAGCGGGATTTTTTCACCCACGTGATGGGTAAGATACATACGATCGGCTTGGTGAGATTACATCCATAAATATTGCAACATGTGACTAGGTCACGGGAATGTAATATCACGATAACAAGTAAAACAGAACTTGTCGGTAACGAGATTGAACAAGGTATGTGATACTATGATCGGATCTTGGACAAGTCGTGTCAAAGAAACAAAGGGAATTAGACTCAATGTTTTAAGGTTCAAACGACATTGTCATCGTGGAATACACATGTGTCATTATGGGCATCTCGGTCCCTCTATTGATCATTGATAGAGATCCTGTACATGTCATTCCCGGGCCGTGAGGGGTTACACTTAAGGGTATGATGAGAGAGAGAATCTGTAAGATGCAATCATAGTAGAGAAATAGAAAGCCGGAATTGTTCCGTGGAGAAAGAAAGGAAATCGGAAAAGTTCTGGTGAGAGGGCTAGAATCGTTCCGGGAGTTCCGAAGTTGTTCAGAGGATATAGAAGGGGAACCAAAAGGAGTTTCGGGGCGAATCAGATTTTGTAATATGTATTTACATATTAGTTAATGTAATTAATATTAAATATAATATTAAAATCTAATTTGAAGGGTTATTCCACTAATGAGCCAATTTTCCTAGGGAAAAGGGCCCATGAGGGAAAACCGAAAGAGGGAAGGGCCAAGGGCCAAAGGGGCCAAAGCCTAGCCACCACAGGGGGTTCCACCTGGCTAGCCTAGGGCTGTGCGCGGGGTGGGGCCCACCCCTGGCTGGTCAGCCCATGCAGCCCTAAGGGACAATGGAGCCTCCCTCCTCTCTCCCTTGTTTAGTCCCACATGGGAAACCCAAAGGGGAGGGCACACCTCCCTCCCCCTATATAAATGGGTGCCCATGGGTGGGATTGGACACACAATTTGAGATGTTCTCTAAGGCATTTTCCTTAGATAATTCCTCCCTCTCTATCTACATAGTTGTCTCCACGCATTGGCACGGTTCCAAGAAAGGACTATTCGCGCAAGAGATGGCAAACCTACAGCACGCCGTTGCGCTGTAGGGTTTCCTAGCCGAAGATCAACTTCTGCACTCCCGGCGGGATCAGGGAGATAGAGGTCTCATCGTACACTAAATGTGTACAAAGCCACGAGGTGCAACACTTGGGGCACTTGGAAGTCATGAGCCGGAGCTGCTGCACGATGAAGAAGGAGCAAGGGTGACTTGCGAGGAGCATGGCGACCTTGAGGTTGGCCACACATTCGACTACTTCAACCACGTTCCTCTCAGAACGTTAACCGCGTACGGTCTATAAGGGTATGTATTCTATACACTCCAGTCGTTACTGCATTACTACATAGATAGATCTTGGGCATTAGGGAGTTCTTTCGTAGGAATTTTTGTTTTCTGCTACGGAACCCTTCAGTTGTATCAGAGCCGATCTATGCGTAGGAGTGTTGTACAGCCAGGACGCACGAGTAGTGTGCGAGCATTGATCCCTTAGTTGTTACCCTCTAACGTGTACTTGTTTATATCGCCGTATTGATTGATGAAGCTACCCGGACCGACCTTACGAGTATCGTACGCGAGACTAGTTCCACGCTCGACATACGGCTTATACCATAAAAGTGGCTAGCGGGTGTCTTTGTCTCATTCAATAGTTAATATAGCATTTACAATGGAGGGCCCCGAAAGGGGTGTAGTAGATACAACTGTTGGATCCATGTTGTGGTTGGAAAGTTCGTAGATTAGAAACGGTTCTATTGCGAAAGCCCTAACAACCACGTAAAACTTGCAAAAGATAAAGTAGAGGCGTCTAACTTTATTTTGCAGAAGGGCATGTGTTATAATATGGTATTAGTCGTTACTAAGGTAAAATACTTTACTTTTTTGTTACTAAGTAGTATAATAATAGTCATCATTCCGATGAATGACCCGGTGGTGGCGTCATGGACTTGGCGTCAAACCAGGGGCAAGATGGAGATCATGCCAGAGCGCTTGATGGAGATCAAGGCGCAAGAAGAAGAACCATATCACAAAATATGCATGTGATGGTGATACCTATTTTTACATCTTATTGTGTGGTAGTATTAGATACTCAATGGTAGCAAATAAGATAATCCCTATATAATTCCAATGATAGTGTTCCCCTTGCGTGTGCACCACCAAGAAAGTTCTTCGTTATGAAGCCGACCGTGACGATCAGGGGCTAGATGTATGTACATTCACATATAGTGGGTGTAAGACATGCTACACAACGAATACACACAAGTTAGATTTGGCAAGCCTAGCATGTGTAGACATGACCTCGGAATACAAGAGATCGAAAGATTGAGCATGAGTCACATGGCTAATGTGATTGACATTGGGGAATGTCTACCTTTGAAACTACATTGCCGGTCGTGACGATCGGGGGTGGTGTAGCGGATTGGGATCGTGTGATCGCTAAGATTGTCCAGGGGATGAAAATTTAGTGGGAGCTCAATTAGGATTGAACTCATATTATGAACTTAGTCTAGATGTCTGTTTGCAAATATCTTAGTAGGTCATGGCTTATCCCATTGAGGTCCTTTGCGACCATGGGAAATTTGTTGCTTGATTTGGAACTTAGCAAAAGGGTCCAACTTCATAGATTAATACCCACGCCTGAGGGATATACTCGTAATAAGATGATCTTCTCTTCTTGATACAATAACCATTAGGAGATAATCTGATGACTCCGCAACATTTGTGTTTTCTCCATAATCATCCAACAAGCCATTCTCCATGCGATGGAGAGATGGACTACACTTTTGTATTATGCAAGATCTGGCACATAAAGTATGAGCCGTTGGATGAGTTGTCCTCCATCATGGATGAAAAGAGAATATTTCGAGAATCACTTAGCGATCATGCATTAGAGTTGAGAACTCTCATAAGGTCTTGATTGCAATGGAGGTCATGGAGGAAAAGGGTATATGAGACATATACAAATTATAAATGTGGTTCTAGCAAACCTCGTTGCAGTTTGCAAAGTATTGGGTACTTGTCCTGTTTTGTCAAAATAGGATTGTCTGCTTGATAATTGTTGGAGATAAGGAGATGTGGCATGATGATGGCAAGCAAAATATTTGATGGACGACATCACCCCTTTCCTCAAAGTCTGTCATTTGGATTAGTGGACTTGAATATAATTTGTAATCCTTGTTTGTGTGTCTTGCTTTTGGCAAGACGATTATGAAGGAGATATGCCTAGAGGCAAATAATAAATAGGTTTTTATGGTCATATCTCAGTTAGTTCGTAATAGTTTCATACTATGCTATATGTGTATTAATACGAAACATTAATACACGTGTGGTATGTAAACAAACCAAGTCTCTAGTTCCCTCTAGCAAACTAGTTCATTGGTCATGAGGATGATCTAGGGTTTCGAGATCATGGGCATTTATGCCAATTGACAATGAGGTCACGTCATTAGTTGAATGATGTGAAAGACAAACAACCCAACCAGTTGTATCTTAATGAGATCTAGTTACAAAGTTCACCATTAATGATAAACTAAGGAAACCACACAACCTGATCCGTAGACTGTGAGATAATGCAAATCACTGTTCTAAAGGGAGCTTAGATGGTTATCAAGTATCACACCATGACTGGGTGATCGAAAAGGTGCTACTTAGGTTTCCCAAAGGGGCGCCTAGAGGAGTACATATCAAGACCAGGATTTTCCCATCCATGTAATGGACATATACATTAGTGGCCATCTCGGTGACGTTGCATTAACGAAGCTTGCAAGCATGTGACTGGGTCATGGAATGCAACGACACAGAAACGAGAAAACAAGTTCATCGGTAACGAGATCGAATGAAGGTATGGAGATGCCGTAGATCAAATCTTGGGTGAACTAGGTATCAAGTGGCAAATGGAATGGGAAACGATTGTTTATGGTTCAAACGACATTATCATCGTGAAATGCACAGGGGTCATTATGGGCATCCCGGTCCTGCTATTGATCATTGATGGAGATCATGTATGTGCCATTCCCGAGCCGTGGGGAAATACACTTAAGGGTACGATGAGCTAGATATCCTCTGTAAGTTGGAATCACCATATGAAAGAGAAAAGGAAACCAGAATTTTTTTGTGAGAGAACCGGAATCATTCCGGGAAAGTTCTGAAGTTGTTCGGAGGAAATCGAAAGGGAACCAAAAGGTGTTTCGGGTCAAGTCAGATTTTGTAATATTTAAATGTTAATTAATGTAATTAATATTAAATATAATATTAAAATCTAATTTGAAGGGGTATTCCACTAATGGGCCAAACTTCCTAGGGAAAAAGGGCCCATGAGCGAAAACCGAAGGAGGGAAGGGCCAAGGCCTAGCCGCCTCAAGGGGGCCCACCCAGCCAACCTAGGGATGTGCACTGGGTGGGGCCCACCCCTGGCCGTCCGGCCCATGGAGCCCTAGGGCCCATGGCGCCTCCCCCCTCTCTCCTTGATTAGTCCCACATGGGAAACCCAAAGGTGAGGGCACACCTCCCTCCCCCTATATAAAGGGGTGCCCATGGGTGGGATTTAGCACACCAATATTTGGAGAAGTCCTTTGGTTGACTTTCTCCTTCCCTCTCTCTCTCTCGTCTCCATGTGTTGGCACGGTCCCAAGTAAGGACTATCCATGCAAGAGACACTGCACCTGCAGCACGCCGTTGCGCTGTAGGGATTCCAAGCCGGAGATCTACTTCCGCACTCCCGGCAGGTATCAAGGATTTGGAGGTCGTCATCGTACACCGTATGTGTACGAAACCACGAGGGTCCTCACTTAAGGCACCTTGGATGTCGTGATCCGGAGCTGCTGCACGATGAAGAAGGAGCAAGGGGTCACCTGCGAGGAGCTTTGTGACCTTGAGGTCGACTACGAGTTCGACTACTTCAACCATGTTACCCTCGGAACGTTAACCGCTTACGGTCTACAAGGGTATGTATTTTGTACACTCGGCCATTACTGCATTACTACATAGATAGAACTTGGGCAGTTTAGGTGGTTCCAACGTAGGAAATTTTTGTTTTCTGCTGCGGAACCCTATAATGGTATCAGAGCCGATCTATGCGTAGGAGTGTTGTATGGCCAGTACGCACATGAATTGTGTGGGCATTGAACCCTTAGTTGTTACCATCTAACGTGTACTTGTTTATATCGCGGTATTGTTTGATGAAGAGGCCCGGACCAACCTTACACGTATTCGTACGCGAGACTGGTTCCACACTCAACATACGGCTTGTACCGTATGTGTCTAGTGGGTGTCTGTCTCTCATTCAATAGTTGATATAGCATTTACAATAGAGGGCCCCGAAAGGGGTGTAGTAGAGAGAACTGTTGGATCCATGTTGTGGTTGGAAAGTTCATGGTTTAGAAATAGTTCTATTGCGAAAGCCCTAACAACCACGTAAAACTTGCAATAGATAAAGTAGAGGAGTCTTACTTTATTTTGTAGGAGGGCACGTGCTATGATATGGCATTGGTCGTTACGAAGGTAAAGTAGTTTACTTTTATGTTACTAAGTTAAGTAGTAATAGCCATCATTCCGATGGACGACCAGGTGGTGGTGTCATAGACTTGGCGTCAAACCAGGGGCAAGATGGAGATCATGCCAGAGCACTCGATGGAGATCAAGGCGCTAGGAGAAGGACCATATCATATAACAAATTTACATGTGACATTGATACCTGTTTTATATCTTATTATGTACTAGTATTAGATACTCAAGGGTAGCAAATAAGATAATCCCTATATAATTCCAATGATAGTGTTCCCCTTGTGTGTGCACTGATGGCTCAATGCACGGCGCCCAAAAAAGTGCCGGTGCGTGGTTGATGTAGAGCTCGTTGGGAACCCCAAGAGGAAGGTATGATGAGCACAGCATCAAGTTTCCCTCAGTTATGAAACCAAGGTTTAATCGAACCATAGGAGCAAGGAAACACCCCAAAGGTGTTACTAGCTGAGCCTTGGCAGGGCGCACTACCGGTGCTAGTAGCAACGTGGAGACCTGCACAACACAACCACGGAACTTTGTCCCCAACTTGCGATGAGGTTGTCAATCTCACCGTGTTTTGCGGAAAACAAAGTATTAAACATATCGAATGGAAAGAAGTAAAAGTTTGTAGAAAGTAAACACAAAATAGTAAAAGATTGTAGATTGTATGTAAAAGAAAAGGACCGGGATCCATAGTTCACTAGACGTGGCTCTCCTTAAGATCGATAACATGCTGGGTCAACAAATTACAGCAGGGCAATTGACAAACATCGAGAAAGCAATACATGCATATACTAATCATCTTGACTCCTTTGGAACTTGATTGGGCATTACAACATTATACATAGACCGCCATCCAACTGCATCTATGACTAATAATCCACCTTCAGGTTATCATCCGAACCCCCTCCAGTATTAAGTTGCAAGTAATAGATTATTGCTTTACAAACTGCATGTAAAGTAAACAATACGATTGTTCTATGAACAAACGATTGTTGTTTTCTCCCTAGTAGCAACAACACATCTAGTACCTTAGAGATTTCGGTCACTTCCCCAGATAGCTACTCTTGGAGTTGCTAGCATCTACTTGGCCAAGATAGCTACTAACAACGGAAAGCATGCAAGATCACAAATAACAAAGACATGATAGAATCAGTAATCAATCTGAAATAGCATCTCAATATCCATCGGATCCCCGCAAAACAACATGCAGAATTACAAATAGATGATCTTGATCATGAACAAAGCTCACAAGATCTAGACATGAAAGCACAAAGGAAGAAAACCAGCCATCTAGCTACTACATGGATCTGTAGTCCAAGGATGAACTACTCACGCATCACACCGGAGGCTTGCATGGTGATGAAGAAGGCCTCCAGGGTGAATTCCCCTCTCCGGTAGGGTGCCGGGAAGAGCTTCAGATCCCTCCTGATCTAGGGATGGATATCACGGCGGCTACAGACTCTTTCGTAGATTTTTGATCGGGTACTTAGGGTTTTCGTCCCGAGGGCATTTTATAGGCGGAAGGGGAGACCGAGGGGGTGCCAGGGGCCACCACACCACCCCCTGGCGCGGGCCCAGCCTGGCCGTGCGGCCAGGTGGTGTGGCCGGCCTCTGGCAATTCTCCGTCTCGTATTCTGGCACTTGATGACTTCCGGAAAAATAGGCACTTTGGCTTTTGTCCCATCCAATTCCGAGAATATTCATTTTCTGACTTTCCTGGAACCAAAAACAGCAGAAAACAGGCAGCTGACACTGTGGCTCTTGTTAATAGGTTAGTCCAAGAAATCATATGAAAAGTACTCCAAAGTGTGGACAAAACACAAGAAAGTGGATAAAATTAAGCATGGAACATCAAAAATTATAGATACATTTGCAATGTATCAACATCCCCAAGCTTAACTCCTGCTCGTCCTCGAGAAGGTAAGTGATAAAAAGAAAGAATAATTTTTGAGGTGACATGCACCATCAAAGAAATGATCAAAGTATTTGCAAAACATTCAAAGCTGGGATCATAGTACTTCAATCATAACATGAAAGACAAGGTTCTAGCAATAAGACAAAGAAACTATGATGCAACATGAAAAGGCACAAACAAAAGATTCATGAATAACAATGCTTTGCAAGATGTTTGTTTGTTTCTCATAAATAAAACATAGCATAATAGTATTCAGCTTGTCCCTCATAGAGTAGCAAATATAAATGCATAGGACACCTTCAAAGTTAATAAGAGTGACTGGATACAATAGTTTAAAACAAGCAATAACAAGTTATGCACCAATCAACTAGTCTTGGGACAATTCACATAGAACTAAGAATGGCCACTATGCTCCCAAAGTAGGTGCATAAAGATAGAAGGTGGAGACTCAATGTAATGGTGGAAGAAAGGCCTTTGTAAAAGGAAGTAGGGATTCAAGTCTCATAAAGAGCTTCCAAAAATTATGGTACTTATAGCTTTCAGCTCTCAATGCCCCTATCATAAGCATCTTTAAGGTGATTAAGGTTAAAGTGACACAACTAAGAGGATATGCTTGACAAGTTATAAATCGAAATCTCATGCCCCTTACTTACGAAGACCGATCCTCATGCTACTCAACTTTAGTCACGAGTAAGCTCTTGTCATTGTAAGTACATGTGTATCATTAAGAACCGCCAACGGGGTATCCCTTGCACATGATACAGGAGCTATCCCATAGTCAAAATGACAAGGCAAGCAGACAATGAGCATCTCAGCGATCTTTTTATTTGCTATTTGCATAGCTTTTTTATTGAGGATGCTTCATAGAGTGCTCATTATGGTTATGCTGCAAGTTTCCACCATGATTAGGCATGGCTTAGGCTAGCGGCCCAGGCGTTTCTCTAACACACATACAAACTCCATGATCTTACAAGTTCCACTTTTATTTCACACCGCGGGGATCCGTAAGCAAAAGAACATGATATCAACGGGGTACAAAGTACAAGTGCAATGTTGAAAGCGTTCCCCATGAAACATGGTTCTGCTAATTTCAACTTATAAAGCGCAAGAATATACGCAACAAAGAAGGACCCAATAGTTCAAGTTTATTAGATGCAAAAAGTAAAGTGTGCCATCAAGTTCGTGAGAGCTTTAATCACTAGTTTTCTCATAATAAGTTTAATTTGGAAGGTAAACAAAAGCATGAATATACTCGGAATAGCATAAGCTAGTAGGTAGGTATGGTGGACTCTTTGGAATAACTTGGTTTAGGGGGTTGTATGCATGAGTGGAACTCATACTTTGTTGTGGAGGCTAGCAAAAGACTGGGAGCGACAAACTAAGAGAGCAATAATGGCCATAATCATGCAGAGCAACAAAACATCATTGATCAAAGCATAAAGTGATACTACAAGTTGAAAACTAAAGGATCATAAAGGCTATGGTGACTTGAGATAGTCATAACATGGTGTGAGCATGCGCCAAGTCAACCCAAATAAAGCATCAAAGGAGAATACCACAATAATATGCTTTAATATGCTAAAACAACGCATGATTCATCCAAGGCACATTAAGCAATCTCAATTGTTTATAACAAGTCATGCTACAGCAAAGAATACTAAGCATAAAGCCAAAACAATATCAAGCATGGCATGACAAAGCATAGGCCACAGTCAAAACGAGCTCTTTTTACCACATAAGCATGAACTTTCCTACTCTTTTCCAAACCAAACCAAACTATTTGAAAACAAATGTATGAAAGAGGGGGTCCAACCAATTTATTCAGAAAACTAAGCAAACCAAGCAAACTAAAAACCAAAACGAAAAAGAAGACGCTCCAAGAACAACACAACAGTGCATGAAATAATAAAAATGAAGCGTTTGGAAGAAACCTGGGATTTTTATTGATGAAGAAGGGGATGCCTTGGGAATCCCCAAGATTTGACACTTGTACTTCTTGGATATTTCTTGGGGTGACACGCGTGGCATCCCCAAGCTTGAGCTTTAGTCCATCCTTCATCTCATTACTCATTCCTTCCATACACCTGAAATTTTTCCTTCATACAAAACTTCACACAATCTTTATTAGCAACATTAGTGCACTCAAGATAAATAAGTCTTAAGGTTAAGTTATAACACCAAATAAACTTACATTAGAAGACTAGATAATGTAGCACTTCCCTCAAAAATCTCAATTCCCAAAAGAACTCAAGAAGGAACCAACAAGAAGCAAATATAGAAAATGGCAGAAATCTGTCAAAACAGACCAGCAGGTAAAGACAAATTTTTTTGAAGGCATTCTGTTGCTCAAATCAAAAAGTGTTGAACTAAAGAAACTTAGATAACAACCCGGGGAATAAGCACAAAAATTCACACCTCAAAAAGACGTACAGAGATTTTACACGAATGTTTACGGTGAAGCACAAAAATCTGTTTCGGGATAGCAACTTTCCCAATCATTACTTCTCTCTCATTAGAGGTTACTCTTGGTACAAAAAGCAAATAAAAATGATAAGGAGCGGTTATTACAGAGGTAATAACTTCCAAGACTCATCTAAAACTTTTGGGTTATCTCCCAATAAGTACTTTTCTTTAACGCCTTTAAGTTAGGCATAAGAAGCAAGAAAGACTCAAGTGTTCTCAAATGAAGAAGCATTAGGACCAAATTTTGTTTTCATCGAAGAAGCAAAAGAAATCTTTTCTCTCTTTTTAGGGAATTGTTCTATACCTATCTTGAGTGGTAGTTGATATTTAATGGTGCCTTCTTTCATATCAATGATGGCACCAACAGTTCTAAGAAAAGGTCTTCCCAAAGTAATAGGACAAGAAGCATTGTATTCGACATCCAAAACATAGAAATCAACGGGGACATAGGCATTGTTAACCATAATAAGAACATCATTAAGACTCCCCATGAGTTTATTTTTAGCATTATCATCAAGTGGGACATTCAAATAACAATCTTCAAGAGGAGGCAAATCAAGCATATCATAAATCCTTCTAGGCATAATAGAAACACTACTATCAAGATCACATAAAGCTTTGAAATCAAAGTCATTCACTTTCATATTAATGATGGGTTCCCAACCATCTTCTTGTTTTATAGGGATAGAAGCTTTATGTTTCATCTTCTCTTCTTTAATCTTTATGAGAGCATCAGTAATGTGTTTTGTAAAGGCCATGTTCATAGCACTAGCATTAGGACTTTTAGCAAGCTTTTGTAGGAACTTAATAACTTCAGAGATATTGCAACCATCAAGATCAAAATCAACTTTATCATCTAAAGTAGTAAAACTATTACTAGCCTCAACACTAGTGGTGGTGATAGTAGAAACACTAATGTTTCTAGTAATTTCATCTTCTCTTTCCCACTTAGCATGTAATTCAGCTAATAGTCTAACATTTTCATCAATTCTTACTTGTATAGAATTAGTAGCTGCAAAGGGATTATCATTAGTTTCAGATTTAGTAGCCATTTTATTCAAAGAAGATTGAGCTTCAGCCAAAGATGCTATATTTCTTTTAGCATTAGAGAGTTTTTGCTCAATAGTTTTATTGAAAGCAGTTTGTTTACTAATAAACTCTTTAATCATAACTTCAAGTTTAGAGGGTGCACTCCTATTATTGTTGTAAGAATTTCCATAAGCATTACCATTGTTGGGAGGATATGGCTTGTAATTGTTGTTACCAAAATTGTTCCTATAAGCATTACCATAAGCATTGTTGCCAAAATTATTATTTCTTATGAAGTTCACATCAACTTGCTCTTCATGAGCAACCAAAGAAGCTAAAGGAACATTATTTGGATCAATATGGGCTTTCCCATTAACAAGCATAGACATAACAATATCAATTTTATCACTCAAGGAGGAGGTTTCCTCAACAGAATTTACCTTCTTACCTTGTGGAGCTCTCTCAGTATGCCATTCAGAATAATTAACCATCATATTCTACAGAAGTTTTGTTGTAGCACCCAAAGTGATGGTCATAAAGGTACCTCTAGCGGCAGAATCCAATAGGATCCTTGAAGAATAGTTCAATCCTGCATAAAAAGTTTGGATGATCATCCAAGCAGTCAGTCCATGAGTGGGACAATTCTTTGCCAAAGATTTCATTATTTCCCAAGCTTGAGCAACATGTTCGTTATCAAGTTGTTTAAACTTCATCATTTCACTTCTCATAGATATAATTTTAGCATGAGGATAGTATTTTCCAATGAAAGCATCTTTTCATTTAGTCCAAGAATCAATACTATTCCTAGTTAAGGAATTCAACCATTCTTTAGCTTTTCCTCTCAAAGAGAAAGGAAACAATTTCAGCTTAATAATATCACCATCTATGTCCCTATGCTTTTGCATCTCACGAAGTTCAACAAAGTTATTTAGATGGGAAGCAGCATCTTCATTACCAATACCAGAAAATTTTTCTCTCATAACAAGATTGAGTAAAGCAGGTTTTATCTCAAAGAAAGTATCTTCAGGCACAGGTGGAGCAATAGGTGTGCTCATAAAATCATTGTTGTTGGTGCTAGTGAAGTCACACAACTTAGTGTTTTCAAGAGTAGTCATTTTTTTGGGTTTTCAAATAAGAAAGAAACAAGTAGAACTAATTTGTTTTGTGTTTTTTGATAAAGAAACAAGCAAACAAAGCAAAAAGAAACTAAGCAAAACAAAAACAACAAAGTAAAGAGATTGGTTATGAGGGACTCCCCTTGTGAAGATCTCCTTGACTCCCCAACAACGGCGCCAGAAAAATGCTTGATGGCTCAATGCACGGCGCCCAGAAAAGTGCTGGTGCGTGGTTGATGTAGAGCTCGTTGGGAACCCCAAGAGGAAGGTTTGATGAGCACAGCAGCAAGTTTCCCTCAGTTATGAAACCAAGGTTTAATCGAACCAGTAGGAGCAAGGAAACACCCCAAAGGTGTTACTAGCTGAGCCTTGGCAGGGCGCACTACCGGTGCTAGTAGCAACGTGGAGACCTGCACAACACAACCACAGAACTTTGTCCCCAACTTGCGATGAGTTTTTCAATCTCACTATGTTTTGCGAAAAACAAAGGATTAAACGTATCGAATGGAAAGAAGTAAAAGTTTGCATAAAGTAAACACAAAACACTAAAAGATTGTAGATTGTATGTAAAAGAAAAGGATCGGGATCCATAGTTCACTAGAGGTGGCTCTCCTTAAGATAGATAACATGCTGGGTGAACAAATTATAGGGGGGCAATTAGCAAACATCGAGAAAGCAATACATGCATATACTAATCATCTTGACTCCTTTGGAACTTGATTGGGCATTACAACATTATACATAGACCACCATCCAACTGCATCTATGACTAATAATCCACCTTCAGGTTATCATCTGAACCCCCTCTAGTATTAACTTGCAAGCAACAGATTATTGCTTTACAAACTGTTTGTAAAGTAAAAAATATGAGTGTTCTATGAACAAAGGATTGTTGTTTTCTCCCTAGTAGCAACAGCACATCTAGTACCTTAGAGATTTCTGTCACTTCCCCAGATTACCAGAGGCATGAACCCACTATCAAGCATAAATACTAACTCTTGGAGTTGCTAGCATCTACTTGGCCAAGATAGCTACTAACAACGGAAAGCATGCAAGATCACAAATAACAAAGACATGGTAGAATCAATAATCAATCTGAAATAGCATCTCAATATCCATCGGATCCCCGCAAACACAACATGCAGAATTACAAATAGATAATCTTGATCATGAACAAAGCTCACAAGATCTAGACATGATAGCACAAAGGAAGAAAACCAGCCATCTAGCTATTACATGGATCTGTAGTCCAAGGATGAACTACTCACGCATCACACCGGAGGCTTGCATGGTGAAGAAGAAGGCCTCCAGGGTGAATTCCCCTCTCTGGTAGGGTGCAGGGAAGAGCTTCAGATCCCTCCCGATCTAGGGATGGATATGACGGCGGCTACAGACTCTTTCGTGGATTTTTGATCGGGTACTTAGGGTTTTCGTCCCGAGGGAATTTTATAGGCGGAAGGGGAGACCGAGGGGGTGCCAGGGGCCACCACACCACCCCCTGGTGCGGGCCCAGCCTGGCCGCGCGGCCAGGTGGTGTGGCCGGCCTCCGGCAATTCTCCATCTCGTATTCTGGCACTTGATGACTTCCGGAAAAATAGGCACTTTGGCTTTTGTCCCATCCAATTCCGAGAATATTCATTTTCTGACTTTCCTGGAACCAAAAACAGCAGAAAACAGGCAGCGAGCACTGTGGCTCTTGTTAATAGGTTAGTCCCAGAAATCATATGAAAAGTACTCCAAAGTGTGGACAAAACACAAGAAAGTGGATAAAACTAAGCATGGAACATCAAAAATTATAGATACATTTGCAATGTATCATGCACCACCAAGAAAGTTTGCCGTTATGAAGCCGGCCGTGACGATCGGGGGCTACACATATCTACATTCGCATAGAGTGGGTGTAATCCATGTTGCACAGCAAATATGCACAAGTTAGATTTGGCGAGCCTAGCATGTGTAGACATGGCCTCGGAACACAAGAGACCAAAAGGTTGAGCATGAGTCACTTGGTTGATGTGATTGACATTGGGGAATGTCTACCTTTGATGCTGCACTGATGGCCGTGATGATCGGGGGAGGTGTAGAGGATTGGGATGATGTGATCACTAAAATCGTCCAGGGGATAACAATTTTAGTGGGAACTCAAGTAGGATTGAACTCATATTATGAACTTACTCTAGATGTCTATTTGCAAATATCTTAGTAGATCATGGCCTATCCCATTGAGGTCCTTCGCGACCATGGAAAATTTATTGCTTGATATGGAACATAGCAAAAGGGTCCAACTTCATAGATTAATACCCATGCCTGAGGGATATCCTCATAAAAGGTGATCTTCATTCTTGATACAATGACCATTAGGAGATAATCCGATGACTCTGCAATGTTTGTGTGTTCTCCAAAATCATCCAACAAGCCATTCTCCATTCGATGGAGAGTTGGATTACAATCTTATATTCTGAGGGATTAGGCGAATAAAGTATGAGCCATTGGATGAGTTTTCTTCCATGATGGATAAAAAAGAGAATATTTGGAGAAACACTTAGCAATCTTGAAATAGAGTTATGAACTCTTAGAAGGGCTTGATTGCAATGGAGGTCATGAATGAAAAATGGTATATGTTAGATATACAAATTTATAAATGTAATTCTTGCAAAACTCGTTGTGGTTTATATAAGTATTGGATACTTGTCCCGTTTTGTGAAAACAAGATGGTCTGCTTGAGAATTGCTGGAATTGAGGCAATGTGGCATGATGAAGGCAAGTAAAACAGTTTATGGCCGACATCACCCTTTCCTCAAATATTATCATTTGGATTAGTGGACCTGAATATAATTTTGTAATCCTTGTTTGTGTGTCTTGCTTTTAGGAAGACGGTTGTTCATATGAACAAGTTACAAGACAGTTGTACTTTTCTTACGAATAATATCTTTATGGACACATTACGATTATAAATGAGTTATTCTCATCACTATCTTAATGATAATAGTTTAACCATTCATAAAGGATTAGAATGCTAAAAGATATCCAAAGTTTAATTATGATATGGCACTATAGTTTAAGTCATTTTGGTTATTGAATGTTCTTCATTACAAATGAAGACCGGGGTCTTAGATTCTTAATCTAGAGACTTTGCAAAACCATACCTTGTTGGGCGGAATGACTAAAACTCCGCATTCCGGTAAAACGGTGATATGCGAAGAAAAGTTGAACTTTATACATAATGATGTATCGTATTTTCAACAAGATAGTGGAAATAATTATTTATACTTAATGTTGAATCTTATACATAGTGATCTATCGTATTTTCAACAAATAGTGGAAATCATTATGTCATACTTCATTGTGGATTTAAGTGAATATGAATATTTACTTAATGAAACATAAGTTTGAAACAGTTTTGAATTGTTCAAAAGATTTCAAAGTGAAGGAGGATATTGAATTCACAAGAATACAAAAGTCTCTTCGATTTGATCGACATGACTAAAGTATTTGTTTTAGTTTTAGCATAAAAGGACTCGTGAAAGATGTTTCACAAACTATAATAATTGGACAATTTCGAAGTGTCGAAATGTCTAAATATCATAATCATTATGTAATAGATACATATGGTATAATATTATCTCTTATCAGGGTTATAGTTATCATTTAGAGTTAGAGATCAAAATGAGAAAACACTCGGTTGACATACAAAGGAACATATAAAGATTCATGGAAACAACACGATAAGAGTTATGGCATGGTCGAGTTTCTAGAGGTTTCGATAATTCGAAATCGTGGCGAATAAACAAGTCTTTGTAGCGTATTCTTAGGCAACTATGAATACATGTTCCACAAGGGGCAAACCTGTTGTTGTCCAAAGTAGATGTGTCTTGATGAAGATACATGTGGAAGAAAGTAAAAGATCAAAACAAGGTATTTGACCTTACCTCCTGATTGTTGAGTAGCGCAGTGAAATTTGTTTCATGAAACTGAACTCCACAAGTATAGGAGAAACTAATGATAATGATCATTAAGTTTTAGTGAATGCTGTTACTAAAGAAAGGGGATTCAACGATATATTCTACAAATTTTGCGGAATTATATCATTGATTCAATTGTCATGTTTATGAACAAGACATACCTACAAATTATAAAGAAGCATGATGGACCTAAATGCGAGAAATGACTAGGAGTCATAAAATCCTATATTAAGTTACATTTAAGATTGCAAAGTACCATGTTACTTGATCTTATTAAGTAAAGAAATTTACTTGATATTTATGTATGACTTCAAAGTCATTAGAAGGAAATGAAACTTAATGAAGACATAAGCTCGATTTGTCACAAAGTATGGAAAAATTCAAGGAGTTGTCTACAATTGTAGCAATGCTTAAGTCTATTGGATTAACACTAACAATATATGGATATTGAAGTCTCGTAACTGGAATTCTTGATTTGATGGTGATCAAAGAATTTTGGAATGTCCAATATTATCGAGAGGACCTACATTTGAGTGGGAGCTAATTAGCTTGCCCAAATATTAATATGTAAGAGACATATTTTGAGTGGGAGCTAAGTAGCTTGCCCAAATCTTAATATGTAGTAGACATATTTTGAGTGAGAGCTAAGTGAAATCCCTGGATCTCAAATATGGATGTCATATTTGAGTGGGAGCATGAAATCATTCTAGGATATGTGGACGACATATGTGAATTATGTTATTGGTGTTAATAGCATTTAACTAGACAAATTGGGGTGGAGATGAAGTCATTAAACAATGAGATCTATCGAGATAGATTGGTGAGTTTAATAATTATTGAATGTCAAATGCTTCTTGGACTTGATTCTGAAGATGTTCAGAATGTCCTAAGCAAGATTCTGAAGAAGTTCCGAATGGAACAAGGTAAGAAAGAAGTTCTTACTATGTGAAGCGTTGTCTTGATATTACAACGAAGGTTAAAAAGGAAGAAACATATGTGTTGCATCTCCTATGCCTCAGTCATAGGTTTTTCCATACAACCATATTGTATACTCGACGTAATGTGACCCAAAATTCTAGTTGGAAGGACAAGCTCTTAACTGTAAGAACATGTCTTGAAGTGATTCTTGAGTTAATCACTGAACCAGAAATAAGTTTGTACTTAAATGGCAAGAAGCAAAGTAAGTGGCATAGTTTCATTTCATGCACTAGGATCTACATAGATATGAAGTATAAAGGTTCCATCTGACGTGATGTATATTGTTATGATGGGACTAGTTCGTCTTTAACGTACAATGATGTGTCCCAGGGCATAGTGCCCAAGAAAAAGCCCTTGAGGTTGATCTAAAGTCACTGTAGGCTCCTAGAAACCGGACTCGTTCTGCTGCCATAACTACCGTACATACAAAAAGGATTGCAAAATGTGTTTCAAAGTTTAGATGACAAAAGTGGAGACGGCCGTCATTATAAACACTAGAAACAAAGTATCACTTTGTCGCTAAACGAATACTTCAACCCATTATGAGATAATGGTATGAATGTCAAAGTTAGGAAGACATTAACGATTTGCAAAGACATAATGATCTGGTAAAATAGAACATGGACATGACGTTTTCCATAAGCATGCATGATCAATAAACGCATATGTGACATGGTTTATGATGAGTAAGATGTGATCTAGATTATTTGTACTCTAGTGCAAGTGGGAGACTAAAGGAGATATGCCCTGGAGGCAAATAATAAATAGGTTTTTATTGTCATATCTCAATTAGTTCAAAATAGTTTCATACTGTGCTATAACTATATTAATATGAAACATTAATACACGTGTGGTATGTAAACAAACCAAGTCTCTAGTTACCTCTAGCGAACTAGTTCATTGGTCATGAGGATGATCTAGGGTTTCGAGATCATGGGCATTTATGCCAATTGACAATCAGGTCACGTCATTAGTTGAATGATGTGATAGACAAACAACCCAACCAGTTGTATCTTAATGAGATCTAGTTACAAAGTTCACCATTAATGATAAACTAAGGAAACCTCGCAACATGATCCTTAGACTGTGAGATAATGCAAATCACTGTTCTGGAGCGAGCTTAGATGGTTATCAAGTATCACACCGTGACTAGGTGATCGAAAAGGTGCTACTCAAGTTTCCCCAAGGGGCGCGTAGAGGAGTACATATCAAGACCAGGATTTGCCCATCCATGTAACGGACAGATACATTAGTGGCCATCTCGGTGATGTTTCATTAACGAAGCTTGCAAGCGTGTGACTGGGTCACGGAATGCAACGACACGGAAACGAGAAAACAAGTTCATCGGTAACAAGATCAAACGAAGGTATGGAGATACCATCAATAAAATCTTGGGTGAACTAGGTATCAACTTGCAAAGGGAATGGGAAACGACAATTTATGGTTCAAACGACATTATCATAGTGGAATGCACAGGGTCATTATGGGCATCCCGGTCCCGCTATTGATCATTGATGGAGATTATGTCTGTGCCATTCCCGAGCCGTGGGGAAATACACTTAAGGATACGATGAGCTAGAGATCCTCTGTAAGTTGGAATCACCATATGAACGAGAAGTGGAAACCAGAAAAGTTCTGTGAGAGAACCAGAATCGTTCCGGGAAAGTTCCGAAGTCGTTCGGGGGAAATCGAAAGGGAACCGAAAGGTGTTTCGGGTCAAGTCGGATTTTGTAATATGTATTTATATGTTAATTAATGTAATTAATATTAAATATAATATTAAAATCTAATTTGAAGGGGTATTCCACTAATGGGCCAAACTTCCTAAGGAAAGGGCCCATGAGGGAAAACCAAAGGAGGAAAGGGCCAAGGCCTAGCCGCCTCAAGGGAGCCCACCCGACCAGCCTAGGGTTGTGCACGGGGTAGGGCCCACCCCTGACCGGCCGGCCCATGGAGCCCTAGGGCCCATGGCACCTCCCCCTCTCTCCCTTGATTAGTCCCACATGGGAAACCCAAAGGGGAGGGCACACCTCCCTCCCCCTATATAAAGGGGTGCCCATGGGTGGGATTTTACACACAAATATTTGGAGAAGTCCTTTGGTTGACTTTCTCCTTCTCTCTCTCGTCTCCATGCGTTGGAGTATTATGTACGCTTGGTCGTTACCGCATTACTACATAGATAGATCTTGGGCGAGCCAACGTAGGAAATTTTTGTTTTCTGCTACGGAACCCTATAGTGGTATCAGAGCTGATCTATGCGTAGGAGTGTTTGAAGGAAATATGCCCTAAGAGGCAATAATAAAGTTGTTATTATGTATTCCTTGTATATGATAGATGTTTATTTTGCATGCTATAATTGTATTAATAGGAAACATCAATACATGTGTGTTTAATAAACAAAAAGGGTTCCTAGTTATGCCTCTCTTATAGACTAGCTTGTTGATTAACAAGATGATCAAAGTTTCCTGATCATGGACATTGGATGTTGTTAATAACAAGGTCACACATTTGTGAAATGATGTGATGAACATTCATCCGAAGTATAGAATTACGATCAAAGTCATTATGTTTATATTGCTATAACATCATACGAAGTAATATTTATCCTTAGACCATGAGATCATGTTAATTGCTAACACCGGAAGAGTATCTTGATAACATCAAACATCACAACGTAACAGGGTGACTATAAAGGTGGGTTCAGTGCTACGAAGGTGTCATGTTGAGGCTCATGATCAAGAGTGGAATTTGGCAATCCCGATGACGGATAGATATACTCTGGGCCCTCTCGGTGATATTACATTAAGATAGGTTGCAAGCAAGTGATGTGATCACTAAAATGTTATATCACGGGAACGAGAAAAGAGTGCATGTCGGTAACGAGATCAAACTAGGTATTTGGATACCGATGATAGAATCTCGGACATGTATTATATCATGATACAAAGGCATTAAGTTACTAGTGTTAAAGGTTCTCATGATCACATAAGTCATCGTTGAATGTGTAGGAGTCAGTATGGATCTCCAGGTCCCGCTTCTGATTATTGATTTGAGAAGGGTATCAATCATGTCTGCATTATTCGCGAACCGTAGGGTGACACACTTAAGGGTTACCGAACACCATTTTGGAGCACAGATGTTTCAGACGAAAGAACTGCAAAGCGCTGGAATTGTTTCGATGGAAACCGGAATTGTTTCGGGTGAAATTGCAGAAATTGGTTCTGCATGTGATATTGAAATGTTGCAAGGGGTTTTATCTGAATGTGTTAATTAAAGTAATTAACAAAATTCTGAATAAAATAAATAAAAGAACTTTATTAAATGAGAGTTGCATTAAATTTGGTGGAAATTTAATGCATGTGAGTGGAACTTTGGGTGGAGCTTGAATTGATGTGAGTGGAGCTTCCACCACATGAATGAGGAAGAGGTGGGGGCACCCCCTGTAGCACCCCGATAAAACCACTACTAGAAAATCGCGTGTTATTTTTATTTTATGCATCATCATGATCGCATGCTTATGTCATCAAGCCACATTGCATCTGAGCATCATCATCATTACGCATATGTTTGTCTAAAACTATTTTCTAAAAGGCTATATTTGTTTTCTAAATATCCCCTGTCTTTATTTCAAATTAAAACCCCAGCCTCTTCCGGATATTTTATTTGTCTAAAAACTGATTACAAAAGCCTTTTAAATAATAAATAAAAAGTTATATTATTTTTGGGAGGCAGCCAGCCAGGCCCAAAAGCCTAGCCGGCCACCTCCAACTAAACCTAAACCCTAACCCTAGCTTTACCTAGACCTAGCCGCCACACCCCATACCCGCCAGCCGCCACCACCCTACACGACAGCGCACACACATAGCGCGTGCGTCACGCCCGCCCCGCACACCCATGATCGCATGACCCACCCTGGCCCCGCTCGCATCGCGACGCGCGACCGACAACCACCCCGCAACTCTATCTCCCGCCCGCCTCGAGATCTCCGCCCGCGTTGGCCCGACAACCACCCCGCCTGGCACTCCCACCCGCGTGCACACACACACTCGCACGCAAGAGAGGCAGAGAGCCACGCTGGCCTCGATGCCATCGCCCACCCACGCGCATCGCACGCAGCCACGCGACCCCCTCCCGTACGCCTCTCGCTCGTGTCCTCTTTCCTGAGGCAGAGCCCCATCGCCACCAACCCCCGCTCGCCCTTCCCCTGTCCTCGACCACCGCCTCCTCGCTCAAGCCCGGCCACCTCCACCTTGAGACCAGCCAATCGAGTGCCACCGCAGGATGGCCTTCCTCCGCCCCAGGACCGGCAGCACAGCTGCGACCCCCACGTCCCTGGCCGCCTCTACCTCGTCTTCCCCAACCCCGGCCACCGCCAGCTCAGACCCCACCAGCGCGCCGCCCTCTTCCGTCACGCGACCTCCCTCCTCTGTGAGCCCCTCGCAGCGCCACCACCGCCCTGTCCTCCTCGCATCTGTTGACCTCGCGGTCGCCTCAAGATCCCCATCGCCTTGCTGCCAGGCGCCGCCGCCCTGATGGCGCCCCCTTCACCGCATGCCTCTCCCCGACCCGAGCCGCACCGCTGCGAGCCCTCGCCTCGAAGCCGCCCTTGCGAGCCACGCGCGTCGGCCTGGAGTCACCGCGGCCTTCCTCGCCTCCGGCCGCGCCCGTCCCCCAACCTCACGGCCGCTCTCTGCCGTGGAGACCCGCCGCCGCTTATCTCTCCTCGCCGTCAGGCCCTTCCTCGGTGCCTCGTCGACCTCTGCATCGCGGTACCCCTGGTCGTCGTCGTCGGTGCCCTACCTTTGTCTTCCTCTGCAGCGTCATCGGCTGTCGGCGTCTATCCAAGCATCAGCGTCTGCCATGTCGTGTCGTCCTCTAGGTGCTCGTTCAAGATTGTCTGCATCGCGCATGTGCGCGCGTCCAGCACCTGGGCCGTGCTCGCTTGATGTTTTGATTCAATGTACAGGAACCTTGCTTTATGGTTATTGTCTCGTGTGCGTACGCCAGTGTTCCGCCGCAAGCCAAGTGTTCCTCCATTTTTGTTTGAGGCCAGTAGCACGGTGCATCTCGCTGGACTCCTATGTGTCTTCTCTATGGCCAAGTCATGTGGCTTCCCTGGGTTATTTCGCCCCGTCGTCATCAAGTGACCTGGGTGCAAGCAAACTGTGTATCCGAGGATCCGTCAAGATCTTCGTGACGACAAGATTGACATGGACCTGGGCGAACCCAATAAATCCCCGTCGCCAAACCAAGTCCTTCAACGACCACCGAAGCCGGAAACCTAGGCCTCCGACATGGAATGACAAGGACTTCTACGGGAGCCGATGACCCAAAGATCTTATTCACGGAACATCGAGTGCTCCTTCCGGAGTTCGAAGACCGATCCTGCCAAGACCGAACCCCGAACCTCCAAGATCTTCGGACCAATGTGATCCCCTTTTCGAGACCCCTATTTTTATAATATATGACATATTTTTGTTGCATATTAAATTATTCATGCTTGCATCTCATCATGTGGGTTTCGGGCATTTAGTCAATTCATATAATAATTAAATATGGAGACCATATGCGGACAAATATAGTCTTATATTGGCTCCATTTAAATTTGTGTAGCGAACCGATGCTATGTTTTGCCTTGTTAAGACAACATTTAAATTGCGGGGTACCTAAACAACATGAACCATCTAATTAATTGTCGGCACCCCGGTTCCGCTTACTATTGCCTAGTCGCATCGCATCGTTGCCATCTCATTCATCATACACGCATCATGCATGTTCTTCTACCGTAGTAATAAATAGTGCATTCGGTGTTTCTTTTAGTGATTTGGTTCTTCGCGGATTAGGCCGTTGAGTTGATGCGAGTATCGGCAAGTTCTTCGGATATATCTTCCGCAATGTTTTCCCGGCGAGCATTCTCCCCTTTTCTACCTATTTTGCATTTATAGTCTTTACTTCCTCTTGTTGATCTATTGCTATCCGTATTGCGATGCTTTAGTTTCTGTGCACCATTGATATTCCTTGCAGCCTCTATATTTCCTTGGACACATCCTATTGCCTGTTGTTTGATAGATAGTCGGCCTTGCGAGTCGTAGTTGCTTGCTCAGGTGCTGCTTTGTGTCATTGTTGTTCCACCGTTATTGGAAGGTTGGCACATGCTTAATGGTGGAGATGATCATGGCTTTAATTACAACTTAATATTAAATTGCTAGATATAACTAATGCAGAGGCATCGGTGGGCAATAGATGTTATTTGGTTCTTCCACGCTCACTTGTGTCCCGTAGGACCCCGAGTACTTGATATTTGTTCCTTGACTATCGCACTATCTGCATGTGGGACCATGAATCCCCTTAGCCAGAGCTTGATTCATTTCTTATTTCTTGGGGCCACAAAGTAGTTTGGGGCTTTATTACTATCCTGTACTTATGCCATGCTTTACAGCTTTATTTACGATTGTGCGTGGAGCACCTGTACTGTTTTTGATCGCGGCACGATTTCGCGGTATCGACAAGCCCAGTCACACTTTCGGGTTCCCAGTCGTTTACAGCCGTTCTCGCAAACCCTGGGTCCGTTTCGGAGCCGGCCAACTTCGTTGTGGGTAGCTTAGTGGGGTGGCCCCCTGAAATATTTTATGAATCCTGTGATTGCTTTATCGTGAAAGCCTCGTTGGGTTTTGATTTGGTTTTTCCGAGGTTGATCGTGCGTGTGTTGCTATTTGTGCACCCCTACAGGGTAAATCTTTCTGAAAGCCGTGTCCTCGGTTATGGACGACTTGGGGCACAGTATCTCGATCATAGACAAGCATAACTAAAGTAGTGCTATAAATTTGACTTAATATGTGACTAGTAATCAGCTTCACTACAACGGAATGGATAATAAAAGTGCCAACAACTGGTGGAACTGGGGTGTATCGTGTCATGTTATACCTGCCTAGTAAGTATCGCCACTCCAATGGAATGAAATAAAAGTGCCAACAACCGCTGGGTTTGGCCTATCACATGCTAATTGTATCTGACTAGTAAGTACCGCAACTACAACTGAATGATTAACTAAATCTGCCTACTACTTATGCTATCAGGATGACTCGTGCTATCTATATCTGACTAGTAAGTGCTTCAACTATAGTGGAATGAATAAAACTGCCAACTGTGTGAGTTCCTCGGTTTGACTTCCTCGTTTGGTCTCGAGGGGGAATACCAGGATGGGTATGATTGGTGTTAGTATAAGGTTGGTTCCGAATAGGTCTTTCTTATCTCTCTCTAATAGCCGACAGTCAATCGAGTCTCTATAGGTTGTTTATTGCATTTTGCGCTGCCGCTTTAGTCCACCATACCTATGTAGGCGAGAGCCGCCGAATTCTAGCCTCGCCGTGTACTGGCCTCAGTACTGACGCTCCTCTTTTTCCTTTGCCCTTTGTGGGCACCCCTTTTGTTTTAGCAGGTTTGAGATCGACGACGTTAGCAGGATTACCCTTCCGGCTTGGCATGGGCAGGGTTATGGAAGCCATTGGTTATTCTTCAGGGCTCTTAGCCCCATTTGCATCTTGTCCGTAGTCGGACGCTCTATCGTTATCAAGGTGATTTGGATCTTTGTATAGTATATCTGTATTCTTGACTCATGGAGTGGTTGTTGTATATATATGTTCTGTGGGTTCCATCGTGGACTAATGTGTAATGGTATTACTTCGTTCTCCACCCGCACGCAAGTGCCTGGTGGGCGTCCTTGAATCGTTTCTATGCGGATTTGGTGAGAAGCGTTAAAACTAGCATAGGGCCGATTCGAGGGTGTTACAGAGTGGTATCAGAGCTCAGCAGTTGCGATACCCCACTGGTCTAGAATGTAGGATAACCTAGCTAATGGCCGCTATAGAGTGTCAAAACTATTTTGCAAAATCGGTTGGATAGATCTGATTAGGTCTTCTTTTACTCCTTACCCCTATGCTATTCTCCTCTTACCTTCGCGTGTTTTGAATCTACTCTTATCTTATCTTCGAGTCTAGGATTCTCGTGGTTGGGTTTCCGTCGTACCTTCAGGGTTTCGCTTCCTCCTTTGGCAACGGTGTTTCTACCTCCGGACTTCATGCTATCTGAGTGATCCTTTATTTGTGGTACCATTCTTTGTTCCTTGTTTGTGCCTTCCGGTGTTTTCCGACACGACGACCTCCTCTACGCCAGATCCAATGCAGAGCCTGCATCGCTCCTTTGTTTCTGAACCTTGCTTGTCGAAATCTTCAGTCTGAATTCTGAGAAGGGTTGCACGCTTTTCTACTAATTGTGCGGAGTAATAGTTTGGGTGTGTGATGGATTGGCCCCCATGCCGACTACTCAATATATTTGCTCTCATACATTGAAGTGGATTAGAATGCATCGTTTCTCTCCTTCTATCGAAGTTAGAGGTGGCTTTGTTTGTTGATACCTTTACCTTCGTCCTTTGTTCCCGGAGTGTTCTCTCGACGATCCTGGACAATAACCCCTTTTTGGTGGTGTCGCCAATTTCAAGATGGACAAGGATCTTTGTTAGTGGTGTCGCGAGGATCTACACGAAGCGAGGAGATTTATGTCATCAGCCTTCTTCCCTGGACCATGAGGCGGATCTCGAGGGCAAGATCCATTGTTAGTGGTGTCGAATTGTAGCACCCCGATAAAACCACTACTAGAAAATCGCCTGTTATTTTTATTTTATGCATCATCATGATCGCATGCTCATGTCATCATGCCACATTGCATCTGAGCATCATCATCATTGCGCATATGTTTGTCTAAAACTATTTTCTAAAAGGCTATATTTGTTTTCTAAATATCCCCTGTCTTTATTTCAAATTAAAACCCCGGCCTCTTCCGGATATTTTATTTGTCTAAAAACTGATTACAAAAGCCTTTTAAATAATAAATAAAAAGTTATATTATTTTTGGGAGGCAGCCAGCCAGTCCCAAAAGCCCAGCCAGCCACCTCCAACTAAACATATACCCTAACCCTAGCTTTACCTAGACCCAGCCGCCACACCCCATACCCGCCAGCCGCCACCACCCTGCACGACGGCGCACACACATAGTGCGTGTGTCGCACCCGCCCCGCACTGATCGCATGACCCACCCTGGCTCCGCTCGCATCGCGACGCACGACCGACAACCACCCAGCAACTCTATCTCCCGCCCGCCTCGAGATCTCCGCCCGCGTTGGCCCGACCCCACCTCTTGTCCTTCCACCCCGCTCTCCCTTGCCCGCCTGGCACTCCCTCCCACGCGCACACACACACTCGCACGCGAGAGAGGCACAGAGCCACGCTCCTGCTCTCCCTGGCCCCACCTGGCCTCGATGCCACCGCCCACCCACGTGCATCGCACGCAGCCACGCGACCCCCTCCCGTACGCCTCTCGCTCGCGTCCTCTTCCCTGAGGCAGGGCCCCATCGCCACCAACCCCCGCTCGCCCTTCCCCTGTCCTCGACCACCGCCTCCTCGCTCAAGCCCGACCACCACCACCTTGCGACCGGCCGATCGAGTGCTGCCACAGGACGGCCTTCCTCTGCCCTAGGACCGGCAGCACGGCTGCAACCCCCACGTCCCTGCCCGCCTCTACCTCATCTTCCCAAACCCTGGCCACCACCTGCTTGGACCCCGCCAGCGTGCTGCCCTCTTCCGTCACGCGACCTCCCTCCTCTGTGAGCCCCTCGCAGCGCCACCGCTGCCCTGTCCTCCTCGCATCCGTCGACCTCGCGGTCGCCTCAAGATCCCTGTCGCCTTGCTGCCAGGCACCGCCGCCCTGATGGCGCCCCCTTCACCGCCTGCCTCTCCCCGACCCGAGCCGCACCGCTGCGAGCCCCTCGCCTCGAAGCCGCCCTTGCGAGCTACGTGCGTTAGCCCGGAGTCGCCGCGGCCTTCCTCGCCTCCGGTCATGCCCGTCCCCCAACCTCACGGCTGCTCTCTGTCCTGGAGACCCGCCGCCACTCACCGCTCATCTCTCCTCGCCGTCAGGCCCTCCCTCGGTGCCTCGTCGACCTCTGCATCGCGGGAACCCTGGCCGTCGTCGCCGGTGCCCTACCTTTGTCTTCCTCTACAGCGCCATCGATTGTCGGCGTCTATCCAAGCATCGGCGTCTGCCATGTCGCGTCGTCCTCCAGGTGCTCCTTCAAGATTGTCCGTATCGTGCATGTGCGTGCGTCCAGCACCTGGGCCGTGCTCGCTTGCTGTTTTGATTCAATGTACAGGAACCTTGCTCTATGGTTATTGTCTCGTGTGGGTACGCCAGTGTTCCGCCGCAAGCCAAGTGTTCCTCCGTTTTTGTTTGAGGCCAGTAGCACGGTGCATCTCGCCGGACTCCTACGTGTCTTCTCTATGGCCAAGTCATGTGGCTTCCCTGGGTTATTTCGCCCCGCCGTCATCAAGTGAGTTGGGTGCAAGCAAACTGTTTATCCGAGGACCCGTCAAGATCTTCGTGACGACAAGATCGACATGGACCTGGGCGGACCCAATGAACCCCTGTCACCAAACCAAGTCCTTCAACGACCACCGAAGCCGGAACCCTAGGCCTCCGACATGGAATGACAAGGACTTCTACGGGAGCCGATGACCCGAAGCTCTTCTTCACGGAACATCGAGTGCTCCTTCCCGGAGTTTGAAGACCGATCCTGCCAAGACCGAACCCTGAACCTCCAAGATCTTCGGACCAATGTGATCCCCTTTTCGAGACCCCTATTTTTATAATATATGACATATTTTTGTTGCATGTTAAATTATTCATGCTTGCATCTCATCATGTGGGTTTCGGGCATTTAGTCAATTCATCTAATAATTAAATATGGATACCATATGCGGACAAATATAGTCTTATATTGGCTCCATTTAAATTTGTGTAGCGAACCGATGCTATGTTTTGCCTTGTTAAGACAACATTTAAATTGCGGGGTACCTAAACAACATGAACCATCTAATTAATTGTCGGGACCCCGGTTCCGCTTACTATTGCCTAGTCGCATCGCATCTTTGTCATGTCGGGCATCATACACGCATCATGCATGTTCTTCTGTCGTAGTAATAAATAGTGCATTCGGTGTTTCTTTTAGTGATTTGGTTCTTCGTGGATTAGGCCGTTGAGTTGATGCGAGTATCGGCAAGTTCTTCGGATATATCTTCTGCAATGTTTTCTGGGCGAGCATTCTCCCCCTTTCTACCTATTTTGCATTTATAGTCTTTACTTCCTCTTGTTGATCTATTGCTATCCGTATTGCGATGCTTTAGTTTCTGTGCACCATTGATATTCCTTGCAGCCTCTATATTTCCTTGGACACATCCTATTGCCTGTTGTTTGATAGATAGTCGGCCTTGCGAGTCGTAGTTGCTTGCTCAGGTGCTGCTTTGTGTCATTGTTGTTCCACCGTTATTGGAAGGTTGGCACATGCTTAATGGTGGAGATGATCATGGCTTTAATTACAACTTAATATTAAATTGCTAGATATAACTAATGCAGAGGCATCGGTGGGCAATAGATGTTATTTGGTTCTTCCACGCTCACTTGTGTCCCGTAGGACCCCGAGTACTTGATATTTGTTCCTTGACTATCGCACTATCTGCATGTGGGACCATGAATCCCCTTAGCCAGAGCTTGATTCATTTCTTATTTCTTGGGGCCACAAAGTAGTTTGGGGCTTTATTACTATCCTGTACTTATGCCATGCTTTACAGCTTTATTTACGATTGTGCGTGGAGCACCTGTACTGTTTTTGATCGCGGCACGATTTCGCGGTATCGACAAGCCCAGTCACACTTTCGGGTTCCCAGTCGTTTACAGCCGTTCTCGCAAACCCTGGGTCCGTTCTGGAGGCGGCCAACTTTGTTGCGGGTAGCTTAGTGGGTTGGCCCCTGAAATATTTTATGAATCTTGTGATTGCTTTGTCGTGAAAGCCTCGTTGGGTTTTGATTTGGTTTTTCCGAGGTTGATCGTGCGTGTGTTGTTATTTGTGCACCCCTGCAGGGTAAATCTTTCTGAAAGCCGTGTCCACGGCTATGGACGACTTGGGGCACAGTATCTCGATCATAGACAAGCATAACTAAAGTAGTGCTGTAAATTTGACTTAATATGTGACTAGTAATCAGCTTCACTACAATGGAATGGATAATAAAAGTGCCAACAACTGGTGGAACTGGGGTGTATCGTGTCATGTTATACCTGCCTAGTAAGTATCGCCACTCCAATGGAATGAAATAAAAGTGCCAACAACCGCTGGGTTTGGGCTGTCACATGCTAATTGTATCTGACTAGTAAGTACCGCAACTACAACTGAATGATTAACTAAATCTGCCCACTACTTATGCTATCAGGATGACTCGTGCTATCTATATCTGACTAGTAAGTGCTTCAACTATAATGGAATGAATAAAACTGCCAACTGTGTGAGTTCCTCGGTTTGACTTCCTCGTTTTGCCTCGAGGGGGAATACCAGGATGGGTATGATTGGTGTTAGTATAAGGTTGGTTCCGAATAGGTCTTTCTTATCTCTCTCTAATAGCCGACAGTCAATAGAGTCTCTGTAGGTTGTTTATTGCATGTTGCGCTGCCGCTTCAGTCCACCATACCTATGTAGGCGAGAGCCGCCAAATTCTAGCCTCGTCGTGTACTAGCCTGAGTACTGACGCTCCTCTTTTTCCCTTGCCCTTTGTGGGCACCCCTTTTGTTTTAGCAGGTTTGAGATCGACGACGTTAGCAGGGTTACCCTTCCGGCTTGGCATGGGCAGGGTTATGGACGCCATTTGTTATTCTTCAGGGCTCTTAGCCCCATTTGCATCTTGTCTGTAGTCGGACGATCTATCGTTATCAAGGTGATTTGGATCTTTGTATAGTATATCTGTATTCTTGACTCATGGAGTCGTTGTTGTATATATATGTTCTGTGGGTTCCATCGTGGACTAATGTGTAATGGTATTACTTCGTTCTCCACCCGCACGCAAGTGCCTGGTGGGCGTCCTTGAATCGTTTCTATGCGGGTTTGGCGAGAAGCGTTAAAACTTGCATAGGGCCGATTCGAGGGGGTTACACCCCCTTGGCCGACGGCCATGGGAGGGGAGGAGCCCCCCTCTCCTATAAAAATCCCCCCTCTCCTCCCTCACAAAGCACGCCTCCTCGTGAAAGATCTCTCTCCCCCTCTAGATATTCCCCCATGGTCTCGGATTAGCGAGATACATGTTTCTGGTGGCCTTGCGTCTAGAAGGAGTTGCTGCTTCCGCTGATTCGCTAGAGCGAGGAGGTGGAGGTTGTCCGGTGGCTTGAACATGTGTGCGAGGATGGATGCGCTACTAATTTGCGATGCTAGGACTTCCACACGATCTTGAGATCGGCAAGTGTACGACTACATCAACCACGAGTTCCTACTCGTTAACAAAGCTCGTTGTCTTCGAGGGTAAGTTCTCTATGGATGTATATCCACCCGTTGCTCTGTATCTAGTAGATAGATCTTGGCGTATAGTTCTCATCGTAGGAAATTTTTTGTTTTCTATGTTGCGAACCCAACAGTGGTATCAGAGCCTGATCTATGCATATGTGCTTTGCACAGGTAGTTCACATATGTTTATATGTGGGTGATGATGATCATGTTATTGCTTCTTTCATGTATTTTGGATATTGATGGCATAGTGGGATGAAGCGGCCCGGACCAACCTTACATGTTATCGTACATGAGACCGGTTCCACGACTGACATGCAACTAGTTTTGCATAAGTGGCTGGCGGGTGTCTGCCTCTCCTACTATAGTCAATATCTGATTTACAACGAGTTGCTAATAACTTGGTTATCCTCGTTGTGGTTCCATGTTTGTAGGTAAGACTGATTCTATCTCTGAAAGCCCTAAGCCACGTAAAACTTGCAATGGATAAATCAGAGGCGTCTAGTTTAGATTGTTGCTGGGCTAGTGTATTGATATGGTAATGTTGTAAGTAGATGTATGGTAGATACTCTTACAACACACTTAACGTGTAAGTTCCATAGACCTTGGCCGTACACACAAAGGAATGATAGAGATCATACCACGATGCATATGATGGTGATCAAATGCATGGATCATATCATCTCACTTTACACATTAGATGTTAGCATCTTATATATTGCTAGTTTGGCGCTTTCAGTAGCATTGTAAGATGATCCCTCATTTAGATACCAAGATTAAAATGTGTTCTTCCTTCAGTATGCACCGTTCTATGGATCGTGTTTCGAGACATCACGTGATGATCGGGTGTACTTGACTCCGCGCTTTCATACAACGGGTGTAAGACAGTTTTACACACGCGGGTACTAAGGTTCTTACTTGGCGAGCCTAGCATGTATAGACATGGCCTCGGAACACGGACCGAAAGGTTAAGCATGAGTCATATAGTTGATTTGATGCCCATATAGATGCTCGCCTTTGAACCTACACCGACTCACGTGTTGATCAGACTTGGTATAGTGGATTTGGTTCATGTAATCACCAAAAATACACGAGGGATGTCGTTTTTGAGTGTGAGTTCATTAGTAATTTGGATTAGTTGAACTCAATCTATCATAAAATTAGTCTAAATAAACTTTACAAATTCTGTTGTAGATGGCACCACCTGCTTTTAATTTCAATGTGTTCATGGAGAAAGAGAAACTTGCTGCGAATGGTAGCAACTTCACCAACTGGGCTATGAATTTGAGGATTCTCCTCACTGCTGCACAAAAGCAATATGTGATAGAGGCGCCACTAGGCCCCCCACCAACTCCTGATGCCCCTGACGAGGAAAATAATGTCTATATAACTCGTCAGGAGGACCACAACTCAGTTCATTGCGGCATACTGTATGGGCTAGAGCTAGAAATTCAACAGCGTTTCGAAAATGTCGATGCCTTTGATACCATGGGAGAATTGAAAATGATTTTCAATACCCATGCTGCCGTAGAGAGTTATAATGCTTCTGAAAAGTTCTTTAGCTGCATGATGGAGGAGAACAGCTCCGTTAGTGAGCACGTACTCAAAATGTCAGTGTACGCTGATAAGCTTGTGTCCTTGGGAATATCGATTCCCATTGACTTAGGCATAACTCTAATCTCTGCCACCTAGCTACAAGAGCTTCGTGATGAACTATAACATGCAAGGCATGAAGAAGTATCTTCCCGAGCTTCTGTCAATGCTTAAGACTGCAGAAGTGGAGATTAGGAAAGAACATCAAGTGTTGATGATCAATAAGACCACCGGTTTCAAGAAGGACACGAAAGGCAAGGAGAAGGGAAAGAAGGGCGGCAAATCTGTTGCCGCACCTGAAAAGAAATCCGGAGCTAGCCCTAAGTCTGATACCGAGTGCTACTATTACAAGGGGACTGGCCATTGGAAGCGCAACTGCCCCAAGTATTTGGCGAACAAGAAGGTCGATAAGGCAAACAAAGGTATATGTGATATACATGTTATTGATGTGTACTTGACTAGTACTCGCAGTAGCACCTGGGTATTTGATACGGGATCGATTGCTAATATATGTAACTCGATTCAGGGGTTGCGGAACAAGCGGCAGCTAGAAAGGGATGAGGTCACGATGCGGGTCAGCAATGGATCAAGAGTTGATGTGATCGCCATTGGAACGCTGCCTCTCCATATGCCGTTGGGATTAGTGATAAATCTAAATAATTGTTATTTTGTGCCTGCACTGAGCATGAACATTGTATCCGGATCGTGTTTGATGCGAAGTGGTTATTCCTTTAAATCTGAAAACAATGGTTGTTCGATTTATATGAATGATATCTTTTATGGTCATGCACCTGTGTTGAATGGTTTATTTCTGTTGGATCTCGATAGTAGTATTATGCATATTCATTGTGTTGATGCTAAAAGGGTTAAACTCGATAATGATATATCTGCATATATGTGGCACTACCGTCTAGGTCATATTGGCGTTAAACTCATGAAGAAACTCCATTCTGATGGACTTTTAGAATCACTTGATTTTGAATCATTTGATACATGTGAGCCATGCCTTATGGGCAAGATGACTAGAATACCGTTTTCCGGTTCAATGGAACGGGTGACAGATTTATTGGAAATCATACATACTGATGTGTGTGGACCAATGAGTGTGTCGGCGCGAGGTGGATATCATTATTTTGTAACTTTCACGGATGATTTAAGTAGATACGGTTATATCTATTTGATGAAACATAAGTCTGAAACCTTTGAAAAAGTTCAAGGAATTTCAGAATGAAGTGGAAAATCATCGTAACAGAAAGATCAAATTTTTGCGGTCCGACCGTGGAGGAGAGTATCTTAGTTACGAGTTTAGCACACATATGAAAGACTCTGGAATAGTTTCACAACTCACGCCTGCCGGAACGCCACAACGTAATGGTGTGTCAGAACATCGTAATCATACTTTATTAGATATGGTTCGATCTATGATGTCTTTGACTGACTTGCCACTGTCATTTTGGGGTTATGCAATGGAAACCGCTGCATTCACTTTAAATCGGGCACCATCTAAATCCGTTGAAACGACAGCGTATGAATTATGGTTTGGAGACAAACCTAAGCTGTCATTTCTCAAAGTTTGGGGATGCGATGTTTATGTGAAGAAACTTTAGCCGGATAAACTCGAACCCAAATCGGAAAAATGCATCTTCATAGGATACCCTAAGGAAACGATTGGGTATACCTTCTATCATAGATCTGAGGGCAAGGTTTTTGTTGCCAAGAATGGATCCTTTCTTGAGAAGGAGTTTCTCGCGAAAGGTGTGAGTAGTCGGAAGGTAGAACTCGAAGAGGTTGTTGAACCTTCTCTTCATGAAAGGGCAAGTAGCGCAGCACCGGAAGTTGTTTCGGAGTTGACTTCACCTAATGAAGAGAGAGCTAATGATAATGATCATGAAACTCCGAAAGAGGACACTACCAAACCTCGCAGGTCAAGCAGGGCAATCCTATTATGAATTTCATGATTGATAAAATAGAGGACCCTGCGACATATGCAGAAGCAATGATGAGCGCGGATTCCAACAAATGGCTAGAAGCCATGAAATCCGAGATGGAATCCATGTACGAAAACCAGGTTTGGACCTTGGTGGACTTACCTCACAATCGAAAGGCCGTTGAGAATAAATGGATTTTCAAAAGAAAAACAGATGCTGATGGTAATGTGACCATCTATAAAGCTCGACTTGTCGCAAAGGGGTTTCGACAAATTCAAGGAGTTGACTACGATGAGACATTCTCTCCCGTAGCGATGCTAAAGTCAGTTAGGATTATGTTAGCAATTGTTGCATATTTCGATTATGAAATATGGCAGATGGATGTCAAAACCATGTTCCTCAATGGTAATATTGAAGAAGAGTTGTATATTATACAACCTAAGGGTTTTCTCGATCCTAAGGATGCTGATAAGGTATGCAAACTTCAGTGATCCATCTATGGACTGAAGAAAGCATCCCGGAGTTGGAATCTTCGCTTTGATGAGGTGATCAAAGAGTTTGGATTTGTCCAAACTTATGGAGAGGCTTGTATTTACAAGAAATTGAGTGGGAGCAATGTGGCATTTCTGATATTATATGTGGATGGCATATTATTGATTGGAAATGATATAGATCTTTAAAATAGTGTTAAAAGTTATCTAAACAACAAATTTTCGATGAAAGACCTTGGTGAAGCTTCATATGTATTAGGCACTAAAATCTATAGAGATAGATCAAGATGCCTGATTGGGCTATCGCAAAGTACATACCTTGATAAGATATTAAAAAAGTTTAATATGGACGGAAGTAAGAAGGGGTTCTTACCTATGTTGCAAGGCAAGACATTGAGTAAGACTCAAAGTCCGGCTACGGCGGAAGAAAGAGAGATAATGGATAAAATCCCCTATGCATCAGCCATAGGCTCTATAATGTACGCCATGCTATGTATAAGACCGGATGTGGCACATGCTATTAGTTTGACTAGTAGGTACCAAACTGATCTAGGTTCAGAACACTAGATATCGATCAAGAATATCCTTAAGTACTTAAGAAGAACTAAGGATATGTTTCTTGTATACGGAGGTGAAGAAGAGCTAGTCGCTAAGTGTTATGTCGATGCTAGTTTTGACATTGATCCGGATGACTCTAAGTCTCAATCCGAATACGTATTTCTCTTGAACGGAGCAGCAGTTAGTTGGAGGAGTTCCAAACAACCTGTGGTGGCTGGATCAACGACGCGGGCGGAATATGTTGCTGCTTCAGAAGCGGCGCAGGAAGCGGGTTGGATGAAGGAGTTCATAACGGAACTAGGTGTGGTTCCTAGTGCATTGGACCCAATGGTGATCTATTGTGACAACAATGGAGCCATAGCCAACGCCAAGGAACCAAGGTCTCACAAGAATTCCAAGCATATTAAGCGCCGGTTTCACTCCATCCGCGAGCATGTCAAGGATGGAGATATAAAGATTTGTAAAGTACACACGGACCTAAATGTAGCGGATCCGTTGACTAAAGTTCTCCCTAGTGCAAAACATGATCAACACCAGAACTCCATGGGTGTTAGATTTATCACTATGTAAACTAGATTATTGTCTCTAGTGCAAGTGGGAGACTGAAGGAAATATGCCCTGAGAGGCAATAATAAAGTTGTTATTATGTATTCCTTGTATATGATAGATGTTTATTTTGCATGCTATAATTGTATTGATAGGAAACGTCAATACATGTGTGTTTAATAAACAAAAAGGGTTCCTAGTTATGCCTCTCTTATAGACTAGCTTGTTGATTAACAAGATGATCAAGGTTTCTTGATCATGGACATTGGATGTTGTTAATAACAAGGTCACATCATTTTTGAAATGATGTGATGAACATTCATCCGAAGTATAGCATTACGATCAAAGTCATTATGTTTATATTGCTATAACATCATACGAAGTAATCTTTATCCTTAGACCATGAGATCATGTTAATTGCTAACACCGGAAGAGTATCTAGATAACATCAAACGTCACACCGTAACAGGGTGACTATAAAGGTGGGTTCAGTGCTACGAAGGTGTTATGTTGAGGATCATGATCAAGAGTGGATTTTTTAATCCCAATGACGGATAGATATACTCTGGGCCCTCTTGGTGATATCACATTAAGATAGCTTGCAAGCAAGTGATGTGATCACTAGAATGTTATATCACGGGAACGAGAAAAGAGTGCATGTCGGTAACGAGATCAAACTAGGTATTTGGATACCGATGATCGAATCTCGGACATGTATTATATCATGAGACAAAGGGATTAAGTTACTAGTGTTAAAGGTTCTCACGATCACATAAGTCATCGTTGAATTTGCAGGAGTCAGTATGGATCTCCAGGTCCCGCTTCTGATTATTGATTTGAGAAGGGTATCAATCATGTCTGCATTATTCGCGAACCATAGGGTGACACACTTAAGGGTTACCGAACACCATTTTGGAGCACAGATGTTTCAGACGAAAGAACTGCAAAGCACTGGAATTGTTTCGATGGAAACCGGAATTGTTTCAGGTGAAATTGCAGAAATTGGTTCTGCATGTGATATTGAAATGTGGCAAGGGGTTTTATGTGAATTTTTGTTAATTAAAGTAATTAACAAAATTCTGAATAAAATAAATAAAAGAGTTTTATTAAATGAGAGTTGCATTAAATTTGGTGGAAATTTAATGCATGTGAGTGGAACTTTGGGTGGAGCTTGAATTGATGTGAGTGGAGCTTCCACCACATGAATGAGGAAGAGGTGGGGGCACCCCCCTTGGCTGCCGGCCATGGGAGGGGAGGAGCCCCCCTCTCCTAAAAAACCCCTCTCCTCCCTCACAAATCACACCTCCTCGTGAAGGATCTCTCTTCCCCTCTAGATATTCCCCTATGGTCTCGATTAGCGAGATACATGTTCCTGGTGGCCTTGCGTCTGGAAGGAGTTGCTGCTTCCGCTAATTTGCTGGAGCGAGGAGGTGGAGGTTGTCCGGTAGCTTGAACGTGTGTGCGAGGACGGATGCGTTGCTGATTTGCGGCGCTCGGACTTCCACACGATCTTGAGATCGGCAAGCGTACGACTACATCAACCACGAGTTCCTACTCGTTAACAAAGCTTGTTGTCTTCAAGGGTAAGTTCTCTATGGATGTATATCCACCCGTTGCTCTGTATCTAGTAGATAGATCTTGGCGTATAGTTCTCATCGTAGGAAATTTTTTGTTTTCTATGCTGCGAACCCAACAGTGTTGTACGGCCAGTACGCACATGAATTGTGTGGGCATTGATCCCTTAGTTGTTACCCTCTAACATGTACTTGTTTATATCGTGGTATTGTTTGATGAAGCAGCCCGGACCGACCTTACACGTATTCGTACGCGAGACTGGTTCCACACTCAACATACGGCTTGTATCGTATAAGTGGCTAGCAAGTATTTGTCTCTCATTGAATAGTTGATATAGCATTTACAATGGAGGGCCCCGAAAGGGGTGTAGTAGAGACAACTGTTGGGTCCATGTTATGGTTGGAAAGTTTGTAGTTTAGAAACAGTTATATTGCGAAAGCCCTAACAACCACGTAAAACTTGCAATAGATAAAGTAGAGGTGTCTAACTTTATTTTGTAGGAGGGCATGTGTTATGATATGGTAATGGTCGTTACGAAGGTAAAGTAGTTTACTTTTACGTTACTAAGTTAAGTAGTAATAGCCATCATTCCGATGGATGACCGGGTGGTGGCGTCATGGACTTGGCGTCAAACTAGGGGCAAGATAGAGATCATGCCGGAGCGCTCGATGGAGATCAGGGCGCAAGGAGAAGGACCATATCATATCACAAATTTACATGTGATGTTGATACCTCTTTTATATCTTATTATGTGTTATTATTAGATACTCAACGGTAGCAAATAAGATAATCCCTATATAATTCCAATGATAGTGTTCCCCTTGTGTGTGCACCACCAAGAAAGTTTGTTGTTATGAAGCCAGCTATGACGATCGGGGGCTAGACATTTCTACATTCGCATATAGTGGGTGTAAGCCATGTTGCATAGCAAATACACACAAGTTAGATTTGGCGAGCCTAGCATGTGTAGACATGGCCTTGGAACACAACAGACCTAAAGGTTGAGCATGAGTCACATGGTTGATGTGATTGACATTGGGGAATGTCTACCTTTGATGCTGCAATGATGGCTGTGACGATCGGGGGGATGTAGAGGATTAGGATCATGTGATCACTAAAATTTTCCAGGGGATGATAATTTTAATGGGAGCTCAATTAGGATTGAACCCATATTATGAACTTACTCTAGATGTTTGTTTGCAAATATCTTAGTAGATCATGGCTTATCCCATTGAGGTCCTTTGCGATCATGGGAAATTTATTGCTTGATATGGAACTTAGCAAAAGGGTCCAACTTCATAGATTAATACCAACGCCTGAGGGATATCCTCATAAAAGGTGATCTTCTCTTCTTGATACAATGACCATTAGGAGATAATTTGATGACTCTGCAATGTTTATGTGTTCTCCGTAATCATCCAACAAGCCATTCTCCATTCGATGGAGAGTTGGATTACAATCTTGTATTCTGCAAGATCAAGCAGATAAAGTATGAGCCGTTGGATGAGTTTTCTTCCATGATGGATAAAAAAGAGAATATTTGGAGAAACACTTAGCAATCTTGCATTAGAGTTATGAACTCTCAGAAGGGCTTGATTGCAATGGAGGCCATGAATGAAAAAGGGTATATGTTAGATATACAAAGTTATAAATGTAATTCTTGCAAAACTCGTTCTAGTTTATATAAGTAGCGGATACTTGTCCCATTTTGTGAAAACAGGATGGTCTGCTTGAGAATTGCTGGAATTGAGGCAATGTGGCATGATGACGAAAAGTAAAACAGTTTATGGCCGACATCACCCCTTTCCTCAAAGATTATCATTTGGATTAGTGGACTTGAATATAATTTTGTAATCCTTGTTTGTGTGTCTTGCTTTTAGTAAGACGATTGTTCATATGAACAAGTTACAAGCCAGTTGTACTTTTCTGATGAATAATACCTTTGTGGCACATTACGATTATAAATGAGTTATTCTCATCACTATGTTAATGATAATAGTTTGAGCATTTATAAAGGATTAGAGTGCTAAAATATATCCAAAATTTAATTATGATATGGCACTATAGTTTAAGTCATTTTGGTTATTGCATGTTCTTCATTACAAATGAAGATCGGGGGTCTTAGATTCTTAATCTAGAGACTTTGCAAAACCATGCCTCATTGGGTAGAATGACTAAAACTCCGCATTCTGGTAAAATGGTGATATGCGAAGAAATGTTGAACTTTATACATAATGATGTATCGTATTTTCAACCAGATAGTGGAAATCATTATTTAGACTTAATGTTGAATCTTATACATAGTGATGTATCGTATTTTCAACAAATAGTGGAAATCATTATTTCATACTTCATTGTGGATTTAAGTGAATATGAATATTTACTTAATGAAACATAAGTTTGAAACTATTTTGAATTGTTCAAAAGATTTCAAAGTGAAGGAGGATATTGACTTAATAAGAATACAAAAGTCTCTTCGATTTGATCGACATGACTAAAGTATTTATTTTAATTTTAGCATAAAAGGACTCGTGAAAGATGTTTCACAAACTATAATAATTGGACAATTTCAAAGTGTTGAAATGTCTAAATATCATAATCATTATGTATTAGATACATATGGTATAATATTATCTCTTATCAGGGTCATAGTTATCGTTTAGAGTTAGAGATCGAAATGAGCAAACACTCGGTTGACATATAAAGGAACATCTAAAGATTCGTGGAAACAACACAATAAGAGTTATGGCATGTTCGAGTTTCTAGAGGTTTCGATAATTCAAAATCATGGCGAATAAACAAGTCTTTGTAGCGTATTCTTAGGCAACTATGAATACATGTTCCACAAGGGGCAAACTTGTTGTTGTCCAAAGTTGATGTGTCTTGATGAAGATACAGGTGGAAGAAAGTAAAATATCAAAACAAGGTATTTAACCTTACCTCCTAATTGTTGAGTAGCGCAGCGAAATTTGTTTCATGAAACCGAAATCCACAAGTAGAGGAGAAACTAATGATAATGATCATTAAGTTTTAGTGAATGCTTTTACTAACGAAAGGGGGTTCAATGATATATTCTGCAAATTTTGTGTAATTATATTATTGATTCAATTGTCATGTTTATGAACAAGACATACCTACAAATTACAAAGAAGCGAGATGGACCTAAATGCGAGAAATGACTAAGAGTCATAAAATCCTATATTATGTTACATTTAAGATTGCAAAGTAACATGTTACTTGATCTTATTAAGTAAAGAAATTTACTTGATATTTCTATATGACTTCAAAGTCATTAGACGGAAATGAAACTTAATGAAGACATAAAGCTTGATTTGTCGCAAAGTATGAAAAAATCAAGGAGTTGACTACTATTGTAGCAATTCTTATGTCTATTGGATTGCTAGCAATATATGGATATTGAAGTCTCGTAACTAGAATTCTTGATTTGATGGTGATCAAAGAATTTTGGAATGTCCAAGATTATCGAGAGGACATGCATTTGAGTGGGAGCTAATTAGCTTGCCCAAATCTTAATATATAAGACATATTTTGAGTGGGATCTAAGTAGCTTGTCCAAATCTTAATATAGTAGACATATTTTGAGTGGGAGCTAAGTGAAATCCCTGGATCTCAAATATTGATGCCATATTTGAGTGGGAGCATGAAATCATTCTAGGATATGTGGATTACATATGTGAATGATGTGATTGGTGTTAATAACATTTAAGTAGATAAATTTGGATGGAGTTGAAGTTATTAAACAATGAGATCTATCAAGATAGATTGGTGGGTTTAATAAACATTGAATGTAGAATGCTTCTTGAACTTGATTCTGAAGATGTTCATAATGTCCTACGCAAGATTCTGAAGAAGTTTAGAATGGAACAAGCTAAGAAAGAAGTTCTTACTATATGAAGCATTATCTTGGTATTACAATGATGGTTAAAAAGGAAAAAAGAGATGTGTTGCATCTCCTATGCCTCAGTCATAGGTTCTTCCATACAACCATATTGTATACTCAACGTAATGTGACCCGAAATTCTGTTTGAAAGGACAAGCTCTTAACTGTAAGAACATGTCTTGAAGTGATCCTTGAGTTAATCACTAAACTAGAAATAAGTTTGTACTTAAATGGCAAGAAGCAAAGTAAGTGGCATAGTTGCATTTCATCCACTAGGATCTACACATATATAGAAGTATAAAGGCTCCATCTAATGTGATGTATAATGTTATGGTGGGACTAGTTCATCTTTAACGTAGAATGATGTGTCCCAGGGCACAGTGCCCATGAAAAAGCCCTCGAGGTTGATCTAAAGTTGTTGTAGGCTCTTGGAAACCGGCCTTGTTCTGCTGCCATCACTATCGTATATACACAAAGTATTGCAAAGTGTGTTTTGAAGTTTAGATGACAATAGTGGAAATGAGCGTCATTATAAACACTAGAAACAAAGTCTCACTTTGTTGCCAAACGAATACTTCAACCCATTATGAGATAATGGTATGAATGTCAAAGTTAGGAAGACATTAACGATTTGCAAAGACATAATGATCTGGTAAAACAGAACACGGACATGACGTTTTCCATAAGCATGCATGATCAATAAACGCATATGTTATATAGTTTATTATGAGTAAAATTTGAGCTAGATTATTTGTACTCTAGTGCAAGTGGGAGACTGAAGGACATATGCCCTAGAGGCAAATAATAAATAGGTTTTTATTGTCATATCTCAATTAGTTCGTAATAGTTTCATACTATGCTATACCTGTATTAATACGAAACGTTAATACATGTGTGGTATTTAAACAAACCAAGTCTCTAGTTACCTCTAGCGAACTAGTTCATTGGTCATGAGGATGATCTAGGGTTTCGAGATCATGGGCATTTATGCCAATTAACAATGAGGTCATGTCATTAGTTGAATGATGTGATATACAAACAACCCAACAAGTTGTATCTTAATGAGATCTAGTTACAAAGTTCACCATTAATGATAAACTAAGGAAACCTCGCAACCTGATCCTTAGACTGTGAGATAATGCAAATCACTGTTCTAAAGGGAGCTTAGATGGTTATCAAGTATCACACCATTACTGGGTGATCGAAAAGGTGCTACTCAGGTTTCTCAAAGGGGCGCGTAGAGGAGTACATATCAAGACCAGGATTTGCCCATCCATGTAACGGACAGATACATTAGTGGCCATCTCGGTGACGTTGCATTAACGAAGCTTGCAAGCGTGTGACTGGGTCACGGAATGCAACGACACGGAAATGAGAAAACAAGTTCATCGGTAACGAGATCGAATGAAGGTATGGAGATGCCGTAGAGAAAATCGTGGGTGAACTAGGTATCAAGTGGAAAGGGGAATGGGAAATGACTATTTACGGTTCAAACGACATTATCATCATGGAATGCACAGGGTTCATTATGGGCATCCCGGTCCCGCTATTGATCATTGATGGAGATCATGTCTGTGCCATTCCCGATCCATGGGGAAATACACCATGTCTGTGCCATTCCCGATTTAGGGTACGATGAGCTAGAGATCCTCTATTAGTTGGAATCACCATATGAAAGAGAAAAGGAAACCGGAAGAGTTTCGTGAGAGAACCGGAATCGTTCCGGGAAAGTTCCAAAGTCGTTCGGAGGAAATTGGAAGGGAACCGAAAGGTGTTTCGAGTCAAGTCAGATTTTGTAATATGTATTTATATGTTAATTAATGTAATTAATATTAAATATAATATTAAAATCTAATTTGAAGGGGTATTCCACTAATGGGCCAAACTTCCTAGGGAATAAGGGCCCATGAGGGAAAACCGAAGGAGGGAAGGGCCAAGGGCCAAAGGGCCAAGGCCTAGCCGCCTCAAGGGGCCCACCCGGCCATACTAGGGCTATGCACGGGGTGGGGCCCACCCCTGGCCGGCCGGCCCATGGCGCCTCCCCCCTCTCTTCCTTGATTAGTCCCACATGGGAAACCCAAAGGGGAGGGCACACCTCCCTCCCCCTATATAAAGGGGTGCCCATGGATGGGATATGACACACCAATATTTGGAGAAGTCCTTTGGTTAACTTTCTCCTTCCCTCTCTCTCTCGTCTCCATGCGTTGGCACAGTCCCAAGTAAGGACTGTCCATGCAAGAGACACCGCACCTGCAGCACGCTGTTGCGCTACAAGGATTCCAAGCCGGAGATCTACTTCCGCATTCCCGACAGAGATCAAGGAGTTGGAGGTCGTCATCATACACTGTATGTGTACGAAACCACGAGGGGCCTCACTTGAGGCACCTTGTGTGTCGTGAGCCGAAGCTGTTGCACGATGAAGAAGGAGCAAGGGGTGACTTGCGAGGAGCTTCATGACCTTGAGGTTGGCTATGAGTTTGACTACTTCAACCACGTTCCCCTCAGAACATTAATCGCGTACGGTCTACAAGGGTATGTATTCTGTACGCTCGGTCGTTACCGCATTACACATAGATTGATCTTGGGTAGTTTAGGAGGTTCCAACATAGGAAATTTTTGTTTTCTACTACGGAACCCTACAGATTATTCATATGAACAAGTTACAAGCCAGTTGTACTATTCCTATGAACAATACCTTACAGTCACATTACGATTATAAATGAGTTATTCTCATCACTATGTTAACGATGATAGTTTAAGCATTTATAAAGGATTAGAATGCTAAAAGATATCCAAAGTTTAATAATGACATGACACTATAATTTAAGTCATTTTGGTTACTGCATGTTTTTCATATTAATGAAGATCAGGGTCTTAGATACTTAATCTACAGACTTTGCAAAACCATGCCTCTTGGGCAGAATGACTAAAACACCGCATTTTGGTAAAATGGTGATATGCGAAGAAATGTTGAATCTTATACATAGTGATGTATCGTGCTTTCAACAAATAGTGGAAATCATTAGTTAATTGTGGACTTGAATGAATAAGCGTATTTACTTAATGAAAAACGAGTTTGAAATGATTTGAATTGTTCAAATGACTTCACAACAAAGTGGGATATTGAATTAACAAAGATACAAAGTCTCTTCGATTTGATCGACATGACTAAAGTATTCAAGTTAAGTTTGGCATAAAAGGTAAGGTGAAATAGATTTCACAAATTATGATAAAAAGGACAATTTCAAACTGTATTGAAATGTCTAAATATTATAATCATAATGTATAGATACATATGGTATAATATTATCTCTTATCAGGGTTATAGTTATTGTTTAGAGTTAGAAATTGAAATAAGCAAACACTCGTTTGAAATACAAAGGAAGATCTAAAGATTCGTGGAAACAACACCATAAGAGTTATGGCACGTTCGAGTTTCTAGAGATTTCGATAATTCGAAATCGTGGAGAATAAACAAGTATTTATAGAGTATTCTTAGGCAACTATGCATACATGTTCCACAAGGGGGGCAAACTTGTTGTTGTACTAAGTTGATGTGTATTGATGAAGATACAGGTGGAAAAAGTAAAAGATCAAAAACAATGTATTTAACCTTGCCTCCAGATTGTTGAGTGGCGCAGCGGAATATGTTTTGTGAAACCAAACTCTACATATAGAGGATCAACTGATGATAATGATCATAAAGTTTCAGTAAATAATTTTACTAAATAGGATTCAACTTTATATATTCTACAAGTTTATGAAATTATATCATTGATCCACGTGTCATGTTTTGAACAAGACATACCTACGAACTACAAAGAAGCGTAATAGACCTAAGTGCGAGAAATGACTAGGAGTCATAAAATCCTGTATTAAGTTACATTTAAGATTGCAAAGAAACATGTTACTTGATCTTATTAAGTAAAAGTGTTTACTTGATATTTCTAAATTACTGCAAAGTCATAAGGAAGGAAATGAAACTTAATGAATACATAAAGTTCGATTTGTCACAAAGTATGGACAAATTCAAGGAGTTGAATACAATGGTAGAGATGCTTGAGTCTATTGGATTTACATCAGCAATATATGGATATTGAATTCTCGTGATTGGAATTCTTAATTTGATGGTGATCAAAGAATTTTTGGAATGTTCAAGATTATCGAGAGGACCTGCATTTGAGTGGGAGCTAAGTAGCTTGGCTAAATCATAATATGTAGCTGACATGTTTTTGAGTGGGAGCTAAGTGAAATCCCTGGGTCTCATATATGGATGTCATATTTGAGTGGGAGCATGAAATCATTCTGAGATATGTGGACAACATATATGAATGATGTGATTGGTATTGATAACATTTGTAAATATGGATAAAGTTGAACAAGTTATTAAACAATTAGATCTACCGAGATAGATTGGTAAGTTTAATAAACAACATAGTTGAATGCTTCCTAGAATTGATTCTGAAAATGTTTAGAATACCCTAGATAAGATTCTAAAGTAGTTCAGAATGGAACAAGGTAAGAAAGAAGTTCTTACTTGTATGAAGCATTGAGTTAGTCTTAGTATTACAACTATGGTTAAAAGAAAGAAAGAGGTGTGCTGCATCTCCTATGCCTCAGTCATAGGTTCTTCCATACAACCATGTTGTATACTCGACGTAATGTGACCCAAGGATCTGGTTGGAAGGACAATCTCTTAACTGAAAGAACATGTCTTGAAGTAATTCTTCAGTTAATCACTGAACCAGAAATAAGTTTGTCCTTAAATGGCAAGAAGCAAAGTAAGGCACATAGTTGTATTTCATGCACTAGGATATACATAGATAAATAAGTATTAGGGCTCCATCCAACGTGATGTATATTGTTGTGGCTGGACTAGTTCGTCTTTACGTAGAGGGTGTGTCTCAGGGCACAGTGCCCATGAGAAAACTCGATGTGGCTGATCTAATGTCACTGCTAGCTCCTGGAAATCGACCTCACTATGTTGCCATAATTGCTATACATACACAAAGGAGTGCGAAGTGTGTTTCAAAATTTACATGAAAACAGTGAAAGTGGCTGTCATTGTAAACACTGTAAACAAAGTCTCACTTTGTCGCCAAACGAATACTTCAACCCATTATACGATAATGGTATGAATGTCAAAACTAGGAAAACATTAACAATTTGCAAAAGACATAATGATCTGGTAAAACAGAACATGGACATGATGTTTTCCATAAGAATGTGTGATGAATAAACACACATGTAATATGGTTTATAATGAGTAAAATGCGAGCTAGATTATTTGTACTCTAGTGCAAGTGGGAGATTGGAGTAGATATGCCCCAGAGGCAAATAATGTAGCATCCCATCTGTCTAACATATGTAATGCTACATGGTTTAGTAATATAATGGCTACTTCCTACATATAATTGTTGCATCATAATTATATCATGCTCATGTCATCATGCCACCTTGCATTTGAGCATCATATAAAACCCTTTTCATTTGGTTCTTCTGTCATATGCATTATTAATTGTATTTGGCTCTTGATATATTGTATTTGAATCTTGATAAATGCTTGATTCCCAAGTTGAGATGGGGGCATATCTTTTATTCCACTCTACCACCTTTCTTTGTCACCACCTTATAATTCCACCATCCTAATTACCCATGAGATTTTATTTTCTTTTGCCATTTAATCTAGCTCATGTGGGTTGGGATGGATCCAGTTCTTTTCCCTTTAGCTTGGCTTTACTCCACATTTTGGTAATAGTTGTAGCATCCCATCTGTCTAACATATGTAATGCTACATGGTTTAGTAATATAATGGCTACTTCCTACATATAATTGTTGCATCATAATTATATCATGCTCATGTCATCATGCCACCTTGCATTTGAGCATCATATAAAACCCTTTTCATTTGGTTCTTCTTTCATATGCATTATTAATTGTATTTGGCTCTTGATATATTGTATTTGAATCTTGATAAATGCTTGATGCCCAAGTTGAGATGGGGCATATCTTTTATTCCACTCTACCACCTTTCTGTCACCACCTTATAATTCCACCATCCTAATTACCCATGAGCTTTTATTTTCTTTTTCCATTTAATCTAGCTCATGTGGGTTGGGATGGATCCAATTCTTTTCCCTTTAGCTTGGCTTTACTCCACATTTTGGTAATGCATGGGAATCATGCCATGTTATATTATTATTGTTTTCACAAGATTAAAACATGGCATTTAATGCTCATGCATGGGCCATGCAAATCACCACCATTCCATTCTTTTGGTTTTACTTGGATTTTTGAGTGGAGCATGGTACTTTAAATCTTGTTGGCTTAATTATCTTGCTTACCATCAAACCTTACCCCTCTTTACCCATCACCCCATCTATGCATGATCATGTGGGATCTTTTCCCATAAATTCCAACTCTCACTCTCTCTTGTGTTTGTCCTCACCATTACCTTGTGATCCACCATAAACCCTCACATCACCATCTTTTTCCACTTATATTTGCCCTTGGTGGATCACCACAAGACCCTAAAACACCCTTGCATGATCTAGTAAAACCCCTCTTTACCCTAAACCTCTTTCCTTTTCCTTTCCATCTAGCCGAGCCTCACCTCATCACTTGTCCTCACCATGCCGAGGCATCTACCCCTGGCTCTAGCTACCCTAACCAAACCTAACTCGAGCCTCCCAAAACCCTAGCCGAGGCTAACCTAGCTACACCCAAGCCTCCCTCTCTCCATTCTCTTTCTCTCCCTGCCATGTTGGCCCCACACCCGAGCCACCCTCTCTCCCTGGCCCACCGTGCAGCCCCTACCCCTACCCCTGCCTGCCCTGGTCGCCCACGCAAAGCACGTGAGGCAGAGAAAGGAAAGGTGGCCGAGGCCACCTTTTTCTCCAACGTGCCCCACGGCCTCTCCCCTCTCCCTCTCACATTTATATCCTCCCTCACGCCTCCTGGCATCGCCCAGATCCATCCCTAGGGCCTTGCCCTTCCCCTCTCCTTCTCCACCGATGCCACCCTCCCCCTCTGATCGCTGGCGCTCACCGTCGGTCTCCACCTCCACCTGCTCGATCTAGCCGGCGGCATGGCGTTGTGGTTGTCGAGGAAGCCAGCCAGGTTCCCCTACATCGTCCCCGTCCACGCCAGCGAGGAGGAGACGCATGTACCGCTGCTCACCGACGCGTTCCGACCGAAACCCTAGCCGAACCGGGCGTCTGCATCGGCGACGATCTGCTGCGCCCCGTCCCGATCCAACACCACCGACGACCCCGCGGTAAGCCCCGCTTCCTCCTGGACACCTCCCCTCGCTCGTTGACGCGCTGACCTCGTCGGATGATGCGCCGAGCACCCTCGGTGCGGCGGCAGGTGTTGGAGTCTGCCCGTCCCTGTGCCGTGCCACGCCTCACCTAAACCCCCTACACCCTCCTAACACCAAACCCGAGCCACTGCAGCGGCTCCGCACTCTGCGTGCGCGGCCCGCGTCGCGGGATCGAGTCCCGCACCGCACTCTGTCCCGGTCGAGCATCTTTACCTCGTCAGTAATTGCAGAGAAGATCTACAGTGGGTCGTGGTCACTTTGCAAATAACCCCCACACTTTTTCTCTGCTCAACCCGCGCTCCCCTCCGACCCCACCTGTCAGCCTCCCGTGGCCGTTTTGCTAAAAGGCCCCAAGGTTTTCGTAAACCTCAACCCGCGCTCCAGCCCGTACCCACCTGTCAGCCCCTGCGGGTTTAGCCACTGGCACGTGGACCCATAACCCACAGGTCCCACCTGTCCGCCTCGTGGTCTAGGTAAGCCCCCGGTGAGAAAAGTGTTGCGCGCCGTTTCGCCTAGTTAGTATGGGTCCCACCCGTCAGTGACTTGGGTTGGATTCGTCTGGGTATAAAAAGTGTTTCTGTTTTCTGTTTAACTAAAAACCATTTCTTAAATGTTAAAAACAAATTCAAATCTGTTTTTAAATAACTTTTAAATTATAAATCCAAATAATACAAATGATATATGTTTTTGAAACAGAAAAATGTGAGGAATTCAAATATGCCATTCAAAATAATGTTTGAGCACTTTAAATTTTCGAGATGATTAAAATTACAATAAAATGCCCTTTTCTTAATAAATTAATAACTTTAATTCTACAACTCCAAATTCGACAAATAATATGTCTAAATCGATCAACGCGACGAGCCTGTTCTATCTATGCATTCCTTGTTCTGAATTGAAGCATGCATCATGCCATATTTAAAAATCAGAACTGTTTATGGCAATAAAACTTGACTAAACAAACAATAAAATGCTTTATTCTTGTACCCCACACCTCACCATGCCATGCTACTTTAAAGCCATGTAAATTGTGCATCATTCATCATGGCATGCTTGTTTGCTTGTCGCATTTTAATTCATATGCTTGTGCACTTTATTTATGTTGGCCCTTGTTTGTTTGGTTGATCCCTTCGCCTACCGATTACGCTGCTCGTTCTTGTCCCGATGATCTGAAAATGGTTAGGATGGCCGAAAGGTCTACCGTGAGTGGCCCCGGGCCCCACTGTACTATTTTAACCACTTTCGCTCATCTAGGCATGTAACTAAGAGCGTAATTCACCAAGGTAGTTACAAATAATAAATGGGTTTTTGTTATCATATCTCAATTAGTTTGTAATAGTTTCATATTGTGCTATAACTGTATCAAGTGGAAACATTGGTACAAGTGTGGTATGAAACAAACCAAGTCCCTAGTAGCCTCTATACAGACTAGTTCGTTGGTTAAGCGATGATCAAGGTTTCCTGATCATGGGGTATTTATGCCAAATGACAACAAGGTCATATCATTGGTGAATGATGTGATGGACATTCCTCAAAGATTGTGACACGGTCAAGTCACAGAGTTCATTGTTGCAATAGCTAGAAACATAGTCTCCTTCTCCTTAGACCGTGAGATCATATTACTCATTGTTTCTAGAGGCTGCTTTGACTGCATCAAATGTCACTCGGTTAAATGGTGATCATAAGGTGTACGTTGGGTATTCCAAAGGAACAGCAGATGACACGTGACTCAAGAGCAGGATTTGTTCACCGACGTGACGGGTAAGATACATGCGGTCGGCTTGGTGAGATTACATCCATAAATGTTGCAACATGTGACTAGGTCACGGGGATGTAATATCACGGTAACAAGTAAAACATAACTTGTTGGTAACGAGATTGAACAAGGTGTCTGATAGCTATGCTTAGATCTCGGAGAAGTCGTATCAAAGAAACAAAGGGAATTGGATTCAACGTTTTATGGTTCAAACGACATTGTAATCGTGGAATGCACAAGGGTCATTATGGGCATCCCGGTCCCTCTATTGATCATTGATAGAGATCATGTTTGTGCCATTCCCGAGCCGTGAGGGGTTACACTTAAGGGTACAATGAGAGAGGGCATATGTAAGATGGAATCATAGTAGAGAAAGAGAAAGTCAGAATTGTTCTGTGGAGAAAGAAAGGAAACCGGAAAAGTTCCGGTGAGAGGACCGGAATCGTTCCGAGTTCCGAAGTTGTTCGGAGGATATAGAAGGGGAACTGAAAGGTTTACAGGTCGAATCGGATTTTGTAATAGGTATTTACATATTAATTAATGTAACTAATAGTAAATATAATATTAAAATCTAATTTGAAGGGTTATTCCACTAATGGGCTAATTCCTAGGGAAAAGGGCCCATGAGGGAAAACCGAAAGAGGGAAGGGCCAAGGGCCAAAGGGGCCAAGGCCTAGCCGCCACAAGGGGGGCCCACCCGGCCATCCTAGGGTTGTGCGCGGGGTGGGGCCCACCCCTGGCCTGCCGGCCCATGGATCCCTAAGGGCCCATGGCTCCTCCCCCTCTCTCCCTTATTTAGTCCCACATGGGAAACCCAAAGGGGAGGGCACACCTCCATCCCCCTATATAAAGGGATGCCCATGGGTGGGATTGGACACACAATTTGAGATTTTCTCTAAGGAATTTTCCTTAGAGAATTCCTCCCTCTCTCTCTACATAGTTGTCTCCACGCGTTGGCACGGTCCCAAGAAAGGACTGTTCGCAGAAGAGACGACACACCTGCAGCACGCTGTTGCACTGCAGGGATTCCTAGCCGGAGATCTACTTCCGCACCCCCGGCAGGATCGGGGATCCGGACGTCTCATCATACGCCGAATGTGTACGAAGCCACCAGGTGCAACACTTGGGGCACTTGGATGTCGTGAGCCGGAGCTGCTGCATGATGAAGAAGGAGCAAGGGTGACCTACGAGGAGCATCGCGACCTTGAGGTCAGCCACACGTTTGACTACTTTAACCACGTTCCTCTTGGAATGTTAACCGCGTACGGTCTACAAGGGTATATATTCTATACGCTTCGCTCGTTACTGCATTACTACATAGATAGATCTTGGGCGTTAGGGAGTTCTTTCATAGGATTTTTTTTGTTTTATGCTACGGAACCCTTCATACCCACCATGACCTCCGTCCATAGCCTTGGGGGCTCCCCCTCCCCTATAAAAGGAGGTGGAGACCTCCTCTCATCTCACATATCCTTGTGAAGCATTTCTCTCTCTTCCTCTAGTAGTTCCCATGTTCATCAAAATAGCGATGAACATGTTCTGGTAGTTTCTCTGGTGGGATTTGTTGCTTCCGCTATCCTATTGGAGTGAGGGCTTGTAGTTTGTTGGGCAAGCAGGACGTGTGCCCGAGCATGTATGTGCTGAAGGTTTGTGACACTCTACAACTTGATCTTGCGAGCGGCAAGAGTTCATCTACATCATCCACGAGATTAAATATCATAAAGCTTTTCGGTCTTAGAGGGTAAGTTCTCTATGTATGTATATCCACCCATTGCTTGCATCCAATAGATAGATGTTGGTACTTGGTTGTTCATATCGTAGGAATTTTTTTCTATGTTGCGAACCCAACAGTGGTATCAGAGCCGGATCTATGGGTAGAACACATATGAGTATGTGGGTATTCATGATAATGTTATTGCATCCTTTTGTGTATTTTGGATATTAGTGGTATAGTGGATGAAGCGGCCCGGACTAACCTTACATGTCCTCGCACTTGAGACCTATTCCACACTTGACATGCAACTAGTTTTGCATAAGTAGCTAGCAGGAGTCTGTATCTCCCACTATAGTTAATATATGATTCACAACGGGTTGCTAATAATTTGATTATCATCATTGTGGTTCCATGTTCTTAGGTAAGAACAGTTCTCTTTTCGAAATCCCTAAGCCATGTAAAATAAGCAAAGATAAATTAGAAGCGTGTAAATTTGTTTTTGTTGGGCATGTGTTATGATACGGTAATGTTAAAATTTTAAGAATGGTATGATACTCTTGGAAAATTATAACAAACCAAAGTGGAAGTTCCATAGACCTTTAAACCACACCAATGGAATGATGGAGATCATATCATGATGCACAAGATAGTGATCAAGTGCAAAAAACATATCATATCATTTTTTGCATGTGATGTTTGTATGCATCTTATTTTGCTTATATAGCACATAGTACCATTATAATATGACCCCTAATTTAAATATCAAGATAAAAAAATGTGTTCTTCCTTTAGTATGCACCTTTAAGAAAGCTCGTCGTTTCGAGACACCATGTGATGATCAGGTGTGACGGACTCTACGTTCACATACAACTGCATCTGCGCCAATTCACGTGATGAACTATCTTGGTTTAGTGAATTTGGTTCATGTAATCACCAAAATGACTCGAGAGATGATGTTTTTGAGTGGGAGTTCATTTGGTAATTCTGGATTAATTTGAACTCAATCTATCATAAACTTAGTATTATAGTATTTGCAAATTCTATTGTAGATGGCACCATCCGCTTTTAATTTCAACATGTTCATGGAGAAAGAGAAATTTGCAACAAATGTTAGCAACTTTACCAACCGGGCCCTTAACCTGAGGATTCTCCTCACTACTGCACAAAAGCAATATGTGCTAGAAGCACCGCTAGGCCCACCACCTCCTGATGATGCTTTCGACGATGTAAAAAATGTTTATTTGAGTCATAAAGAGGACCACAATGTAGCTCACTATGGCATACTGTATGGGCTAGAGCCTGAACTCCAAAAGTGTTTCGAGAATGGCAATGCTTTTGATACCATAGGTGAATTTAAAATGATTTTCTATACTCATGCTGTTGTGGAGAGTTATGAATCTTCTAGGAAGTTTTTAGCTGCATGATGGAAGAGAACATCTCTATTAGCAAGCATGTACTCAAAATGTCTGGGTACGCTGATAAGCTCTTAGCCTTGGGAATAACGATTCCCATTGAGCTAGCCATAAATCGTGTTCTCCAATCTTAGCCACCAAGATATAAGAGCTTCATGATGAACTACAACATTCAAGGCATGAAGAAGACTCTTCCCGAGATTTTGTCTATGCTCCAGACAACTGAAGTGGAGATCAAGAAAGAACATCAAGTGTTGATGGTCAATAAAACCATTGGTTTCAAGAAGGACAAGAAGGGCAAACAGAAGGGTAACTTCAAGAAGGGCGGCAAAGTTGTTGCCGCGCTTGAGAAGAAGACCCGATTTGGCCCTAAGTTTGATACTAACTGCTATTATTGCAAGGGGACTAGCCATTGGAAGTGTAACTATCCCAAATATCTGGCAGACAAGAAGTCCAGCAAGATAAATAAAGGTATATTTGATATACAAGTTACTGATGTGTACTTAACTAGTACTCGTAGTAGCACCTTGGTATTTGATACTGGTTTGGTTGCTAATATATGTAACACAACACTGGGGCTACGGAACAGGCGACCACTAGCAAGGGATGAGGTCATGATGCGTGTTAGCAATGTATCAAGATTTGATGTGATCGTTGTCGGGATATTGAAGGAAATATGTCCTGAGAGGCAATAATAAAGTTGTTATTATATATTCCTTATATATGATGGATGTTTATTTTACATGCTAGAATTGTATTGATCGGAAACATCAATACATGTGTGTTTAATAAACAAAAAGGGTTCCTAGTTATGCCTCTCTTATAGACTAGCTTGTTGATTAACAAGATGATCAAGGTTTCCTGATCATGGACATTGGATGTTGTTAATAACAAGGTCACACCATTGGTGGAATGATGTGATGAACATTCATCCGAAGTATAGCATTATGATCAAGTCATTATGTTTATATTGCTATAACATCATATGGAGTAATCTTTATCCTTAGACCATGAGATCATATTAATTGCTAACACCGAAAGAGTATCTTGATAACATCAAACGTCACACCGTAACAGGGTGACTATAAAGATGGGTTCAGTACTACGAAGGTGTTATGTTGAGGCTCATGGATCAATAGTGGAATTTGTCAATCCAGATGACAGATAGATATACTCTGGGCCCTCACGGTGATATCACATTAAGATAGCTTGCAAGCAAGTGATGTGATCACTAGAATGTTATATCACGGGAACGAGAAAAGAGTACATGTCGGTAACGAGATCAAACTAGGTATGGAGATACCGATGATCGAATCTCGGACATGTAATATATCGAGAGACAAAGGGATTTAGTTACAAGCGTTAAAGGTTCTCATGATCACAGAAGTCATCGTTGAATGTGTAGGAGTCAATACGGATCTCCAGGTCCCGCTGCTGATTATTGATCGGAGAAGGGTCTCGATCATGTCTGCATTATTCGTGAACCGTAGGGTGGAACACTTAAGAGTTACCGGACACCATTTTGGAGCACATATGTTTCATACGAAAGAATTGCAAAGCGTAGGAATTGTTTCAATAGAAACCGGAAATTGTTTCCGGTGAAATTGCAGAAAGTGGTTCTGCATGTGATATTGAAATATTGCAAGGGGCTATATGTGAATGTTTGTTAATTAAAGTAATTAACAAAATTCTGAATAAATTTAATAAAAAGAGTTTTATTAAATGAGAGAGCATTAAATTTGGAGAAATTTAATGCATTTAACGTGGAGACTTTAAAAGGGAATGTGAAGAGGCATTTTAATGTGGAGGGGTTACCACCACATGAATGGGGGAGGTGAGGGGTCACCCTCCCCCCCCCCCATGCGCCAGCCATGGAGAGAGGGGGCACCCCCCCCTCCTCCTATAAAAGGCCACCCATTCCCTCCTTCATCCACACACCTCCTTGTGAAGGATCTCTCTCTCCCCTCTAGAATTATTCCCCCATGGTCTCGGATTAGCGAGATACATGTTCCCGGTGGCATTTCGTCTAGAAGGAGTTGCTGCTTCCGCTGGATCGCTGGAGCGAGGAGGTGGAGGTTGTCTAGTGGCTTGAGCGTGTGTGCGAGTGGGGATGCTCTACTGAGTTGTGGCGCTCGGACTTCCTCACGATCTTGAGATCGGCAAGTGTACGACTACATCAACCATGAGTTCCTACTCGTTAACAAAACTCATTGTCTTCGAGGGTAATTGCTCGTTGGATGTATGTCCACCCGTTTCTTTTTACCTAGTAGATAGATCTTGGCGTGTAGTTCACACCGTAGGAAATTTTTTGTTTTCTATGCTGCGGACCCAACAGTGGTATCAGAGCCTGATCTATGCGTAGGTGCTTTGCACGGGTAGTACACATATGTTTATATGTGGGCGATGATGATCATGTTATTGCATCTTCTATGTATTTTGGATATTGGTGGCATAGTGGGATGAAGCGGCCCGGACCAACCTTACATGTCATCGTACATGAGACCGGTTCCACGACTGACATGCAACTTGTTTTGCATAAGTGGCTGGTGGGTGTCTGTCTCTCCTACTATAGTCAATATCTGATTAAAACGAGTTGCTAATAACTTAGTTATCCTCGTTGTGGTTCATGTTCGTAGGTGAGAACAGTTCTATCTCCGAAAGCCCTAAGCCACGTAAAACTTGCAATTGATAAATTAGAGGCGTCTAGTTTAGATCGTTGCTGGGCTAGTGTATTGATATGGTATTGTTGTAAGTAGATGTATGATAGATACTCTTACAACACACTCAATGTGTAAGTTCCATAGACCTTGGCCTTACACACAAAGGAATGATAGAGATCATACCAAGATGCAAGTGATAGAGATCAAATGCGTGGACCATATCATCTCACTTTACACATTAGATGTTAGTATCTTATATTGCTAGTTTGGCGCTTTTGGTAGCATTATAAAATGATCCCTCATTTAGATATCAAGATAAAAATGTGTTCTTCCTTAAGTATGCACTGTTCTGTGGATCGTGTTTCGACACATCATGTGATGATCGGGTGTACTCGAATCTATGCTTTCATAGGAACGGGTGTAAGACAGTTTTACACACGCGAATACTAAGGTTCTTACTTGGCGAGCCTAGCATGTATAGACATGGCCTCGGAACACGGACCGAAAGGTTAAGCATGAGTCATATAGTTGATATGATGCCCATATAGATGCTCGCCTTTGAAGCTACATCAACTCACGTGATGATCGGACTTGGTGTAGTGGATTTGGTTCATGTAATCACCAAAAAGACACGAGGGATGTCGTTTTTGAGTGGGAGTTCATTAGTAATTTGGATTAGTTGAACTCAATCTATCATAAACTTAGTCTAACTAAACTTTACAAATTCTGTTGTAGATGGCACCACCTGCTTTTAATTTCAATGTGTTCATGGAGAAAGAGAAACTTGTTGCGAATGGTAGCAACTTCACCAACTAGGCTATGAATTTGAGGATTCTCCTCACTGCTGCACAAAAGCAATATGTCCTAGATGCGCCGCTAGGCCCCCCACCAGCTCCTGATGCCCCTGACGAGGAAAAGAATGTCTATGTGACTCGTCAGGAGGACCACAATTTAGTTCATTGCGGCATACTGTATGGGCTAGAGCCAGAACTTCGAAAGCGTTTCGAAAATGGCAATGCCTTTGATACCATGGGAGAATTGAAAATGATTTTCGATACCCATGCTGCCATAGAGAGTTATAATGCTACAAAAAAGTTCTTTAGCTGCATGATGGAGGAAAGCAGCTCCGTTAGTGAGCACGTACTCAAAATGTCTGGGTACGCCGATAAGCTCGTGTCCTGGGAATAACGATTCCCATTGACTTAGGCATACATCGTGTTCTCCAATCTCTGCCACCTAGCTACAAGAGCTTCGTGATGAACTATAATATGCAAGGCATGAAGAAGTCTCTTCCCGAGCTTTTGTCAATGCTTAAGACTGCAGAAGTGGAGATTAGGAAAGAACATCAAGTGTTGATGATCAATAGGACCACCGGTTTCAAGAAAGACAAGAAAGGCAAGCACAAGGGAAAGAAGGGTGGCAAGTCTGTTGCCATGCCTGAAAAGAAACCCCGAGCTGGCCCTAAGTCTGACACCGAGTGCTACTATTGTAAGGGGACTGGCCATTGGAAGCGCAACTGCCCCAAGTATTTGGCGGACAAGAAGTCCGGCAAGGCAAACAAAGGTATATGTGATATACATGTTATTGATGTGTACTTGACTAGTACTCGTAGTAGCACCTGGGTATTTGATACGGGATCGGTTGCTAATATATGTAACTCGGTTCAGGGGCTACGGAACAAGCGACAACTAGCAAGGGATGAGGTCGGAATGCAGGTCAGCAATGGATCAAAAGTTGATGTGATCGCCGTCGGGACACTACCTCTCCATTTGCCATCGGGATTAGTTATAAACCTAAATAATTGTTATTTAGTGCCTGCACTGAGCATGAACATTGTATCTGGATCGTGTTTGATGCAAAGTGATCATTCCTTTAAATCTGAAAACAATGGTTGTTCGATTTATAAGAATGATATCTTTTATGGTCATGCACCTATGTTGAATTGTTTATTTTTGTTGGATCTCGATAGTAATATTACACACATTCATAATGTTAATGCTAAAAAGATTAAACTTGATGATGATATGTCTACATATATGTGGCACTGCCGTCTAGGTCATATTGGCGTTAAATGCATGAAGAAACTCCATTCTGATGGACTTATGGAATCACTTGATTTTGAATCATTTGATACATGTGAGCCATGCCATATGGGCAAGATGACTAGAACGCCGTTTTCCGGTTCAATGGAACGGGCGACAGATCTATTGGAAATCATACATACTGATGTGTGTGGACCAATGAGTGTGTCGGCGTGAGGTGGATATCGTTATTTTGTTACTTTCACGGATGATTTGAGTAGATATGGGTATATCTATTTGATGAAACACAAGTCTGAAACTTTTGAAAAGTTCAAGGAATTTCAGAATGAAGTGGAAAATCATCGTAATAGAAAGATAAAATTTCTACGGTCTGACCGTGGAGGAGAGTATCTAAGCTACGAGTTTAGCACACACATGAAAGAGTGTGGAATAGTTTCACAACTCACGCCTTCCGGAACACCACAACGTAATGGTGTGTCGGAACGTCGTAATCGTACCTTATTGGATATGGTTCGATCTATGATGTCTCTAACTGACTTGCCACTATCATTTTGGGGTTATGCACTGGAAACAGCTGCATTCACTTTAAATCGGGCACCATATAAATCCGTTGAAATGACACCGTATGAATTATGGTTTGGAAACAAACCTAAGCTGTCATTTCTTAAAGTTTGGGGATGCGATGTTTATGTGAAGAAACTTCAACCGGATAAACTCGAACCCAAAGCGGAAAAATGCGTCTTCATAGGATACCCTAAGGAAACAATTGGGTATACCTTCTATCACAGATCCGAGGGCAAGGTTTTTGTTGCCAAGAATGGATCCTTTCTTGAGAAGGAGTTTCTCGCGAAAGGTGTGAGTAGTCAGAAGGTAGAACTCAAAGAGGTTATTGAACCTTCTCTTCATAGAATGGCGAGTAACGCAGCACCGGAAGTTGTTTCAGAGGTGACTTCACCTGATGAAGAGAGAGCTAATGATAATGATCATGAAACTCCGAAAGAGCACACTACCGAACTTCGCAGGTCAAGCAGGACACATGCAGCTCCTGAACTGTATGGCAATCCTGTTGTGAATTTCATGGTTGATGAAATGGATGACCCTGCGACGTATGAAGAAGCAATGATGAGCCCGGATTCCAACAAATGGCTAGAAGCCATGAAAACCGAGATGGAATCCATGTACGAGAACCAAGTTTGGAACTTGGTGGACTTACCTCATGACCGAAAGGCTGTTGAGAATAAATGGATTTTCAAAAGAAAAACTGATGCTGATGGTAATGTGACCATCTATAAGGCTCGACTTGTCGCAAAGGGGTTTCGAAAAATTCAAGGAGTTGACTACGATGAGACATTCTCTCCCGTAGCGATGCTTAAGTCGGTTAGGATTATGTTAGCAATTGCTGCATATTTCGATTATGAAATATGGCATATGGATATCAAAACGACGTTCCTCAATGGTAATATTGAAGAAGAGTTGTATATGATACAACCTAAGGGTTTTGTCAATCCTAAGGATGCTAATAAGGTATGCAAACTTCAGCGATCCATCTATGGACTGAAGCAAGCATCCCGGAGTTGGAATCTTCGCTTTGATGAGGTGATCAAAGAGTTTGGATTTGTCCAAACTTATGGAGAGGCTTGTATTTACAAGAAAGTGAGTGGGAGCAATGTGGCATTTCTGATATTATATGTGGATGACATATTATTGATTGGAAATGATATAGATCTTTTAAATAGTGTTAAAAGTTATCTAAACGGCAAATTTTCGATGAAAGACCTTGGTGAAGCATCATATATATTAGGCATTAAAATCTATAGAGATACATCAAGGCGCCTAATTGGGCTATTGCAGAGTACATACCTTGATAAGATATTAAAGAAGTTTAATATGGACGAAAGTAAGAACGTGTCCTTACCTATGTTGCAAGGCAAGACATTGAGTAAGACTCAAAGTCCGGCTACGGCGGAAGAAAGAGAGATGATGGATAAGATCCCCTATGCCTCGGCCATAGGATCTATTATGTATGCCATGCTATGTACAAGACCAGATGTGGCACATGCTATTAGTTTGACTAGTAGGTACCAATCTGATCCAGGTTCAGAACACTGGATAGCGGTAAAGAACATCCTCAAGTACTTGAGAAGAACTAAGGATATGTTTCTTATATACGGAGGTGAAGAAGAGCTAGTCGCTAAGTGTTATGTTGATGCTAGCTTTGACACCGATCCGGATGACTCTAAGTCTCAATCTGGATACGTATTTCTCTTGAACGGAGCAGCAGTTAGTTGGAGGAGTTCCAAACAAGCTGTGGTGGCTGGATCAACGATGGAGGCGGAATATGTTGCTGCTTCAGAAGCGGCGCAGGAGGCGGTTTGGATGAAAGAGTTCACTACGGAACTAGGTATGGTTCCCAGTGCGTTGGACCCAATGGTGATCTATTGTGACAATAATGGAGCCATAGCCAACGCAAAGGAACTGAGGTCTCACAAGAATTCCAAGCATATTAAGCGCCGGTTTCCCTCCATCCACGAGCATGTCAAGGATGGAGATATAAAGATTTGTAAAGTACACACGGACCTAAATGTAGCAGATCCGTTGACTAAAGTTCTCCCTAGGGCAAAACATGATCAACACCAGAACTCCATGGGTGTTAGATTTATCACTATGTAAACTAGATTATTGTCTCTAGTGCAAGTGTGAGACTGAAGGAAATATGCCCTGAGAGGCAATAATAAAGTTGTTATTATGTATTCCTTGTATATGATATATGTTTATTTTGCATGCTATAATTGTATTGATAGGAAACGTCAATACATGTGTGTTTAATAAACAAAAAGGGTTCCTAGTTATGCCTCTCTTATAGACTAGCTTGTTGATTAACAAGATGATCAAGGTTTCCTGATCATGGACATTGGATGTTGTTAATAACAAGGTCACACCATTGGTGGAATGATGTGATGAACATTCATCCGAAGTATAGCATTACGATCAAGTCATTATGTTTATATTGCTATATCATCATACGAAGTAATCTTTATCCTTAGACTATGAGATCATGTTAATTGCTAACACCGGAAGAGTATCTTGATAACATCAAACGTCACACCGTAATAGGGTGACTATAAAGATGGGCTCAGTACTACGAAGGTGTTATGTTGAGGCTCATTTATCAAGAGTGGAATTTGTCAATCTAGATGACAGATAGATATACTCTGGGCCCTCTCGGTGATATCACATTAAGATAGCTTGCAAGCAAGTGATGTGATCACTAGAATGTTATATCACGGGAACGAGAAAAGAGTACATGTCGGTAACGAGATCAAACTAGGTATGGAGATACCGATGATCGAATCTCGGATATGTAATATATCGAGAGACAAAGGGATTTAGTTACAAGCGTTAAAGGTTCTCACGATCACAGAAGTAATCGTTGAATGTGTAGGAGTCAGTACGGATCTCCAGGTCCCGCTGTTGATTATTGATCGGAGAAGGGTCTCGATCATGTCTGCATTATTCGTGAACCGTAGGGTGGCACACTTAAAGAGTTACCGGACACCATTGTGGAGCACATATGTTTCAGACGAAAGAATTGCAAAGCGTAGGAATTATTTCAATAGAAACCGGAAATTGTTTCGGGTGAAATTGCAGAAAGTGGTTCTGCATGTGATATTGAAATATTGCAAGGGGATATATGTGAATGTTTGTTAATTAAAGTAATTAACAAAATTCTAAATAAATTTAATAAAAAGAGTTTTATTAAATGAGAGATCCTTAAATTTGGAGAAATTTAATGCATTTAAAGTGGAGACTTTAAAAGGGAATGTGAAGAGGCATTTTAATGTGGAGGGGTTACCACCACATGAATGGGGGAGGTGAGGGGTCACCCCCCATGCGCCGGCCATGGAGAGAGGGGGCACCCCCCTCCTCCTATAAAAGGCCACCATTTCCTCCTTCATCCACACACCTCCTTGTGAAGGATCTCTCTCCCCGTCTAGAATTATTCCCCCATAGTCTCGGATTAGCGAGATACATGTTCCCGGTGGCATTTAGTCCGGAAGGAGTTGCTGCTTCCGCTAGATCGCTGGAGCGAGGAGGTGGAGGTTGTTCGGTGGCTTGAACGTGTGTGCGAGTGCGGATGCGCTGCTGACTTGCGGCGCTCAGACTTCCTCACGATCTTGAGATCGGCAAGTGTACGACTACATCAACCACGAGTTCCTACTCGTTAACAAAACTCGTTGTCTTCAAGGGTAATTTCTCGTTGGATGTATGTCCACCCGTTTCTTTTTACCTAGTAGATAGATCTTGGCGTGTAGTTCACACCGTAGGAATTTTTTTGTTTTCTATGCTGCGGACCCAACAGATGTTGCCTCTCCATTTACCGTCTAAGTTAGTTTTAAACCTGAATAATTGTTACCTGGTGCCTGCGTTGAGCATGGACATTATTTGTGGATCATGTTTATTGCAAGACGGTTATTTGTTTTAGTCCGAGAACAATTGTTGCTCGATCTATATGAATGATATCTTTTATGGTCATGCGCGTGATATGAATGGTTTATTTCTTTTGGATCCTGATAGTAATAATACACATATTCATAATGTGGATGCCAAAAGCATTAATCTATATGATGATATATCTACATACATGTGGCACTGTCGTCTAGGTCATATTAGTGTCAAGCGCATGAAGAAGCTCCATTCTAGTGGACTTTTAGGATCACTTAATTTTGAATCATTTGATACATGTGAACCATGACTTATGGGCAAGATTACTACAACCCCGTTTTCGGTACAATGTAGCAGGCGACAGACTTGTTGGAAATCATACGTACTGATGTGTGTGTACCAATGAGTGTGTCAGTGCACGGATATCGTTAGTTTGGTACTTTCACTGATAATTTGAGTAGATATGGGTATATCTATTTGATGAAACACAAGCCTGAAACCTTCAAATTTTTTAAAGAATTTGATAGTGAATTGGAAAACCATCATAATATAAAGATCAAATTTCTATGATCTGATTGTGGAGATGAATATCTAAGTTATGAGTTTGGCGCACACATGAGAGAGTCTAGAATAGTTTCACAACTCACAGTTGTGAGAACACCACAATGTAATGGTGTATCTCAGCGTCATAATTGTACCTAATTGGATATGGTTCGATCTATGATGTCTCTAACTGACTTGCCACTCTCGTTTTGGGGTTACGCACTAGAAACAGGTGCATTCACTCTAAATAGGGCACCATCTAAGTCCATTGAGATGACATCATATGAATTATGGTTTAGCAACAACCCTAAGGTGTCATTTCTAAAAGTATGGGGATGAGATGCTTATGTGAAGAAACTTGAACCTAGTAAACTCGAAGCCAAAGTGAAAAAATGCGTTTCGCGGGATACCCTAAATAAACAATTGGATATTCCTTCTATCACAGATACAAAGGCAAGGTTTCATTGCCAAGAATGGATCCTTTTTTGAGAAGGAGTTTCTCGTGAATGGTGTGAGTAGTCGGAAGGTAGAACTCGACGAGGTTATTAAACCTTCTCTTCATAGAATGGCGAGTGGCACAACATCGGAAGTTGCTCCGGAGTTGACTTCAGCAAATGAAGAGGTAACTAATGATAAATATCATGAAACTCCGAAAGAAGATACTAGCGAACCTCACGGGTCAACAAGGGCATGTGCAACTCCTAAATCGTATAGTGATCCTATCATGAATTTCATGGTAGATGGAAATGATGACCCTATGGCGTATGATGAAGCTATGATGAGCTAGATTCCAACAAATGGCTAGAAGCCATGCAACATGAAATGGGATCCATGTACAAAATCCATGTTTCAACTTTGGTGGACCTACCTCACGATCGCAAGGTCATCGAGAACAAATGGATTTTCAAGAAGAAAACTAACGTTGATGGTAGTGTGACCATCTATAAAGCGTGACTTGTCGCAAAGGGATTTCAACAAATTCAAGGAGTTGACTACGATGAGACTTTCTCTCCCATAGTGATGCTAAAGTCGGTTAGGATTATGTTAGCAATTGCTGCATTTTTCAATTATGAAATTTGAAGATGAATGTGAAAACCGCGTTACTTAATGGTAACATTGAGACAGAGTTGTATCTGGTACAACCCAATGGTTTTGTCGAGCCTAAGGATGCCCACAAGGTATGAAAACTTCAGCAATCCATTTATGGACTAACGCAAGCATTCCAGAGTTGGAATCTTCGCTTTGATGAGGTGATCAAATGGTTTGGATTTGTCCAAACTTACAGAGAAATTTGCATTTACAAGAAAGTGAGTGGGATCTTTGTAGCATTTCTATTTATTACTAGACTTCTCTATGCTCCCCCTGGGGTGCAGTCGGTAAGTGGAAGGGTTGACGATACGATCATGCTACATCTATGTGCAAGAGGAAAGACGGAACCATACCCAAACATGGAAAACAACAATGTTTAATCAAAATAGTGATAGCAAACAAGTCTATAGAAACAGAGGGCGCAACCAACAATGCCTGACGCTACGATCGCGATACATCTACGTGCAAAAGAGAAAGGATAGAACCAAAATCAGATGTAAAAAGCACAAAGTGCTATCCAAAACAGAGATGGCAAGCACATAGGTAAGAATCATGCTCCCCGCGCATCCGTTACGCAAAATGCCTGACTGTACGCGTGCAACAGGTTAATGACGACGCTGAATGGTGTCTAAGCATCTAAAAACGTATTTGAAATGTTCGTTAAAGATAAATTAAGACGCATCAAACGCGAGAAGAGTAATATTGCGAAAGATAATAGCCTATGAAAAAGAAAATAGTAAGGCTATTATGTAACAAACTATTGGTATTCGAAGGCTAGACTTTCGAGGTTTGGATCATAAGAAGATGGTCTTAGTACATCGACCCGTTATTTAAAATGTCTGCTTCAACATAAAATCATAGTCTTATACGATATATTATAAACAGTCTAGCACGATCTTCTAAAAAAAGTCTAGGAGGGCGTTTGTACAATCACGCGGTACGACACGCGTGGGGTACGCTTTTTAAATAAAAGCGTGATATATATGAATGCAGACAAAGTTAAGACCCTTATTTAGGATCAAACGAAGTGTTTGATTTTACATCAGCGATAAGAACTCTTTGCTATTGAAAAGGACGTATCGTGTCTCAAACCAAGGCATGACCAAAAACAAATGAAGTTGATTTCAACGCAAACTCCAGCTTTTCATAACAAACGTTTCTTCAAGAAAAGTATGACCTAAAACGGCTTTGAAAAAATAGCTAAACACCGATCTTGTTTTCCTACAATGAAGTAAGCATGTTGCCTCCGGAAAGCACTTTTATAGCTATATCTAGGCTTTCTTTATCTCATCAGTCTCTTGTAGCCTAGCATTCAGACTTTGGATCTCTACATGGTGACTTTCCAAATGCAAGTGCACATCTTCCATGATTTGAGTGATGACTAAAAGCATTTGGACGACTTCTTCGTAAATTATCCTTGCTAAACGACCGAGAACGTGATCCATTGAGCGCCGATAAGTCTGAGCCTACATAAGCGAAATAAAAGGTTAGCCAATGCTGGACGACAGCGTAAAATACATCAGGAAATATGTTGGTGATCAGAAAGTAAAATACCTCAGGTATGCGTTCGGCGTGATATTCACTTAAGATGCAAAGTCTGTGTCAGAACGAAAGCATGAAAGACAACGGAAAGGCAGTGTCCATAAGCAAGTAAAATACCTCAGGTACACGTAGACAAAGAGAACGTGTTGTCCTAAGATGGAAAGATTGCTCCATCACTTTCTCACAGACAGTAAAAAGTACATACGCATAACGTACAAACATAAAGAGAATTACAGAAACAATGTTACAATAGGAAGAACTTACACTCGTACATGTAGTAAGTCTCGTACGTGTAGTAAGTCGTAAGTGATGAAAAATCAGATGTACCATATGATCGATTCCTCTGTACCCCGACGACCACGCAACTCGGCGTCTTTGCGGTTGAAGAGCTTCTGCTTGTTTACCTACGCATGAAGGAAAGGTTAGAGAAAAAATGGTAAACATCAGACAGAGAGATAAACACGCAAAACAGGGAATGCTTATTTTTCATGCTATGATTATGTTAATTGGAAATGTTCCATGTGTGTTTAACAAATAAACAAGAGTTCCTAGTTGTGCCTCTCATTTAACTAGCTCGTTGATTAACTGATGATCAAGGTTTCCTCATCATTAATATTGAATGCTATTAATAACAGAATCACAACATTATAGGAATGGTGTGATGAACATGCACCCAAAGTATACCAATACGATCAAAGTTATTATGTTTACATTGCTATAAAACCTCATATGAAGTAACCCTAATCCTTAGACCATGAGATCATGCCAATCACTAATATTGGAAGAATGCTTTGATAACATCAAATGTCACACCGTAACAGGGTGATTATAAAGAACGAGGGGCAACCTCGGCAATGCCCATGGTGATGAACTTGGGGTTTCGCGGAAAAGAGAACGCTGGAGATTTCGTCGGATGTTAGGAAAACAATGAAGACAAAAAACACTCTATTACAGGTTGTCCTCTAGATTTTGGTACCCTCGCTTGGGATTCTCCCGTTCTATATATAATAGGCCGGGTCTCAAAGTTGTATGCGGATAGGTTTTATACACGTGTGATTACAATACCAACATAATGTCGATTCATGGTTTCTTTTCTAATACAATAAAAAGTCTCTATCGGTTGCTTCCTTGGACCGTTATCTGGAATCTTTATGGGCTGCAGGCCTTTTACCCAATGTAGGGTAGCGAATAATAATCATCTGAGTAATCATACCCATGTTAGTAGCTCCCGAGACTCTACCTGAATCCGCAGTTTTAGGTTGAGTCTCAAAGTTTTCTTTTCTCCTTTCTCCCATTTTGTTTGATTTTATTTTTGTAGAGATTTTGGTACAATGAGTCTGATGCTTCCGACGGATCGCAAATCAGTTAATTTCTCCTGGGCAAAAACAAGGTTGACCTACATCAAACTTAAGTCCTCAGGCTTGAATATAGAATTTGTTGCTGGCATAATTCAGTTTGATCCGCTGAGGTCTTACCAAATACTGAATTCTAGTTTTCTATTTTTTATCGGGTAACCAACGCGTCCGTCTGGATTTTTCATCGTATTGTTGATATGGATTTTTACTGGCAGAGCGCATTCTTGTGCGATTATCAGGCCACATAGGATGAATCCCGGGGTCTTACCTTCACGTTTCTGAACATGGCATTCGGATTTTTTTTCCGCGTGCGAGCGTGATCCCAGATTTTTGGCTTGATTGGCGGTTGGCCTGCTGGGCTACCAATTTTATTATCTTACACTGTCTCTCAATGAGAGTAACACCTTTTTGAGGATACACTAGTGTAAAACTCAAAAAAGGTTTTTTTGCAATTTGTCAATGTACTTCATACACAATGGATTTTCTATCGGGTGCACTAGCGCTCCCGATGGGAGTAGCCCCCGAGGCTATGTTCGGATGTCTGTATCTGGACATAGACTCATAGTTGTTGTTAACTCGATGGAAAGTATTGATCTTTTTGAACATAATAAAAATATTAAAGTATAAATAACTTATCTCTATATATACAAGGCGAAAATCAACGACACATTATTCTTTTAACGGGTGGCTATTTTTAGCCTTTTCTCCTTGACATCTTGGTTGATAAACCGAACTGTGACTCTTATCATATTGCGAATAATCTTATGCGTAAAAGTGTCATAGCTGTGCTACGTTCCACGGATTTGAGTAATTTACACTTATCTTCTTATCTTGTAGTCGATATGCTTCTCTGGGAATAACTTATGTGATAATGTATGGTCCTTCGCATGGCGATTCTAGCTTGTTGTGGCCATCTTGCTTGAGGCGAAGAACTAGGTCCCCTACTGCGAAGGACCTAGGCCTCAATCTTCTACTATGGTAATTGCGCAGGTTTTGCTGGTACATAGTTGCTCTTTCAAGGGCTTCGTCTCGAGCTTCATCAAGTGCATCAGCATCATATTCAAGTGCTTCTCGTGATTCCTCCTTATTATATGCAGCTACTCTTGGTGATTCATGTGACACTTCAACTGGAAGCACGGCTTTCGCATCGTGGACCAAAAAGAAAGACGTCTCCTGCGTTGAATTATTTGGAGTTGTACGTAAACTCCATAACACAGATGGCAATTCATCCACCCATGCCCCTTTTGCTCTGTCAAGTGGTGCCAGTAGTCTCTTTTTGAGTCCAGCAGTAACTAGTACATTGGCTTTTTCGACCTGTCCATTTGTTTGTGGGTGAGCTACCAAAGCGTAGCTTATTTTGATGCCCATCTCTTGGTAGTACTCCTTGAATTTGTTTGAGGTGAAGTTGGTCCCATTGTCCATGATGATGCTGTTTGGTACGCCAAACCGGAAAACTATGGATTTTATAAAATTCACAGCCGAGGTTCCATCTTGGGTGGCAAGAGGCATTGCTTCAATCCATTTAGTAAATTTGTCGACTGCTACTAACAGAAAGATGTGTCCTCCTGGCGATGATTTGTGAAGTTTTCCCACCATGTCGAGTCCTCACTAAGAGAAAGGCCAAGCCAACGGTATAGGATTTAGCTCAGCGGCGGGTGCTCCAGGCTTTGTTGCGAATTGTTGACATGCTTCACATGTTCTGATAATGTCCTTTGCATCTTGTATTGTAGTGAGCTAATAAATTCCTGCCCTGAATGCTTTTGCAGCGATTGCTTGGCTACTAGCATGTGACCATAGACTCCTTCATGTATATCTTTTAGTATATTTTTTCCTTCTTCGGGTGTTACGCAATGTTGCAACACACCCAAAATACTTCTTTTGTATAGTTCTCCTTTGATTATCCTCAAAGCCTTTGATCATCGGGTGATTCGCCGGATTTCTATCACGTCCTCTAGTAGCTCTCCTTTAGTCATATATGCTATATATGGATGCATCCATGTTGGCTCAATTAGCATAACCTCTTTGATTTCTTGTTCTTCTTCTTCAAAGGCCTCTTCTATGTTCTTGGTTTCCGAAGGAGCCCTCAACTCTTTTTGCGGGTGCTTCTTCTTCCCTCTTTTTGGTGCTACAACCTCGGACACTCTTTTTGCTTTGATTTATTGCTCCACTATCTCCTTCCAAAAAACTCCTGGTGGTATTGGTAAACATAATGATCCGATGTTTGCTAGGTTGTCAGCTTCCTCATTGCTTGCTCTTCCTATATGTGATACTTCACACCCATCAAATTGAGCCTCCATAATGCTATATAAGTCACGATAAGCGATCATATTTTTGCTGACATCGTTAGATTTGTTCATTGCCTGTTGTGCCACGAGATTGGAATCTCTGAAGATTTTGAGGCGAGTTGCACCGCAAGCTCTTGCCATCTGCATGCCATGCAACAAGGCCTCGTATTCTACTTTGTTATTGGATGCGTTTGTAAAGCTCATCCGAAGAATATAGCACATTTTGACGCCTTGCGGTGATATCAGTACGACTCTTGCTCCTTCTCCCTACATTCTTTTGGATCCATCAAAGTACACTGTCCAGGTACTAGAAAGGTCTGGTGGACCCGCACATTGCAATTCCGTCCACTCTGTGATGAAATCTGGCAGAACTTGTGACTTAATTGCTTTGCTCTTCTCATAAGTCATATCCCGAGGGGATAATTCGATGCCCCATAGAGAAACATGCCTAGTTGCTTCTGGATTGTTGAGGATGCTTGACAAAGGTGCCTCGTTGACCACTACGATCGGATGCTCCAAGAAATAGTGGCGTAGTTTTCGTGCTGTCATAAATACCCCGTATGCTAATTTTTGGTAGTGTGGGTACCTTTATTTGGATGGCGATAAAACCTCACTTGGGAAGTAAACTGGTCTCTGCACGCCGTGGGTCTTTCCTTCTTCGGGTCGCTCTACGACTAGGATCGTGCTGACCACCTGATGTGTGACAGCAATATAAAGGAGCAGAGGTTCCTTTTCTTTTGGTGACACGACGACATGAGATGTCGAAAGTGTTCTTTTAAGATCTTCGAAGGCACAATGAGCTTCTTCCGTCCATTCGATTTTTTTTGATTTCCTCATGAGGGCATAGAATGGTAGCGCTTTTTCTCCTAATCTTGCGATAAAACGACTTAGAGCCGCCACTCATCCCGCCAGTTGATGTACACCATGGAGATTTGTTGGCTTCTTCATTGTGAGGATTGCTTGTATTTTGTCGAGATTAGCCTCGATTCCTCTAGCTGATACCAAATATCCGAGGAGTTGCCCTGCCGGACTCCAAAGGAACATTTCTTCAGATTCAGTTTGATGCTAAACCTGTCGAGATTTTTGAATGTTTCTTCTAGGTCCTTTATCAACGTAGATCCTTGACATGTGGTAACTATAACGTCATCAATATATACTTGCACGTTTGTGCCTATTTGTCTTCCTAGGCACTTATGTATCATTTACTAATATGTTGCTCCAGCGTTCTTGAGGCCAAACGGCATTGTTGTGTAGCAGAATACGCCATAAGGCGTGATAAATGCCGTTTTCTCTTGATCTTCTTCCTTCATCCTGATCTGGTGGTAACATGAGTAAGAATCCAAGAAAGAAAGACGTTCGCATCCCACGGTTGCATCGATGATTTGGTCGATTCACGGCAATGGGAAGTGATCTTTTGGACAATGTTTGTTCAACGTAGTAAAGTCGATGCACATCCGAAGTTCCGTAGTGTTATTCTTTGGGACACATACTAGGTTTGCAATCCACTCTAATTTTGTTAGTTCTTTGATAAAATTGGCATTGGTTAGGCGATGGAGCTCCTTTCCAATGGCCTTGCGTTTTGGTTCTACGAAGCGTCGAAGCAGTTGTTTTACTGGCTTCGCCTTTGGATCTAAGTTTAGTGTGTGCTTAGTGAGTTCCCTGGGGAATCCCGGCATGTCAGAAGGTAGCCATGCGAAAATCTCCTAGTGCACATGGAGTAACTCGATGAGCATGCTTTCCTATGCGGGATCAAGGTTAGAAGCCACAAATGTTTTTTCTTTGTGTCAGCGGGGTGGATTTATACTTCTTTTGTGTCCTTTGCCATGTCAAAAGCCTGATCGGGATCGGCGCGTGCTACCTCTAGTGGTTTTTCGTTTGCTGAACTTTTGAGTCGCTCGAACTATGTTGCCATCGCGAAAGATTCAGAAATTTTGTTGAACTCTCGATCACAGTTGTCCACACGTGTGAAGCTTCCTTGTACTGTGATAATTCCCTTTGGTGCTGGCATTTTCATTACTAAGTATGCGTAATGCGGCACTGCCATGAATCGTGCAAAGGCTAGTCATCTCAGGATTGCATGGTATTGTGATGGCCAATCCATGACTTCGAATTCGAGTTTTTCTCGCCTGAAATTTATTTTGGAACCAAAAACAACGTCAAGAAAAAAAATTCCTAAAGGAATTTTGGCTTTACCTGGTACTATTCCGTGGAAAGAGGTTTCTGTTGGAGCGAGATTATCCAGGGGATAGCCAATTGTTCGCAATGTTTTTGCATAGATCAGATTTATGCTACTCCCTGCATCCATGAATACCTTACTCATATCGAATCCGCCAATTTGTGCTTCGACTATCAGGGCTGAATGACCTGGTCGTGGGACCCGGAGTGGGTGATCTGCTCTGCTAAATTTGATTTCTTGCTCTGACCAATGGAGAAATTCAGGTGTAGCCGATGTTGATGTTTCCGCCATATTGATTTGTCTTGTGATGAGCTTCTGAATTCTATTGGGTGGATGCCCTTTTTGAATCATATACATTGTTCCTTTTGATCTGGGGTACTCGTTGTTTTGATTATTTGAATTTTGTGGTGGTGCAACCGGTGGTGGTGCACCGATAGCTAGTGCACCAGGCGTGGATGTGTACCCTCGGTTTGCTGCTTCGGCTGCCTTTGTGTTGCATAACTCCTATATCTTCAAGAATGTTCGGCAGTCTTTCATCAAGTGATTGGATTGTCGCCTGCCTGCTGAGTCAATGTAAAAATGCATATTACATGGTCCTTCCATCATTTGTATTGCGGACATAGGTGGCTCTCGTGCTCTTGGATGATATCATTATGCGGACTGGCTTCCTCTGACGTTGTCCCTGTTTTGACAGTATCCGCCATTATCGCCGTTGCTTCTGTTGTTACCTTCACCCGAAAAACCTGCTGCGACATAACTTGGTCCTGTGTTCCCATCTTTGTTCCTTCGTCTTTTGTCATTGCCGTGTTTATCCCTATCTTCTTCGGGTGACCACGCACACTTATTATGTAGCGTATCTTCTCCATCAGCCCAGCGGTTTGCTATTTCCATCAACTATGATACTATCTTTGGTTTCACGCTACCCAACTCTTCTATGAATTCTCGGCGACGGAGGACGTCATTAAAGGCGTCAATGGCCCTTTCGTCGGATATGGATTCAGCTGAGTTTTTGATAATATTCCATCTCTGTATGAACGCTCTTATTGACTCTCTAGATTTTTGTTTGCACGCTCGCAACTGTTCCAAGGATGTTGGTCGCTTGAATGTAGAATGAAAATGTCGGATGAACTTATCTTTCAGATCGTTCCAGCTACCAATTGAATCTTCGGGTAACTACCTTAACCATGACCTTGCGGTGCCGGTGAGGTGTAGTTGTAGACTTTGCATCATGGTAGTTGTGGATCCGCCCTGTAACATGATGGTGGCTAGATAGTCTGCTAACCAAGATAATTATTTTGATGAGTACCGGAATTGTTTCAGGTCAAATCTCTAAAGTTGGTTTTAGATGTAATATCGAAATAAAGCAAGGGGGTTTATGTAAATATTTGTTCATTAAAGTAATTAACAAATATTAATATAAAGAAATAAAAATGTTTTTATTTAATGATAAATTGCATTTAATCTTGTGAAAATTTAATGCAAGTGAGTGGAATGAAAATTCATGTGAGTGGGATGAATGAGGGAGAGGTTAGGGCACCCATCATGGCCGTTGGCCATGACCTTGGGGGCTGCCCCCCTTATAAAAGGAGGTGGAGATCTCCTCTCATCTCACACAATCCTTGTGAAAGATTTTCTCTCTCCCTCTAGTAGTTCCCATGTTCACCACACTAGTGATGAACATGTTTTGGTAGTTTCTCTAGTGGGATCTGCTGCTTCCGCTGCTCTACTGGAGTGAGGGCTTGGATATTGTTGGGCAAGCCGAATGTGTGCCCGAGAACGAATGCATTGCTGGTATGTGTAAACACCCGGATTTTTAAGTCCAGATGCCTGTTATGCCGTACATCGCAATCCCAGGAATACCATTTTTGCGAGACATACCAGAAATGGTAGCACGATACATCATCCATTACAAACCATAATAGTCTTACAAATAGTTGATCTCATGATCAAGTCTTTATACACATCAAAGCAGCAGAAATAAACATAGTAGAGGCTCCATCTTAATTGTCACTAGCAATGCTGACGATGGGAGATGATCCTAGTTATCGTAGACATCCTGTTGTCCATCCTTCGGATAGTCCTCTTCATAGTCTAGCCATGAGAATAGCCAGGGACAAAGCCATGAGTACTCTTAAAGTACTCGCAAACTATCACTAATGTAAGTAAGACAATTCTAGTAGGAATCCTAAGCTCTAGGCTTATCTGCAATAAGCTTTTTTATTTCAGAAGGACTTAGTAGTATAGACCTATTTTAGTTCTCTAGATTACTCCAGTGGGAACCTAGTTTTCAATTCCACAACCCTTTTGTGGTCAAGTCAAAGTCATATTTCAAGTCACAAGTCATTTTGAAAACATCTGACAATGGAACAGTATGGCCACTCTAACTGTCCATGACCGCGGACGCGACTATTTGAATAGTTTGACACTCTGCAGAGGTGTTACACTTTCGCCACAAAATTTGATTACATCCGCCAGGAATAGCCCTGAATCATCATACTTGGTATGCGGATAATCACTCCTAACCTATCAATTACACACCCTAGTATAGGCACCTACCCTATGAGCTTGGCCTCCCAGCCATGGCCATCCGCCATCTCGAGAACTGCATAGGTGGACATTCATATTCACGAGGCAGCCTCAGCTTAACATCTTTCCACGAGGAAACCCATACTAATACATATAAACATCCAGTTAAGCCCTACCCAACATAGGTATTGTGGTTGTACGGTAAAGTTGGAATGGTATCGCATCTGAACCCAACCATCAGTTTTTATCAAAGTCAAGACACATGCCTCATTTAGTATCATCTTCAAGTCATTGTGTTTCATAACCCATGTCAAACATTTCAGTAGAATGACTCATCATTCTAAGGTTTTCATAATCATTTTCTCCAAGTGTTCCTATCTAAAGTGATCAATATTAGTTTAGCACTAGCAAATATCAATGAGGGTGTCACTATGGAGGGGTGCTAATCAAGTGTAACTACCCAAGCTTAGTTCTATGCTCTTGAAGGCATCTATCCTATTTTTTTACTAATCATCAATAATTAACTAATTAAGAAACTTTGATAAAGGGTAAAAGTATAAAGCTTATAGATAAAACTTGGGATTGGTATAATCAAGGTTGCATCACAATAGTATGCATAGTGTATCTTGCATAGGTTAACTTGCATAGTGGGGCTTCTATAGTTTAGCTTGACTTGGTTGGTACAGTTGTCGAAGTGCTCCTCTTCTTCGTAGAATTCTTCCTCCTCGTAGCCCAGGTTGGTACTAGCGTCTATAAATAAATACGAGGTACACAATCACCAAACAATACTTAGCTACTTCTATTTAGCACACAAAGGTTCACACTAGATTATCTAGTATCATCTCAATCACTACATGAAATATTGACATAGCCTTATTTATCTTATTTCAGAAATGTAATTTCTACTCATTGAAAATACTTAAGATTTAATATTTTCCAATTATGAAATATGGGATCATGTTGACACATGTCATCACCATATAGTCCAATACTTGGGAATGTGATTTAAAGTAGATGGCATATATTACAAGGTTTAATATTGCTATTTAATATGATTAAAATGACTAGAAATGACTATATAGCCATTCTTTTAATACTAGCCCAAGACTACTGCATGTAAAACTAAATATTTTTATATATTCAGATAGAGCATGGAAAATGTGATTTTTGAGAATTGGAATCAACTCAAAAGAATTTATGGTTGATTTTAGAAAAATGTTTGAAGTTGGAAAAGTCTCTGCCTTGCCATTTTTGTGGTGGGTGATCTATAATCCCAAAGGGCTTGAATTCAACGGGAGTGGTTAGATAATTTCATTACCTTTTTAACAATATTAGAATCATGCAATTTGGTTTAGTGAAACTTCTGAAATTCAATTTCAAAGTCACCTACTGAATAGGGTTTTTGAATAAAAGGAAAATCTAAATTTGAATTTATGGCGCGCGCAGCGGGCTGCACTTGCGTTGGCCCTACCTATCAGAGGCTATTCTAACGTGAAGCAGTACGCACTAATCTGGGCTGCACGATTAGAGCACGATCAACGTCTCAGCATCATCGTCTTCGTCGCACGGCGTGCGGGGGATTTCAACCCTAGTTCTACGGTGGGGGTCGTCAGGGGCTTACCAGGGCTCCAGCTAGATCCGACGATAGGGGCGAACGAACTGGTCGACGATGGCGGTTTGATTGGTGGTCACGTCGGCTCCTAGGGAGGCTCCTAGCGATGGCTCCGTTCCACCACAGCAGCGATGAGCTCTGGCAAAATTCCGGCACTGCACTGCCCGCCTTGCTCCGGGGATGGGTCAGAGGGGTTACTGGGGGAGAGGTGAGTCGAGTGGGTGCATTTTGAGGCACGGGGCGTGGTCTATTTATACCCCAGCGAGGGAGCATTGGGGCATGGCTCAGGCTCATCGGCGACGTTGCTAGAGGATGCTATCGGCATGGCTGAGGGTATAGGTCGACGTGGTGTTTTTCGGTGATCGTCATGCCCATAGTGGCATGGAGAGGCGCGGTCTTAATCATACGGGGACATCCATGCTCTGCTCAGGTACCGCGGGTGTTCTTCATGGCATACGGTGGTCACAGCTCACGTGGTGTCAAACGGACGTGTCTGGGAGGTCGTTGGCATCGGCGATTGCATTTATGCAAGGGGAGAGCGAGGCGCGACATGGTTGCGCGGGACGGCTCGACACTCTAGCGTGCGCTTGGCGTGGCAGAGAGATAAATGGGCGCGGGGGTGTTGGCGTCTCCACTGGCTGTCGTTGGCCGAGGCATACGCTAGTGGGTGCGGTGAGGTCACGCCTATCTCCTAGTGGTCGTGGATGAGGGCGACGAGGCTTGGGGCGTCGTGTCCATGTTCGGCCGGCATGGCATGGTCGGGTACCACTTTTCACTGGTCATTTGGTCGAGTGAGAGAGGCTCAATTACACAGGATGGTGCTGGGGTGATCGTGGGCGAGTAGTGGGGGCTAGGTCGAGTACAAGGATGATCACAAGATTGATCAAATGGCCACATGAAATAATCATTTGAATTTTCAAATTCGTTTTGGTGGGTTGGTTGATCGTATGCTTGGGAGTCTCTGGTTGCAAGGATTGGTCAAGTGGAGAAGGTTTTAGAAAAATGGCTATCTTGATGCATACACTTGATTCGGTTTTGAAAATTCCCTCAAATGGATTTGAAAATGTTCTGGGTGAGTTTTGAAAGTTCACTTGTGTTCAGTGTCACTTAGTCTAGTAAGGGGAGAAAAGAAATGGAATTGTTTCTATTTGAAATCATTTACTAGAGATGCCCAAAGTGGGCTAGGTGTTAACTTTGGCAAAAATGACCATTAGGTCATATGCTTTATATATTGATTTTCTTTTGATTTGATTTGGCGTGGATTTAACCTAGATGATCTTTCTTTGATCCTTAAACTAATCCTCATCATATATAACAAACAAACATGGCATATCATGCATTCATACATCATTAACAAACACACACATGCATTCATAAGGGTTTAAGATTAAAAGTTTTTTGTTAACCCTAATTTTGGTTAATTGGAAATTGATATTCTCCTTTAATATTTTTGAGATGTTACAAAACTTCCCCCTTAAACAGAATATCATCCCGAGATTCAAGAAAAACTAGGAACTAAAGAGATTTGGAAAGTCAGTCCTAATATAATCTTCTCGCTCCCAGGTGGCTTCTTCTTCAGTATGGTTGCTCCACTAGATCTTTAGAAACTTGATACTTCTGGTCCGGGTGGTTCTGAAGGCTTCTTCCAGAATACGAATGGGTACTTCATGATAGGTTAAATCCTTGTTGATATCCATGGCTCTGTGATCGATGTTTTTGAAAACTTTGGTCTTCTCCGGAACTTCTAAGCATTTACGAAGTAACGAGGTATGAAACACATCATGTACGACTGACATCTCTTCAGGCAATTCTAGCTGATATGATACTTCTCCTCAGCGACATAAAATCTTGAAGGGTCCAATATATCTAGGGGCAAGCTTCCCTTTGAGTTGAAAACGCTGCATTCCTTTCAAGGGTGATACTTTGAGATACATAAAATCTCCGATATTGAAGGTCAGGTCTCGACGTCTTTTGTCAGGGTAACTCTTTTGTCTGGATTGAGAGGTCTTGAGGTGTTCACGGATCTTGTGAACCTTCTCTTCGGCTTCTCGTAGGATATCGGGTCCGAATATCTGACTCTCTCCTACTTGCAACCAATGCAGGGGGGTACGGCACTTCCTTCCATACAAAAACTCAAATGGGGCCATTTGCAAACTGGCTTGATAACTGTTGTTGTATGAGAATTCTACGAAAGGCAGGCAATCTTCCCATTTAGATCCAAATTCTAATACACAGGCTCTCATCATATATTCTAGTATCTGGTTTACTCTTTCTGTTTGTCTATCGGTCTGTGGGTGATAAGTTGTGCTGAAGTTCAGTTTGGTTCCTAATCCTTCTTGGACTTTTTTTCCAAAACCTTGAGGTAAACTGGGTTCCTCGATCTGACACAATGGTCTTGGGGGTTCCATGCAGACTGACTATTCTAGCAATGTACAACTCTGTCAGCTTCAAGCTTTGATAGGTGGTCCTGGCGGGTATGAAATGAGCTACTTTGGACAGTCTATCTACTATGGCCCAGATAGAATCATTTCCTCTACTAGATGTAGGTAAACCGGTGATGAAATCCATTCCAACAGAATCCCATTTCCATTTCGGAATTTGCAATGGTTGCAAAAGTCCTCTGGGTCACTGATGTTCCGCTTTGACTCTCTGACAGATGTCACACTTGGCGATATATCTTCCGACTTCTCTCTTCATTTTGTGCCACCAAAATTCCTCCTTCAAATCCTAATACATCTTTGTTCCTCCCGGATGAATAGAATAAAGAGTATCATGGGCTTCCTACAAAATGAATTGCTTCAATTCAGAATCTGCTGGCACACAGATACGTCCTTTATACCACATAATGCCTTCTTCATCTTCAGTGAATCTAGGTACTTTCCCTATACTGATATGATGCTTAATTCCGTCGATACTGGCATTTCCTTTTCGAGCTTCCTTTATCTGACTGATCAAGGTGGGTTGAAGTTCATTACTGGCTAGAAATCCTTCACTAACTAGCTCCATTCTAAAATTCTCCAACTCCTCATGCAGACTTGGCTGATCTTCCTTAATCATGGTGTTTAATCTACACGATAGTCTACTAAGAGCATTCGCTACCACATTGGCCTTGCCGGGGTGGTAGTGAATGTCAAGGTCATAATCCTTTATTAACTCTATCCATCTCCGTTGCCTCATATTCAGCTCCGTCTGGGTGAAAATATACTTCAAACTCTTGTGATTCGAATAAATCTCACAACGGTTACCCATGAGGTAATGACGCCATGTATTCAAGGCTAAAACTGCGGTTGCCAGTTCTAAGTCATGGGTGGGATAGTTCTGCTCTTGTTGCTTCAGTTGTCAGGACAGATATGATATTACTTTGCCTTCCTGCATGAACACACATCCAAGACCAATCTTGGATGCATCACAATATACATCAAAAGGCTTCGTGATATCTCGCATGACCAAAATTGGGGCTGCAACCAATATCTTCTTGAGCTCTTGAAAACTTGCTTCACATTTGTCCGTCCATTCAAACTTCTTATCTTTCTTCAACAGTTGGGTCATCGGCCTTGCGATGCTTGAAAATCCTTCAACGAACTTGCGGTAATATCCAGCTAATCCAAGAAATGCACGGACTTTGGTTTGAGTGGTTGGGGCTTTCCATTCTTCAACATCCTTAATCTTGGCGGGATCGATGGCAACTCCTCCTGCCGACAAGATATGGCCTAGGAATCCTACTTCCTTTAACCAGAACTCACATTTGCTAAACTTGGCATACAACTAATGCTCTCTAACGGTTTCAAGGATGGTTCTTAGGTCTTCTTCCGACTTGGAGTAGATCAGAATGTCATCGATAAAAACAACGACAAACTTATCCAAGAAGTTCATAAAAATCTTATTCATGAGATTCATGAAATAAGCGGGGGTATTTGTCAATCCAAATGACATGACATGACATTGTACTCATACAATCCATATCTAGTAGTGAAAGCAGTCTTTGGGATATCCGTTGCGCGGATCTTCAATTGATGATAATCAGTTCTAAGGTCAATCTTAGAAAATACTCTGGCACCAGTCAGCTGATCAAATAGATCTTCTATCTTCGATAGTGGGTACTTGTTCTTGATGGTGACGTCATTCAGCTTCCGGTAATCCGTACACAAACGGTTGGCACCATCTTTCTTATCCGCAAACAAAATGGGTGATCTCCACGGTGATGCACTTGGTAGTATCAGACCAACATGTCATCAAGTTGCTTCTTTAGCTCCACTAATTCGTCTGGGTTCATACTATAGGGTCTCTAGGCTATGGGTCCGGTTCCAGGAACTAATTCAATGATAAACTCGATATCCCGATCTGGGGGCATACCGAGTAATTCATTTAGGAACACGTTGGGGTATTCACAGACTACTCTGACTTGGTCTAGGGTTGATTGGACTAAACTCTTGTTGCATTTGAATTGACAGGGCAGCGTCTCCGACACATGCTCTATGGATACTCTGGTGCTACTGGTCATGGTTATGGCTTTCTTGGCACAGTCTATTAATCCTTGATGTTTAGACATCCAATCCATTCCTAGTACTACTTCCAAACCTTTTGTTCTAAGTACTATTAAATTGGCATAAAAATCTATTCCATGTATTCTGATAGGCATGACCTTGCAAATTTTTCTAGCTTTAGTGGTTGACCCAGGTATTTGAATTATCATAACATGCTTCAAATTTGTTGGTTGAATCTTACTAGTGCATGCAAATTCTTCTATAACAAACGAGTGCGATGCTCCAGAATCAAACAACACCCTTGCAAGTACTGAGTTAACAGAAAACATACCCAGCACGACATCTGGCGCTTCCTAGGCTTCTTCCGCATTCATGTGGAACAGACGGCCGGTACGTTTGTGCGGGTTGCCTGGGGCAAACCTCTTTCCAGGCTAGACACGGCGCTGCTGCTGGGCAGGTGCGGTGACATTGGTCGCTGCAACAAGCTTCTTGGGGCACTCATTGGAGTAGTGACCCGTGACTCCACATTCAAAGTAGGTTATCATTGACTTGTCCTTCCCGGCAATAGGCACAACATTGCTTTCAGTCCTTGGGGCAGTATTGTTGTTGTTGGTGGTGGTGGACCTTGGCGGTGAACGGTTGAAGTTATGGGGGTTACCGATGTTGTTGTTGTGGCCTCCGGGCCTCAGGTTTCCTCCGCCATGATTGGGAAAGTTTGGATGGGACATAGGTGGCATGTTGTTTCTTGGTGCAAATCCTGCAGACGAGCTGGGGCGGTACTTCGGTGTATGGTGGGGTCCAGGCTGGTGCATCATATGACGCTTGCGGTTCTCACTAGCTTGATTGATCTTTCCTTCTATCTGGATAGCAGAATCCACTAGAGCTTCTAGATCGTCAAAAGGAATATTGACTAACACTGTCTGCATCTCATCATGCAGGCCATTCAGGAACCTTTCCTTCTTCTTTGCTTTGGTGTCAATCTCATCAGGGGCATACCTAGCCAGAGACAGAAATTTGTCACGGTATTCCACCACAGTCATTCTTCCTTGCTTCAACTCCCTGAATTCACCCCTCATCCTTTTGATCAAACCTGGGGGCACATGAGTCCTGCTGAACTTGATCTTGAATTCCTCCCAAGTCATCATTTGTCCTCCGTTCATTGTACGGGTGTTATTCCACCATGATCTTGCATAACCTGCTAGCTAGTGGGTGCAAATAGGACATTCTCCGCAGCATCTACTCCTGCAACTTCCAAGTTGTTCTCCATTGACTGCAGCCAGTCATCAACATCTAAGGGCTCTTCAGACTTGCTAAACATAGGAGGATTAGTGTTTTGAAAGTTCTTGAGCTTAGATCCATGGTGGTCCTGGTTTCCATGGCCTTGGTCGTTGTGCGCCATCTGGGCGATCTGCTGAAGAGTGTCGAGATTGGCTTAACGCTCGGCTATACCGGTTTCTCGATCTGATACTAGAATTTGCAGAATTTGAAGCATTGGATCCTGGGATGAGCTGCTTCCACCAGGGTTACCGCGAGTCATCTGAAGATTGAGATAGATCATAAGACAAGAGGGAAATTTCTATGGCTTATGGGTTTGGTTCAAAAGCTTTAAACTTGAGTATTGCTAAGGTTTGAAAACCACAACTCTTTTTCATTCATTCCAAGCAACACATTACAAACAACAATTCCAAGCAACTACCAAGTAGATGGTTTTAAGAACCATTCTGTCATTCTACGATACATTGGGACCGGATACAAACTCACACCCACGACAGTGCTCTAGTGCAACTTCTCATCATCGGAACTGGTGGGTTCTCCATCATCTAGGAAATCGATATCCTTCTTCTCGGTGTGGAACTCCATGTTGATGTCCTCTAGGTAGTCGTCATCATCATTGAGGTAAGAAGTGATATCCCCACGAATATCTTCACCTTCTTCTTCCTTCTCCTCAAGCTGAATCTCTTGGTCATGGATGGTTTCTTTGAGGGTTGCCATCTTATGACGGAGGCGAGCAATGATGCGGTCCTTCTTGTCACGCTGGCAACGAAGTGTCTTGCGCTCCTTAGCTAGGATGGCGAGAGTTTGGTTCTTCTCTGATGCAACAATGTGCTTCTGGTTGGCGTAGGCACAGGCGTTGTCCAACTCCTTCTGAGTCTCGTGCAGCATGAAGTCGAGGTGATCCACATGATGCTTCAGCTCTGGATGTCCTAGCATGGCCAAGGGCTGTCCCATGGAATCACATCTTGCGTAGTGAGTGAAGCGAGTGCCATTGATCTGGTTGATATTCTGCCCACATCGACGGGCAAGTGCTTCCTGCATTGCTCTAGCTAGTCCATCCAGCCAGTTGTTCTCCCTCAAGCTGAACTATATCTTCTCCGAGGTGGGTGGCTCCATCTTTCCTCTCAGATCTGCAATGACCAACCACTACAGTTCTCCTCCTGGCTAATCATTGAGTTGCGCTCCAAAGAACTCGGGATGCAGGCGTCCAAGAAACTCCGCTAGCTGACTCAAGTCCCTCTCGAAGATGAGCTCTCCTCTGTTGCCAAGCTGATAGAACTTGATGTACTTGACTTCCATCTATAAGCAATTAGGATGAGTAAGTTAGTGAGGTGATCAAGTGTTTCAAATTTTATGTAGAATTGCAAGAACTTTGAGGAACATGTGAACTCTTTTTGAAAGAATCTCAAGGATAAGAGTGAGAATAGGTTTTCATAAATACTCACTTCCTTTGTTTTGAAACTAAATTTTCTAGACGTCCATTCTAACTAGGGTCTCCTATGGTCAGGATGGCTCTGTTACCAACTTGTAAACACCCGGTGTTTTTAAGTCCATATGCATGTTATGCCGTACATCGCAATCCCAGGAATACCATTTTTGCGAGACATAACATAATTGGTAGCACAATACATCATCCATTACAAACCATAATAGTCTTACAAATAGTTGATCTCATGATCAAGTATTTATACACATCAAAGCAGCGGAAATAAACATAGTAGAGGCTCCATCTTCATTGTCATAGGCAATGCTGACGATGGGAGATGATCCTAGTTATCGTAGACATCCTGTTGTCCATCCTATGGATAGTCCTCTTCATAGTCTGGCCATGGGAATAGCCAGGGACAAAGCCATGAGTACTCTTAAAGTACTCGCAAACTATCAGTAATGTAAGTAAGACAATTCTAGTAGGAATCCTAAGATCTAGGCTTATTTGCAATAAGCTAGTTTTATTTCAGAAGTACTTAGTAGTAAAGACCTATTTTAGTTATCTAGATTACTCCAGTGGGAACCTAGTTTTCAATTCCACAAACCTGTTGTGGTCAAGTCAAAGTCATATTTCAAGTCAAAAGTCATTTTGAAAACATCTGACAACGAAACAGTATAGCCACTCCAACTGTCCATGACCGCGGACACGGCTATTCGAATAGTTTGACACTCTGCAGAGGTGGTACACTTTTGCCATAAAATTCGATACATCCGTTAGGGATAACCCTGAATCATCATACTTGGTATGCGGATAATCAATCTTAACCTTTCAATTACACACCCTAGTATAGGCACCTCCCCTATGAGCTTGGCCTCCCAGCCATGGCCATCCGCCATCTAGAGAACTTCATAGATGGACATTCATATTCACGAGGCAGCCTCAGCTTAACCTCTTTTCGCGAGGGAACCCATACTAAGACATATAAACTTCCAGTTAAGCCCTACCCAACTCAGGTATTGTGGTTGTACGGTAAAGTTGGAATGGTATCGCATCCGAACCCAACCATCAGTTTTTATCAAAGTCAAGGCACATGCCTCATTCAGTATCATCTTCAAGTCATTGTGTTTCATAACCCATGTCAAAACATTTCAATAGAATGACTCATCATTCTAAGGTTTTCATAATCATTTTCTCCAAGTGTTCCCATCTAAAGTGATTAATATTGGTTTAGCACTAGCAACTATCAATGAGGGTGTCACTATGGAGGAGTGCTAATCAAGTGTAACTACCCAATCTTAGTTCTATGCTCTTGAAGGGATCTATCCTATTTTTCCACTAATCACCAATAATTAACTATTTAAGATAAATGGGCGCGGCGGTGTTGGCGTCTCCACTGGCTGTCGTTGGCCGAGGCATACGCTAGTGAGTGCGGTGAGGTCACGCCTATCTCCTAGTGGTCGTGGACAAGGGCGACGAGGCTTGGGGCGTCATGTCCATGTCCGGCCGGCATGGCATGGCCGGGTACCACTTTGCACTGGTCATTTGGTCGAGTGAGAGAGGCTCAATTGCACATGCTGGTACTGGGGTGATTGTGGGCGAGTAGTGGGGGCTGGGTCGAGTACAAGGATGATCACAAGATTGATCAAATGGCCGCATGAAATAAGCTTTTGAATTTTAAAATTATTTTGGTGGGTTGGTTGATCATATGCTTGGGAGTCTCTGGTTGCAAGGATTGGTCAAGTCGAGAAGGTTTTGAGGGTTTTGGAAAAATGTCTATCTTGATGCATACACTTGATTCAATTTTGAAAATTCCCTCAAATGGATTTGAAAATGTTCTGGTGAGTTTTGAAAGTTCACTTGTGTTCAGTGTCACTTGGTCTAGCAAGGGGAGAAAAGAAATGGAATTGTTTGTTTGAAATCATTTACTAGAGATACCCAAAGTGGGCTAGGTGTTAACTTTGGCAAAAATGACCATTGGTCATATGCTTTATATATTGATTTTCTTTTGATTTGATTTGGTGTGGATTTGAGCTAGATGATCTTGCTTTGATCCTTAAACTAATCCTCATCATATATAACAAACAAACATGAAATATCATGCATTCATACATCATTAACAAACACACACATGCATTCATAAGGGTTTAAGATTAAAAGTTTTTTGTTAACCCTAATTTTGGTTAATTGGAAATTGATATTCTCCTTTAATATTTTTGAGATGTTACAGTTTGCGGCGCTCTACAACTTGATCTTGAGATCGGCAAGAGTTCGTCTACATCATCCACGAGATTAAATCTCGTAAAGATTTTCGATCTCCTAGGGTTAGTTCTCTACGAATGTATATCCATCCATTGCTTGCATCCAATAGATAGATCTCAGTAATTAGTTGTTCATACGTAGGATTTTTTCTTTTCTATGTTGTAAACCTAACAGCCGCGCCACCTGCGCCCTTTTGGGCCCTGGGCTCCCCTTCTGAGGTTCCAGTGCTCCAAGTTGTCGTCCTCGCATAAAATAACCTTTGAAAAATCTCAGGTCCATTTGACTTCGTTTTGGCCTTGAAAAGATAAAAAATACACAAAATAGAATTTTCTTATCCTGTAGAGTTATAATCCAAATAAAGAGGATCATTGCTAAATCTCCATAAATCAATGTAAAACATGGATATAACATTCTATATGATACAACTACATGGGAATATATGTCAATAAATTATAAAGTTCATGTATGCATATTACATGCATCAATATTCCTAAGCTTAACATATGCTTTTCCTCGACATGAAGGTGATAAAACTAAACATGAACTTTGGAGTTTGTTGCTATGTTGAATATCATAAGTCATGATCAGATCTACACAAAGTTAAATTGTTCAGTCTTTAAAGAACAACAATAATTAAATGAGCTATAAAGTAATATTTCTTACGCACTACATCTATACTTAACAATATGTTAACTTGTATAAAATAAATGAAAGTACTATGGATCATTAAGCATATAAAGTGCAAATAAAAGTAAATCATATATTGGTCTTAGAATCATCCTTTCACTTATCTTTTCTTCATTCATGGACTTAAGTAACAGAAAGAAGCAGCGAATCGTTTCAAGTAAAACAAAAAACCATTTTTTGGTTAAAATGTTGGTTCCACTTTGTGGTGAAACCATTTCATGTGGAATCCAAAAAATTCTAGGAACTAGACCTGAAATCTTTATGCCTTGGAAAATTAAGCCAACAACAGCAAGAACAATTGTAGTTAAGAACCAATAGGAAACTATCAGTAAAACCAGTAGCTAGTTAGAAGCAGCGGCCAATCTCATGTACAAAGTAGCAACATGAAAGCAAGTAAATATTATATAGTCATAAATACAATTAGAGCATCTTAACAAGTATCAAAACTACAAGATTGATTACGAGCAGCAACTAAGAGTTACAATGTACAATTGTACAAGTATCACGTCTAAATAGATACATAAGGGCAGGCCACAATAAACTTAATAATTCTAGCAACAACAACTATAAATAGCAGAAGATGGAGTTAGACAATTAGGAATGTGCCCGACAAACCAATAGCCATAGTATACAAGCACCTGGTGCAAGCGGTAATAGATGATCCTAGAAAATAGGAGTTGTACATAGCAAAATAGAAGTCATGTAACAATCATTAGTAAATAGTAAATTTCCCCAAGCTATGGATGCCTTAGAAAAACCAAAATCACGAGAGAAAGAACATTAACATCTCATTACTTTAACTCAATTAAATCACAAAACAAACTGAAATAAAATACTAGAATAAATCGTAATTCTACATGTCAAATTCAAAGTTTGACTAAGGACAAACTAGAACCAACATGCCTTATTTGGCAAGTCTTATAAAACCTAAAACAATATGGGGGCGACCACTGAATACATCGAATCTGCACATAGAGACAAAGTAGAAGGTTGACTGCACACACTACCAAGAAGCACACTCACCTAAATGCCACATCATTTTTCCACTTAGATGACACTAGATTATTCTTCTATGATACTTGCGATTGAATATAGAAATCGGCAAATTGACAGCCTACTTAACAAGTTAACAAGTTCCAGCGATCAAACTTCAAATATGTTTAATCCAAAAATAAACTAGATATGACATAAGAAATAATTTAAACTGATTGGCCCATCAACAATATTGCACAAACTAGATGCAACTCGATAGGTAGGATAACAATGACATACCCATCCCAATTGCTGGTAGGATTATATAGGAAAACATTTGGATAGTGAACATACGCAACCTTCAGAATGGTCTCAACATCTATGGTGGTGGCATGAGAGGCATTGTGGGAGGTTGGAGCAGCTATGATAGTGTTGTTCCGAGGAACACCAGTGAAGTAGTCGATGTGGAGTCATTTGCACCAACACCAATGAGGGAGTCACACAAGTGAGTTTCCAACAAAATCACCTAGCCTCTCTCCCATACAGGATCTCTCGAGACACAGTTTGAGAAGCCCACTTTCGGATTTATAATGCATATCGAGAAGCCGACGGAGAAGATGGGGAGACACGTGGTAGAAGAGGAGCGCACGTGGGCTGCTCCTTTCATGTTCTGGTGATTGGTAAAAAACTAACCTTTTATCCATTCAATAGCTTAGTTACTTCTTTCATGTTAACTTGTCTTCCAAATCCTCGGCACCAGTCTACTAATTTTTTTCAGCATACGTGTATTTACTTTGATTTCTTTGCGACGATGGCATTGTCCAAGAGGATCACGGCCAGTTTCATACTTTGTTTTTCTACCACCAATTTTCTCCAACTGTGTTATTGTACATCTTTTTGTAACTTTAATAACCAGACCACCAAGATTCCTGCGTGATGAAGTACTCCCTCCATTTCAAAATATAGATGTTTTAGCTTTGTGAAGGTAGTGTATCTAGACCCCTTTTAGTGTCTAGGTTCACCCCAAATCTAAATGAACCTAGACACTAAAAATATCTAAATACACTTCATTCACAAAGCTAAAATGTTTTATATTTTAAAACAGAAGGAGTAATAATTAGTGAGCCATGTTATTAACGTTACGATAGATCATGTGCATGCACGCCCTCGCCACAATCTATCTAGTAAGGGCATGTACAGTGCAAGATGCTAAGGGTGGTGCTTAGTAAAATAAACCAAGCATTCGCATAAGGACCAGTGCTTATTTGTACATGAGAGATGCTTAGTTAGACATTTATCTAGTATAAATAAACACCGATGCTTAATAAAAGCCGATTAATTTTTCTAAACACCTCGATAAGCACCTAGCATTGTACGTGCTCGAAGACTCAACTCAAGTTAAATTAACGAGGTGGAGCAATGTAACAAGACGAAGCAATCGATTGACTTGTGTACAAGCATGGAACCAACCGCTTTGCCGGATTAGTAGCGGCTCGATTTGCAAAAGAAAAGAGATTAGTAACGGCTCAAAGATTAAACACACACGGACGGTCTCTCTCTCCTGATCCGATCCCCTCCGAACTCCGCGACCACCGCCCGATCCAGCCACGGGGCACGAGCCAACTCGACATATCGCCAGCCGCCACGTGATCCACCTCGATACCCACGCCCCGTCCCGTTCTCCAACCCAACCCAACCCAGCACAGTCCCACTCCGTTAACCCAACGAAAAGGATACGTGCACCCGTCCACGCCCCCGCAACATCAACACGGACCCGCATGTCAGCGCGTCAGGGAGAGATGTCGAGGCCCACATGTCGGTGAGTGCGCGGTACGCCACGGGGTCATAAGAGGGGCGTGCGTGAGGGTGGATGCTCGGGCTGGGCAGTTTTGGAGTTTCGGGGAGGTGGGTAGAGGAGGCGTGAGCACCAGGAAAAGGGGCTGATTGGTTTCGATTTCCCAGCTTGCGGGATCGCGGACCCAATTCGATTCTAGCGCCAGCGGCCGATCGATCCGTGACGCGCTGCTCTCTCGCTTTCCCCCTTGATAGATAGATTCCTGTTTGGGGATTTTTTTCATTCTTGTTGAGTCGAATTTTCCCGATCGGATCGGAGCGGATCGAGTTCGGAGATGCGAATCCAGGAGCTTCCCGGCGATTCCGGTGGCGGAGGAGGGGTTGGTGGAGGTGGAGGTGGAGGGCAGCTGCAGATGCGCCGGGAGGATGGAGGCGCCGACGATTTGGAGCTGAAGCTGCTTGGCGAGGATGGCAACGGCGCCGCCGCTGAGGAGGGGGAGGAAGAGGGCGCGGCTAGGGCGATTGTGCGGGCAGCTTTCGATGCGAAGCGCGCGGCGGTGGGCGTCGGCGCACGGATGCTCTTCTACCCGACGCTGGTGTACAACGTCGTCAGGAACCAATTCGAGTCTCACTTCCACTGGTGGGATCAGGTCGACGAGGTTGGCGACTCTTCTTCCTCTTCTTTTGATCAGATTTCCCCCCTTATATACGTTGATTTGATTGTGACTCCTTTTGCTTCCATCTTGTATCGGCAAGAGCTTTGCTCTGTAATGTAGCTTCTAGTGGTGGATATCATCCCTGTTTCTGCTGTTCAGGTTCTCCTGTCCAGAGTAGCGTCTAATCTATTTGTCTACCTATCGAGCCGTGTGAGATTATGTCTCGATTGTGATCGAGAACCAACTACAGCTTGGCTGGGTTTACCCTCAGTCCACCAGGATCATACCCTAGGTTTGATGTCTTGTATGCTTCGCCAATTCTGAATTCGTCAATCTTGAAGCTCTGTGGCTCCAGTCTAGACTTAGTGTGAGTGCACGCATCGTCGTTTTACCCGGTGGTTCTAAAAAAAGTTCTGGTGTATTGTGATTTTGGTGGCCATGCCTTATTGTAGTTTTAGCTACTTTTGCTTCAAAGTCAGTTTAATTAGCTTAGAATTACAGATTGTTCTGTTCTAACTGTTTTCTTCTTGGATCAGCATGTGCTGCTGGGTGCGGTTCCGTTCCCGAGCGATGTTTTGCGGCTACAGAAGCTCGGAGTTTGCGGTGTCGTCACACTAAATGAATCATATGAGAGGCTTGTCCCCAAGCCATTGTATGAGGTAATTGCCAAATCATTTGGTATTTGACCTGTCAAGTACTCATGTGCATGGAATGTTTATTGTATCTTGCAGCCTTGTTTGTGAATTCCTTATAGCATGTACGGGGCACCAGCACATTTAGTTGGTGTATGGTCTAATGATATTGTCTAGGTGTAAAGTTTTTTTTTTTAAATAGTGAAAGCAGGCATCCGCTATTGATCATCTGGTTACAGTTTGAAGGATCAGTCCTCTTAAGACAGTAGTGTGATGGCTGCAGAACAAATACTGAATTCCGTTTGTTTGGCATCTTAGTATCCATAGGCATAGGGCCTTGGGTGCACTAAGACCTCTCCCAGTATTCCAAAAATGAAAAGAAATACTAGGGTACTACTACCTCTGATCCAAATTACTTGTCACAGGTTCATTGAATCTACGACAGATTTTAGGCAACATTTTACCTAAACCTGCGACAGGTAATTTGGACCGGAGTGAATATATAAGACATCAGGTCCATGTAGTCCTTATGTCCTCTCCTAGGCTCTCACGGTTATTCGCCCAATTGCCTCATTTAGCTCAGGGTGCTGCAATTGCCCCTTTTACTGCATCAAACTATGCCATTGTTGTTCTTAGTGTCTAGCAATCAGATCCAGTGTTTTATTATAGTGCTATGCTGGTTGCTGCAGTGTATTGAAGAGATAATCTTAGTGTTGTCTTTGCTATACACGCTGAACGAGCACTGCTATTATGGTAGCAAGAGTGTCCCTTTTTGATGGAGTCTCCCTTTTTGATAAGTTGATATGCTCCTGATGGATGGTTCATATTGTCTTGTTTGTATTTAGTTTCTGATGCTACTAACTTAAGAAGTATTTATATTGCTTATCTCTTTTTCTTGCTGGGTTTCAATGTTGCATTAAGTATATGTGCCCCTTTTTGCAATCAGTAACTTCGCTATTGTATGAAGCTGCCCGTACCACACAAGTTAATGATCTTTTTGATTTCAGGCTCATGGGATTGAAAACCTGGTGCTGCCAACTAGAGACTACCTTTATGCGCCTTCATTTGACAACCTACGCAAGGCTGTTGACTTCATCCACAGTAAGCACCTACTCAAAGTATATCCTGTAAGGAAATAATATGAACATTCTTGTGTATTATTCGATTGAGATTCTCCTTGTGTGTGCCGTCTGTAATTTTTTCTGTTACACCTTATGCTTCATTTCTCACTGTTGTTCAAAATAAACTAACTTGCACCATATATTTTATTTGTTATGTTCTATTTAGAGCGTAATACTTGTTGCATGATTTTGTGTACTGTGAAGCATGCTTGTCTCGGTTCTTATTAAAGCATTGGCTAAATAGTATGCTACTGGTAAATTTACTTGTTGAGTGGTTTCTTTTGTGGTGCCCTATGGCCTGTCGATATCCTCTTGTAGTTCGTCTTGAATTCACCGTGTTGAGCAAGCTTGTTTAGTTAAGAACTTAAACAATACTTCCTTTGTGCAATCTCTTTCCTGTTTTGTGTTGTTACTTTCCTCCTAATGACAGTGATTTGGACATGGATTTATTCATCTTGCTTTAATTTTTGAAGGAAATGCTTCATGTGGTAAACTGACTTATGTTCACTGCAAAGCTGGACGGGGACGTAGCACCACAGTTGTGCTTTGCTACTTGGTATGCCATATTATTGATCATAACAAATGTTCTTATCACTCGAATAATCTGAATAAGTTTAAAGTAATGACTATTGACTCTACTCTTGTAGGTGCAATACAAACAAATGACACCGGCTGGAGCTTTTGAACATGTACGGTCATGCAGGCCAAGGGTTTTATTGGCTTCGGCACAATGGAAGGTAAGTTGTTGCAGAACTTTCATATTATCTCGAAGCATGCCATACCAATATTTTCAAAGGATTCTGAAGCCCTATAGCTGGACCAATGGAAATATCCTCTAATTGTGATTTATATGGAACAACGGACCTAGGGTTCTTTAGACAGATTGAAGGTGTGTTTGGTTTTAGCCCAAGTCTGCCGTACCATTTTGGCTAGTCTAAATACTGGTTGAGCATTTGCTTGCACATAAATTGTCCAACATTGGGAAAAAAATGAACTAAAGTTGCCAATGAGACATTGGCATGCCAAGAAGTTGGCAACCATCGAACCAACTACCCAAATTTTGGTATAACCAAAAAATTGGTATGGTGGGATTTGGCCACCATCCAAAAAATATCCCTACTCATTGCCATGCACCGTAATTTATTTTATATAAAATCGAAATGAGAGGGAAGACCCAAACTGTATATATTACAGATATAAGGAAAGAAGTTGCTTACAAGCACAAATCCCTACTCGAAGTATCGAATAAATAAATCTCTGACCAGATCCCTGCTGGAGCCTTTTATCTTCTGCTTGATGGTTAACCAGGCTAACATTCTTCTGTGAAAATTCTTTACAATCGGAGGTTGTAATGATTCCATCATTATCTCCCTGTTTTGCACTAAAGATCTCTCATCGTATACTTATGCACAGATATAAGTAAGTTGCTAGTGTGTTAAGTTAAAGAATGCATTGTGTTATTTACTGGTAAGTTCTTGATATCATCAACCATAATTAACTTTGTTGTATCATTTTGTAGGCTGTCCAGGAATTCTACCAGCGGAGGGTAAAGAAAACTGAGAAGTCTAGTTGCCTAGACAGCCCAATCATTAAGCCCCTGTCTCCAGTGTTCCTTTCCACTCGTAACCTCATCACTTTTGATGAGAAAACATTCGTGATGGTCTCAGAATCAGACCTAGAAGGGTATAATGCGGATACCTTGGCAGTTAACATGGGCAGTGGCTTGTGGGAAATAAGCTTAGTATACCGTGTGCAGTTCGCTAGCCAGGCAGCATTTGCAGGATTTTCATACCTGTGGTTGCAGTGCCGTGCCCAGAAGGACAAGGAGGCACTCGCCGAGAGCATGGCGAGTGAGAGCTGCTCTCTTGAGGCAGAGCAGCCTAGCAACGGTCACCCCCGACTACTTCAAGGTGTCGTGGTTAATCCGTGAACCGCCCTGAGTTACCCAGTGTCTTTTTGTCTTGCACCCGTACATATGAAAGAGAAGGACATGCAATGTGAAGCATCGACTCCAGTCTGCAGCAACCAAGGAGTACAGTTCTGGTCTGTATATATGTGTTGTAATAAGTTGACTGCTACGTGTACAAAGGTAAATGGAAATCGTCTCGAATTGCTAACCTTACTTGCCGAATCTGTATATATATGCACTGCTTCCTTACACCGTGTCAGCAATGTCTTCGATTTGTCTCCCTACTCGCTTATTCTCTCACTCACTTCAAATGGAAAAATGGTTGACTTGGCCTCAAGCACATTTCTCTTGGTCCATATCCAGTCTGAAGTTATGTGTTTTTTGTGAACTAAATTTGCATTCGAATACAAAGTGTGTTGTTGCAAAGAGTTGTTGTGGAGTGGAACCCTAACTGAGTCGCTACATTGTTAACCTTCTATTCGAAAATGTTGGCTCTTCTTAGGCACATGTTTCCCCTGTACGACTTTTTATTTATTTATAATACTACTGAGAAAATGAACCAGGATAAGCTAAATATATCTTAGGCTTGACTCACCCTCCCTGCAGTGGGCGAGTGTGCTTTGCATGAAGTTGTGTTCTCTTGCCAACAAGATTAACAAAACAGCTATATACGTCCTGTCCTCTCAGCTGCCGCCTTCTCTCCTTGACTTAACCACAACATCACAAGATCTCCGCCTTCTTCATAGATTAGTCCCCCCTCCTCGATCTAGCAACAACATCTCCGCCTTCTCCATAGATCAGTTCCCCCTTCTCTGACTGGTCTTGCTGGCATCGCGAGATGTGGGAAACCCGATATATGGGTGGAGTTTTTAATAAAAGTATTGTTTTCAAAGATTAGAGTAGTGTTTGGTTGTCATCTTCTTGACCTCTATGTTAATGGAGATGTCATCGTCTACATTAAGTGATCTTTGCCTTTCGTTCGACGACGAGATCTCTTTCTCGGCGCCAATGGTGTTGTTGAAAGATTAAGATTCTATAGGTATAGTCTTTTAGATCTTCCTTCACCAAATTGATTTTGGACTTTTTCTCATGATTGTCGTGGGGAGGATTATCCTCGCAATATTTGTCCCGGCTGCTACGTCCTCGACAATGGTGATTCGTACTCTCGGTTCGCCAGTGACGTCGATCAGGTTGTTCGGTTAATTTTTTCTAAAATACTTGTGTTGGATCTCTTGCTGATGTTGATTGATTACCCTAATGTTTACGCGCGTGCACGTATCCTTGGCATTGTGCATTGTGGCTCAAAAAATTATGAGAGAACCTTCATTGATATTTACAAGTTATGGTTTGATATTTGTCAGTATTTGGATGTCTTCACAAAAGTACAAAATTATGTCTTGGAAGTAGAAAGAGATTAAAGACCTCAAATTTTTTGCTAGTTTCTTTTAGACATTATTTTGTAATTGATGGAGTCGTACCTCTAACATGTACTCCCTCTATCTTAAAATAGATGTCTTAGGTTTGTCAACATTTGGATGCATCTATATACTAAATAGTGTCTATATTTATTCAAATTTTGATAAATCCGAGACATCTATTTTGAGATGGGAGGGAGTACTATTTGTTACTACGAATATAACGTGGTATTGAGTGTGAAAAAGATTAACAAAACAGCTTTCCGGCATCTCTTAAACTTGTACCGGCCAACGGCATACCCAGTGTTGATTGGATACCTCGACATGCACAAGGTCAGCTCTTCCAAAGCAACACCAGGAGAAAAAAGAGACTCCACATTATCTTTGGTTGTAAAAGATGATATCCCCCCAATCCCGAGAAAGCCGGCTGCTATCTCATGATCCTCGCCGCCATTTGTTTATTCATCGTCCGCACCTTTGGCTGCGAGCTTGTCGACGACCTTCCACCGGCAATGGTGGTGGGGCGCCACGGCGCCACGGTGAAAAGGGCAAGCAACAGCAACAGGGCTCAGTTGGGAGCCACGAGCGCGTGCATCTTCACTTCACAAAGGTGCTTCAATAATTTGGACCACCACTCGTCACCCTAGCGAGGTATCCACATATCCTATCCTTGATTCGATCTCACAGCAACACCGATTTCCAATCCATCGTTTTCCCTCCGACGCTGCTGTAGGCGTAGACCATGCTTTCAAGAGAGCATGTACATGATGTGATATCTCATCTGCAAGATCCACACACACACTGTTTCACCGTTTTCGTCTCCGATCTTCTCGATTCGTACACAGTTGTTCATGGATCCCCACTCTCTACAGCTCCATCATCAGAGTTCATGTAGCAGCAAGCATGTTCTGAGACAAACAAAAATGTGATGAATCTTGCTCATGTTTTCTCTAGCTGCTGTTCCTGTTCAGTTCACTCTGCTAGTAAGTAGAGTATCACATATCATAGGGGGAGACCAGAAGGATAGCATGTTCGCAGCACGCACGGCCGATGATGTTGTTTGGGACGATCTGATCGTCGTACTACTGCCATGGACTCTCAGTGGTCCAATTATTGAAGCATCGGAAGCTCAGAGCCGCACACGCAAGAAGCCGTCGCCTGTCATCGCTGCCTCCCCAGATGGCAACAAGAAACCAACCCCCCACCCCACCCTACTCGCGTGATCCATCCACACCACGGGGACCCCGATTTCTCGATGATTTCTCCATGTACCGAATTAATAATCCATTAATAACTTCTTGGAACAGTAGGACATTACAAACAAATCCACTACGACGACAGCTTATACTATCTGAACCAACCCCTGTTCGACCGACTTGTACCGAAGCGAAGACGCAAAGCAAATTCTTATGTATATATTTTTATACTGCATAAATAAATAAATAAAACTAGCCGAAGAACCACCGCAGGATCGATCGATGGGCACGAGGTTAGCATGACAACGAGAACGCCGGACAGCTGATGGTGGATGGAGCTGCGCACGGGTTCCTGTCATGTCCGGCAGCTGGAGATCAGATCACAGCGCCTTGATGCCGCCGATGACGCCGCGATGATGATGAGGAGGCGCGATGCTGAGCTCCAGGATGCTGCTGGCGGATGAAGAGGCCATCGCCAGCTCCAGCCCCGAGGCGGCCATGGCGGCGAGCGACATCCCGGAGGAAAACTTTGGTCTCTTCTTCGCATGGTCAGTTAGTCCATCAACCTGCCAGAACAACCGGCGAGTGTAAAGCTTTGCTCCCTCTGGGCGTTACTATATATCTGAAGCTGTTGCCAGATGGAAAAGGATTTACCTGCATGATGTTGTTGTTGCCCATGGTGAATCCGGCATAGCTAGGTACCTGAGACGAGGTTCAGGATTCAGTGTCCAGGTTTAAAGGTAAAAATTCTACCCGACCTTGTACTAGCAGGAACCAAAACGAACGAACCCAAAGTAGCTAGCTACACAAGTTTGTGGGATTAATCATACATACATGCACGTCCCCACGGTCGGTGTGGAGTATCTCCTCAGCAGGAGCAAGCATGGTTCCAACACCGTGACTGTGAGGACTTGGCAGCTGAGACCAAATTAAATTCAGGCAGTGTGCATTAGCGGCAAGGTCCGGAGGACTGGTGTGCGAATTGATTGATTGGACCGGGATCAGAGCAGTAGATATACACGCACGCACCTGGTGGTCATCGTAGCTGTGGTGGCCCGCGACGGCGATGCCGACGTCGAAGAGGCTAGCGCGGCGCTTCTTCTTGCCGGGGTTGGTCTGCCGGAGGAAGTACTTCTGGGCGTGGCTGGCCACCTGCGTGGCCGTCCTGCTGGTCACGAAGTTCTTGGAGATGCCTCGCCAGTCCCCTTTGCCCAGCTGCTTCAGACCGTCCAGGAACTTACGGTGCTCCTCCTCGGTCCACGGAATCCCTGGACAGGATAAACCGATCGAATCTCAATCAACCACTCTTCCACTTGGCTGCACGATTCATCATGGTATGCTAGGAAGTGACATGGAATGGGTAATTAAATGGTATATATTCAGGTGTGGATCGATCGTAAGATTCATCCATCAGCCACTCCTCCACTTGGCTGCCTCGTACTACATAAATAAAAGGTGATAGTCTAGATTTACTAGCTCGGTTCTTGATTGCTGAATCCAGGACAGCAATTTCCAGTCACAGAATCGGAATTACTTGAGGAATCATCAGACTATGCCCAACAACCTCAATAATAATAATTACAGGAGTTATTATGTTTCAGGGGGGGGCTAACTTAATTAATCTGTAAATCACGGTGATTGGCAGGCACATGAATGAAGGAATGAATAGAACAGTACTACTAGAGTTGTACTACTACTTCAGGAGGGGAGAAGACAGAGACCGTGCTGTCTGTGATCTGAAGGGAGGTCAGGTCAGGTTACCTTTCTTCCGCTCGTGCGCCTTGCGGCGGCGGCGCTTGAGCTGCGGCGTGGACGCCAGCCCTTCGTCGTCGGAGGCGTAGCCCTTGTCGTTGCTGGCCTCGCCGAGCGGCAGCGGCGGGTCGATGGAGGCGAGGTTGGGCATGCTGGTGCTCTTCTTGAGCTCGAACGGCTCTTCATCCTCGTCCTCCGCCACCGCCACCGCCGGCGCCTCGCCGTGGACCTCGACGCCGAACAGCCTGAAGACCACCACCGCTTTCTTCTTCCCGGCCTCCTCCTCCATTTCCAGCCCCCTCCCGGTCGAGGTCGGGCTGCGCGTTGCGAGGTCGCTGTCGCTGATGGAGGGATTTGGGATCACGGTGGCGGTGTCTTGTTGGAAGTGGATTGGACGTTGGATGTTTTGGAGGCTACTGCAGGAGGAGCAGAGGAGACTCCTCTCCTCTCCTCTGGCTAGCACGGTGGGTGGGTGGCTTTGTCGTCCCTGCCTACTTACCGGCAGTTGCTACCGTCTCCTCCCTTGTCCATTTATAAGCTAGTCTCCAAGCCTTTGTCTTTTCTTTTTCTTTATCTCATCACTAATTTTGTTCACTAGTGGGTCCGTAAGAAACACTTGTTTGCACGAGTGAGTTTCTAAGAAACACTTTGCTTATACTTGTGGTTGTGCAAAATCGTTCTTTTTGCTTAATAATAATGTTACATATGTGAGTTTCTCAAGAAACATAACAGAAGAACCAACTTTTTTTTTGCGAATGAAGAACCAACATTTTTTCAATAAAAGAAGTTTTATTACTCCTCCTATCCAAATTAATTGACTCGGATTTGTCTAAATTCAGATGTAGTATCTACGCATGTTTTGATGCTAGATACATCTGAATTTAAACAAATCTAAATTAGATAGGAGGAAGTAGTGTACTTAACAGGTTTAATCATTACATCGTCATCTGCATGTTAGGATGCACATAGTCACAACAAGTCCAAGTTAAAAAGAGGAATAAATTCCGGTGGAAAAAACAAGGCGAAAAACAAGTGAAGAATCACCATATCGTCTAAGGTGAAGGATGACCAATCCTGTCGTGGTGTGGAACATGGCAGTGCCATCGAGGATGGCTTTAGAGGGGACAATCAGATGTTAGCGGACGAGCACTTCAAACACAATGATGTATTCAGGTTCAGGATCCTCTTGGCAAGGTAACACCCCTACTCCTGCAAGGATTTACTATATCAAGGGCAAACGCCTAGTACAAGTGTTCCTGGAGCTGTATATCTCATGAACTAGAGAGAAACTAGAGGTAGAAGAAGATCTGGAGAAGGTGTCTCTAATGGTAGCCCTGCCCACCTTATATACTAGCTGGGGGTGCATGTTACAATGTTGGCGGACTGGTAGGACCCAGCTGGTGGGCCATAGAACAATAGGCATCGCTACAGTGGTTAGCCATCAGCTTTATCCCGCACAGAGCAAACATCGTGTTGTGCAGCATGGGCGGTGCCGCAGTCCGTACTGACGCAGAGCCGAGAACCCACAGGAGTTCCCCTGCTTTGATTATCACGCCCACCGGATCCTCGGTACTGATCGCGAGGTTACCAGGTGGAGCTGACCATCTGGCCGGCTCTTCTAGTTTACCGGCTAGAAGGGCCAGCCGGGGTATAGCTTGGTTGTGGTCCGGTCGGAGCATCCCAACCGGCTGCAGCTTCATGCCTTGCAGCCATCCGGCCTGACCTTTCTAGAGCCAGCCATCCGGCATGGCTTATCCTACCAGAGGATAATCCCCCCAACACTAGTCCCCGAGCGTGTTGGGACTTTGCCTTGTGGAGAAGTTCTTGCTCGCTTCTGACTGAGTTGAGGTAGTTCTTGGTGATGCCGGCTAGGGCTTGCTTTATTTTCTCTTGTTGGTAGCCGGCTGGAATAAACTGAATACAGAATCGGTAGACACCCACTAGGTGAAGCGGTGATGGAAGTGGTCGGCTAGCACAGCCGGAGCTTGGAGACGTAACGTCTCACCGCTAAGGTCAGCGCTCGCGTCAGCCACGATCGGTGGTTCTGATGCACGTCTTGTCGCTACAGTTTTTTGGTAACAGCGCGTACGCCTCGCTAACTCCTCTGGGATCTTCTATGGCAGGCCGTGCTAGCACACGCGATCCAGAGCCGAGACATTGCGGGGGAGAGGGGCGGTTGCTCACCACGTGGAGGTGATGGAGCCGAGGCGATGTGCCCGCGCCTCAGCGATAAATAGGGGTCTGAGGCATTAGGGTTTCCCCCTCTCCCAGCACTTTCCCCTTCTTTGTTCTCTTTGCTGCCGCCGCCACTGATATGCTGCCCTTTCTCCTTCCCCTTGCTCGTGCCGCCAGAGAGAGGTCGTCGGCGCGGCCACAGGAACTCGTGACGACGGGCCCTCAGATCTCCACCACGGCCCCATTGGAGGACATGACGTAGTCGCAGCGCGGGGTTAGTGTGGCTCGTTCGTGATGCATCCCATCCTACGGACGTCCCTACATCTACACTAACAAGTCCCCCACATGGACCAATGACTCGCTCCCGAGCCAAACTTATACAATCTAAGGTTAACTCGCGCCTCTCCTCGTGTGACTTTGATACATCTTTGGATGGCCTGGTACTTCATGCAAATACTCTATGCATTCTTAGTTATGAAGCCCCAACGCATCACCAAGCCCCCACAGATGAAGTACAAGGAGCAGGACAAGAAGAAGATGCTGCTGAAGCTAACACTGGAATCTTCGGACCTCCACACCAGAATCTCCGGCCGGTCTCCGGACCAGACTCTGGACCGAGGCCAGCGGACATTCTGAACAGCCCTCCGGAGACAGACTGGAGATAGAACGGAATCTCTAGCCTGCACCGGAGTCTCCGGCCTCTCCGGACTGCACGTCGGCAGGCATGTAAAGGCCTTTGGGCCTTTGGCCGATGTAACCCCAATTTTGTCCAGACTTTACTAATTTATGCCTAAAGTACCCTTGAACCTGTGGTTGGCCTATAAATAGCCCCCACCTCTATTGTAAACCCTAGGCTTGATATTTGGAATTAGAAGAAACCCTTGTGGATCTATCTATTTCTTGCCTCATGCTCCTTTGATAGAGGAGCACCAAATATCCCCCACCTCGTTGGAGTTTGCATCGTGCCTCCCTTGTTGTACAAGGCCTTAGCATTGGAGCCCCTTGCCATGATGTCAAGATCTCACCAAGACTCCCCACTCGCCGTGCCGGTTCGAGAGAGAGAGAGATCTTCGCCCGACGCTGATCCTAGGGATTGTGCCGGACCGGTTGCTGTCGGCGTGAGATATTGGCTTGTATCATGTGTTTGCGTGAGTGTGTTCATCAAGTTCTTTGTGCGTGAGTTCGTGGTTGTCATCCTCTCTCTATTTCCCCTCGCACCTCCATCTCGATTTCCACGGGGATTCGTGAAATATCAGGCACCCACGAGGTTATACCTCAACATATTGGTATCAAGAGCCAGGTTGCTCACGAATTTCCCCTCCAATTTTTCTTCTATCCACCATAAATTCGAAAATCCCCCAAAAAGAGCTCCAAATTTGCCTTTGGACCCATCTCTTGATTTGGAGTGTTATTTGTGGTTTTGATTCGACCAAATCTTGTCTTAGGTGTTGTTCCAGCTTTACCCTGCATTTTCCTAGCCCAATTTGGCCATTTTTTTGCGGATTTGAGGACCCAAGGCGTGGATTTCTGCTCAAGAACACAAGCAGCTCGAGCTGTGTCCCCACACCGAAGTTTTCAGCCCTGCAGACCGGAGTTTTTGGCCCACACTAGAGTTTCCGGTTCGAATACACTGGAGTCTCCGGCCCTAGACACCGGAGTTTCCGGCCCTGACACCTGATTTTGACTTTTGCCTCTTATTTCACATTGGCTAATTTTCCTCTTATTTTTTTGTGTTCCGTGTGCATGTCGTCAACTAACAACAGGCTTTTGCATCAACAACATTCATGCTCTTTGACACCACGGCACCGAACATCATCCTGCACCACCGACCGCAAGTTCATCATCACCAACGAAGGTATAACTTGCGTCACCTTGTTAACCCTATCTTCCTTTCTGTGTACCTATCCCACGAGAGTGTCTTATCTTGTGTTTTCTTGAGCATTGCGCATTTGTCCTTGGATAGTGAGAGTGCAAAAGCAATAGCAAGAGTGACTTGGTAGCATCAAGGGAGAGCAAAAAAGGGAACAAAATAAAAAGATACAAAGAAAAAGAAATTAGTCTCCCATAGCAAAAGAGAGTCTCAAGCTTGTAAGCAAGAGAGAAATAAGAGCGCCCAAGGCAAGTGGACAAATCCGTTGCTCATTTTTCCTATTTGCAAACGAGCCACCGTCTCTCCTTGCATTGGCATGACACCGATCGTCGTCTTCGTTAGGACATTTTGTGCTCATTTTATAGTCGTGTCAATCCCAATTTTCTCCACGTGTGTGTCTAGTCATAGGTTCCCGTCACCCCCTTTTAGTTGTTGACCTTTACCTTTGACTTGAGTTTTGTTGGATTTTACCCACTTTTGACTCTCTCTTTTCTTTTGATTGGTTCTTTGGCATTCCACAACCCTAACCTTCCACCAAAAGCTTTTGAGAGTTTTAGTCCTTTCTTTAGCGTGAGGTTTCTTTGCGATTTCACTTTGCAAGCTAATAGTTCTTTTGTGGTTTCTAGTTCGGTGCAATCCCCAAGGTGAGGTAAAAGGCTAACACCACCATATTACACTTTCATATACAATCCTTGTGTGTTTTGCATGATGGATAGGCACGGTGAGTCGAGCCAACCACCTCCCCAAGACGAAGAAAAAGGCCCATACATGAAGCGCGCAAGCCACTAGATCATCCAACATGAGTTCCGTGAATGTTGCGAGGCTCTTGAGACACGACAAGATGAAGAATTCGGCGAGACTCAAGTCGAGTTCAAGAGCATCGAAAACCGCTTCGATGGCCTCAAAAAACAAATGCATGCAATGCAACACAACTTTGGCCACCAAAATGAAGCGCTCCAACGTTCTGTCGCCGAAACAAATGACAAGATTCGCCTCCTCATCAACGAAATTACAAACAACACACAACCTTGTTCACGTGCATCAAGCTCTTCAAGATCATCGTGTCATTGTTCTCCTCTTCGCCAAGATCCTCATCCAAGTGCTCCAAGACACAACGACGCCCCCGTGGTGGAAGATGGAAGCTCTTTGCACTATGTACCTTCCCCATGGCACGCTGCCACATCAATCTATGATGGTGATTTCTCCTCAAGGCCTCAAGCAAGGCGAGAAGGACATCGTCATCACGCAAGGGCACTAGTGATCCAACAAGCGCAACCACAAGTGGAACCTCGAGTGCAACCTGAAGACCACCGCCATTGCCAGTGACACATATTTGACACAACAAGTGATGACTCCAACTTGGAGGAACAAACTCGTCACCGACATGAAGCCCTCCAAGACCCTCCTCTTCGTCATCGATGTCATGAACATCCGAATCGCCACCATGGTCACCATGACGAGCCTCCTCCACCACATCAAGACGTGGAGCGTCAAATGGTACATATTAAGTGACGCCCACCACGTCATGAGGCTCAAGACCATGATCTTCGTCGTGAGGCCCAAGTGCCTAACCAGCAACATCAACTGAGGAACGAGCCTCCTCTTCGTCGTTAACAACCGTGTCAAGAGGCTCCACATACTCAACACCCTCATGAGGCCCAAGCACCTCAACCTTGTCATTAACCGCGCGAAGAGCAAGAGCAAGCTCCTCAACAACGTCGCGAGAACTGAGTTCCACCTCCCCAAAATGAGGCTCCTCAACCGCAAGCACATCAACAAGGTCACCAAGCTTGTCGCAATGATTGCATGGAAGATGAGGACCATCACCATCAAGGCAACCACCGCCACCGTGACTGCAATGAGGAAGAAACATTCGGCAAGCTCAAGTTCATGATGCCCAAGTTCACCGGTTCAAATGATCCTGAAGAATATCTCTCATGGGTGCTAAAAGTGGAAAAGATCTTCCGCATGCACAATTATAGTGATGAGAAGATGGTTGCCATGGCTTCACTTGAGTTTGATGACTACACCAACCTTTGGTGGGAACAAGTCCAAGTTGCTCGTGACGCAAGAGAAGATCCTCCAATCACAACTTGGCATGACATGAAGGCTCATATGAGATCGCGCTTTGTTCCTACGCACTACACGCATGACCTCTTCAACAAGCTACAATCGCTTAGTCAAGGGACAAAGACCGTGGAAGAGTACTTCAAGCAAATGGAGGTCAACATGATCCGCGCCAACATTGAAGAGCGCGATGAGCAAACTATGGCACGTTTCCTCATTGGCTTGAACCACCCAATCAAGCGCATCATCGAGTTTCAAAAATATAGCAACATGTTTGAGCTTGTGCACATTGCAACAAAAGACGAGCGTCAAGTACAAGAGGACATCAAGTAAAACAATCCCAAGACGTACTTCACCTACAAGCAAGCTTCAACCGCTACACCAACTACCTTGAATGGAAGCTCCTCAAGTATGTCCAAGCCTTCCTTCAAGCCCACACTTCCTCAAGGAAAACTACCCCAAGTGGCAAGCATACTAAGGATGACCCGCCATTCAACGATGAATGCTACAAGTGTGGAGGCAACGGACACAAGTCGGCCACGTATGGAAACAAGAAAGTATTGTTCATCCATGACAATAGAGACGAAGAGTACTTGAGTGAAGATGAATTTGATGCAAGAGTCAAAGAAGCAATGACAAGGCAACGTGTGGAAGATGAACAAGAGATCCTCATGTGTGAACATGATGCAAGTCCATCGCTTGTCGTCACAAGGATCTTGACTACTCAAGCCTAAGAGCATGAAGATCAAAGATCCAACATCTTCCAAACCCATGCCGGCATCAATGGGAAATCTATCAAGGTGATCATTGATGGAGGGAGTTTCCACAACCTTGCAAGCACCGAGTTGTGTGAGAAGCTCAACCTCACCCTCCATCCTCACAAGCACCCCTACCACGTCCAATGGCTAAGTGACCAAGGGTCCGTGAAAATCAAGCACACCGTCTCAGTAACATTCTCTATTGGCCCATACAAATACACGGTAGAGTGTGATGTAGTCCCAATGACGGTTTGCCACATGTTGCTTGGTCGACCATGACAACTCAACAAAAGTTCTCTACATGATGGTCACACAAATTTATACACCTTCAAGTTGCTTAACAAGACATGTGTTTTGTAACCGATGACTCCTAGCCAAATAATTGCGAACCATGCAAAGGCTTTAGCGAGGGTGCAAACCAACACCATCTTGCGAGAAGAGTGGTGAGCGAGAGAACCACCATATAGCAAGTGAGAGCCACAAGCCTAAATCGAGTGGAAAAAATACAAGTGTTCTTCTTGCCACCAAAAGTGAGATGAGAGATGTGAGGAATAACCCATCCATCTTGCACTACGTCCTCATTTGCAAGGCACTAGCGCAAGGAACTAATGACTTGAAAAATATTCCTCCCTCTTTGATGGCTATTTTGCAGGAATTCAAGGATGTGTTTCCCGAAGAGCTCCCTCATAGATTTCCTCCTCTTCGCAGAATCGAGCATTGCATTGACTTCATACCGGCACATCCCTTCCAAAACACGCCGCCTACCGCACGAACCCGTAGGATACGAAGGAGATAAAACACCAAACCAACCAACTTGTCTCCAAAGGTTTGATCCAAGTAAGCACTAGTCTAAGTGCGGTACCCGTGATTGTTGATCCAAAACCAGATGATACATTGCAGCTATGCATGGACTGCTGTCCAATCAATGTTATCATCGTGCATTATCGACATCCCATACCACGTCTCGATGACATGCTTGATTAGTTGTGTGGAGCCACTATTTTATCGAAAATTGATCTTCGTAGTGGTTACCATCAAATACGTATGGCAGAAGGTGATGAGTGGAAAACCGCCTTCAAGACCAAACTTGGTCTCTATGAATAGTTGGTCATGCCTTTTGGCTTATCTAATGCCCCATCCACCTTCATGCACCTTATGACTCATATTTTGCGTTCTCTCATTGGAAAAAGTGTTGTTGTCTATTTCGACGATATACTTGTTTATAGAAAGTCACTTGAGGAACATGTTACACATGTCAAGGAGGTATTGAAAATCCTTTGACATGAAAAGCTATATGCTAATCTTCCCAAGTGCACTTTTGCTAAAGAAAAGTTGATTTTTCTTTGATTTCTCATTTATTCGAAGGGCGTTGAAGTTGATATTTCCAAGGTAAAGGACATACGAGATTGACCCATCCCCACAAATGTGAGTAAACTGTGAAGTTTTCATGGGTTGGCGGGGTTCTATCGTTGCTTTGTGAAAGACTTTTCTACCATTGCTTGTCCTCTCAACGAGTTGAACAAAAAGAATGTCACCTTCGTGTGGGGCAAAGCACAACAAAAAGCTTTTGATGAACTTAAAAAGAGGCTTACCGAAGCACCTCTTCTCGCGTTACCGGATTTCACAAAAACTTTTGAGATAGAGTTTGACGCTAGTGGTATTGGCATTGGAGGAGTCCTCATGCAAAATGGACGTCATATTGTCTGCCATAGTGAGAAAATTGATGGCACACGCCTCAATTATTCGATTTATGACAAAGAGTTTTTTTTGCCTTAGTCCGTGTTCTCCAAGTTTGGCAACATTACCTTTGGCCAAAGGAATTTATCATACATTCCGACCATGCATCTTTGAAATATCTCAAAGGCCAAGCCAACTTGAGCAAGAGACACGCTAAGTGGGTTGAGTTTATGGAATCTTTTCCTTACATTGTCAAGTATAAGAAGGGGAAATATAATATAGTGACGAACGCTTTGTCTCGCAAGCACACAAGCCTTCTTACTTGACTTGAATTAAACATGTTGGGTCTTGATGAAATCAAAACTTTGTATGCTTCCGACCCGTTCTTTGGACTAATTTTCGCAAAGTGCTCCATTGACAAAGGAGTTGGTGATTTCTATTTGCATAAGGGATTTCTTTTTAAACAAAACAAGCTTTGCATTCCGAAGTCGTCTCTTCAACTTTTGCTCCTCCAAGAATCACATGGTGGAGGCCTCATGGGTCACTTTGGCCATGACAAGACATTGGACATGCTTTCCACTCACTACTTTTGGCCCAAGATGAAGCACGATGTGGAGCGCGGCATTCAACGATGCACGACATGTATTCAAGCTAAGTCCAAGTCTAATCCCTTTGGTCTTTATATGCCATTGCCTATTCCGTATGCACCTTGGTCTGACATTAGCATGGATTTTGTGTTAGGATTGCCTAGGTATAAGCATGGTCATGACTCTATATTTGTCATTGTGGATCACTTTTCCAAAATGCCACACTTCATACCGTGCCATAAGATCGATGATGCTTCACATGTTGCAAATTTGTTTTTCAGGGAAATCATCCGTCTTCACGGTGTGCCAAGAATAATCGTCTCCGACAGCAACGCCAAATTCATAAGCTACTTATGGAAGACCCTCATGGCCAAGCTAGGCGTCAAGCTACTCTTCTCACCCGCGTCGCATCCGCAAACCGATGGGCAAACCGAGGTTGTCAACCAAAGCCTCGGGACTCTCCTACGCGTGTTGATCAAGAAGAATCTGAAGGATTGGGAGGAATGCATTCCACATGCATAGTTCGCCTACAATCGAGCCAAGCACTCAACAACCAACATGAGTCCCTTCATGATCTTCTAGGGCTTCGAGCCCCTCACCACGCTCGACATACTACCACTCCCTCTCCATGAGCGCACAAACATGGACATAGACAAGCATGCACAAGTTATGAAGAAGCTTCACAAAGAAACAAGAGCTACTATCGAGCAACAAGTCCTTCGCCAAGCATCAAGACTGAACAAGGACAAGAAAGAGATGGTCTTCGAAGAAGGTGACCTTGTGTGGATACACTTGAGCAAGGACTGCTTCCCCAAGGAGCGTGATTCCAAGACCAACCAAAGAGGAGATGGTCCCTTCAAGGACCTCAAAAGAATCAACAACAATGCTTACATCATCGACATCCCAACCTCCAAGTACCTTGTGAGCAATACATTCAACGTCAAGGATCTTTCACCCTACCATGGAGATGTTCAAGATGATAACCATGAAGAGTCAAGGACGACTCTTTCCCAAGGGGGGAGCTGATGCAGCTCGTCCTACGGACGTCCCTACATCTACACCAATAAGTCCCCCAAGTGGACGAATGACTCGCGCCCGAGCCAAACTTCTACAAGCTAAGGTTAACTCGCTCCTCTCCTCGTGTGACTTTGATACATCTTTGGATGTCTTGCTACTTCATGCAAATACTCTATGCATTCTCCGCTATGAAGCCCCAACGCATCACCAATTCCCCATTGATGAAGTACAAGGAGCAGGACGAGAAGAAGATGCTGCTAAAGCTAACACACCGGAGTCTCTGGCCCTGAAGAACGGAATCTCCAGACCTCCACACCGGAATCTCCGTTTGGTCTCCGGACCAGCCTCCGGACCAAGGCCAAGGGACATTATGAACACCGCTCCGGAGACAAACCGGAAACTCTGGCCTGCACCTAAGTCTCCAGTCCTCTACACCAGAATCTTCGGACTACATGTCAACATGCATGTAAAGGCCTTTGGGCCTTTGGCCCATGTAACCCCAATTTCATCCATACTTTAATCTTTTATGACTAAAGTACCCATGAACCCGTGGCTGGCCTATAAATATCCCCACCTCTATTGTAAACCCTTGGCTTGATATTTGGAATTAGAAGAAACCCTTGTGGATCTATCTAGTTCTTGCCTCATGCTCCTTTGATAGAGGAGCACCAAATATCCCCCACCTCATTGGAGTTTGCATGGTGCCTCCCTCATTATACAAGTCCTTGGCATCAGAGCCCCTTGCCAAGACGTCAAGATATCACCAAGACTCCCCACTTTTCGTGCCGGTTAGAGAGAGAGAGAGAGATCTTTGCCCGACGCTGATCCTAGGGATTGTGTCGGACCGATTGTCGTCAGCGTGAGCTATTGGCTTGTATCGTGTCTTTGTGTGAGTGTGTTCATCAAGTTCTTCATGCGTGAGTTCATGGTTTTCATCCTCTCCATCTTTACCCTCACACCTCCATCTTGATTTCCACGGGGATTCATGAAAGATCGGACACCCACGAGGTTAGCCCTCAACAGTTCATGATGGAGGAGCTTATCACAAAGTACCGGCGGGGGAGGTTTCTACCACTGGAGAGGTTGGTGAAGGCCCAGATTGTGCTGGAGGGGGATCGGGTCCTGAACCCCAAGGTTAGCAAGGTTGGCTTCTTCCTCGCACACTTCGCTCGCGGGTTCGGCCTGCTCGCGAGCGATTTCCTCATCGAGCTCTTCAACTTCTTCGACCTACACGTGCACCATCTCGGCACGAACGCCATGTCACAATTGGCACACCATACTGCATGTTGCAAGTCATACGTCGGTGTTCGCCTGGATGTGAGCAATTTTTTTGAGGTTTTTCAATTTCAAATCCCAGACATCTCATAAGGAGGGTCCGCTAGTGGACACTGGCTGCACCACTATTTATCCACGAGGGTCTTCTTTGATGCCCTAGCTCGACCTTCCTGACATCGTTAATCTATGGCAGCGCTCGTATTTTATGTGCGCAATGCCACCGCGACCGACTGGATGCGGCTACCGCCATTTGAAAATGTTGTCTCCAGCCGGTGTGGTTGGGGCGTGAAGGGTTGGGGCATAGGCGAACATCGACAGGATGGCCCTGCGGCTGAGGATGCTGGTGGGGGAGAAAGGGCTCACAGCCCAAGAACATCACTTTGTCCTGGATGGCGCACAGGGTTATCCCAATGCAGCATAGATCGCACAAGATGTGCGATCTCTCCAAGCCAATGGATCTGATCTAGTCCTCCCAGCTGGACGTGTCATTCGAGCCCCTTCAAGATTTACATGCCATGATCTTGAAGGATGAGGTGAAGGATCCCTAGAGCTACAGCTTCCCGCCGTACCACCAGTGCCATCTTCCGCCTCAGGTAAGGTTATCATTTCTCCGAATGGATTTCTCCTGGATGGTTTCTTTCTGCTGCTTATCTGTCTGTTTGAATAGCTTTTCATGGCACACATGGTCAAGGATGGGATGGGGATGACGAGCTCCCCGAGTTCGCAGAAGATCGTCAGCCGTTGAATTATCCGCCTTAGGAGCCATAACTATTCCCCACCCAGAGCGATGACGGTTGTTGGATTCGCACGGTGAGGTTCTTTACTGGTATTATGTTGCTGACTCGGCTAGCGGGTGCAGCTAGATTCTGATGTTGGTGTTGTTGATGCAGCCATGTATGGTGATGAGGTCCCGCCAGCACCCACGGCCATAATGAAGTCCAAGCGGCAATGGGCGACAACCATCGTTGCACCGGCAAAGGGTGGTGGGAAGAAACCTCGCTGGGTAAGGAAGGCGGAGGTCATGCCAACGGTGGTCGAGTATGTATTTTACTGCCTTATGAAGTGCTTTCCCTTGTGGATCTTCGTTTTTTCTGAGTTGTGATTGCATGCGCAGCAAACCGCTGTCACTTGATGCCTCTGAACCAGTCGCTACCACCGCTATCCTGGCTGTACCGGTCTCACCAGTTGCGTCGACACCGGATACACCTACGTCGTTGCACCAGGATCCCGCCGTTTCCCTAGTCTCCCTAATCTTCATGGGCAGGCGTGGCGCGGCCAGGCAACGGCGAGCGCTTAGAAGGCTTCAGATCCGGGGCTGCGGCCGATCCGGACAAGCCCCTGCATGCGCTTAGAAGGCTTAGAAGGCTCCCACTAGCGATGCTGAGGTGCTAATAACCGGGTACAAGCCCCTGCATGCTGACGCTGACACCAGATGCCCTTCTTGCCCAACTCTCTAGTCAGGAGCCAATTTCCATTGGCCAAGCGCAACGCCTGGCAGAAGTGTTGGAGCTGGGGCTAGGCGAGGCCAAGCGGCCGAGTGTTTCTTTGGAGGCATGATCTTCTCTCGGCTTGCAATGTTGTTTTGGGTGGTTTGCCTTTTTCCCTTTTCACTTCTCTCTTTCTCTAGAAAGCTTTTTTGGAGGTGGCGAAGAATATGCAGGACTTGGGGCATAATATGGCTTGCTCCGATATGTCTTCACAACTGCATGAATTCCCGCGGTTCTTGCTGACCATCGGGTATCCTCCTACAGCCATGATTATCAATAGGGAGAGGGAGTTGGACCAGCTACGGGCAGAGCCGCGCTGGCTAGAGGAGTCAAACAAAACGTGCCAAGACCAAATTGATGATCTTATGGCTAAGAAGGAATGGCTGGAGGTCTCCGCTGAGAAGGTTTAGAAGAATGCGGCTGTGCGCACCGAAGACTTCAAGCTACTCGAGAGTGCTCACAAGCAGTAGGAGGATATGTACAGGCTGAGCCAGGAGCGCGAGAAGGAGGCGCGCGAGGAGATGGAGTGCATTGCCAAGGCCGTGGCCGGTATGCCTCTTTCACTTTTGTTTTCTCCTTGACTACTGGAGTCGGTTTGTAATTTCTGACCTCTTGGTTGCAGCCTTCTACCAGCAGGTGCTTGATCAAGCGCTTCTCTGCTTGCCCACCGATGAAGCCGGGCATGACCTGACGACTGAGGATCTTATTGGTACTCTTGGAGAGGATGCCCTCCGCCTGCACAAGGCTTGCAACAAATTTTTTGAGTATCTCTGTCCCTTTGACAAGGAACCGGCTACCATTGATGCTCTTGCTACGAGGATGGAGGATGCATCCGACGCTATTGACTTGGGGCGGGAGTGGGCTGCGCGCGGGCAAGCGAGACTTGCCATGGCCCTCGTCAAATCCTGGTACCCGGCTGCGCGGTTGGACATCATTCTTCACAACTTTCGGGAGGGGACCAGCTTGGCTTGCTTGTGCCAAGAGCTTCCCGAACTCCGCACCGGCAGCATCCAGTTTGCACGCTGTGTGGACGTGGATCAGGACTTCAACAATCCAAGATCCAAGGGCCCGGTGCAGGAGGGGGATGATGATGTTGAAGCCAGTGCTGAGACCGCCACTCCTCCACCAGATACCGACCCGATCGCCATCCACATTGCCTCCTGCAACGGAACTACGTTTGCCGCCGCCGACACTGCTCCTCGGCCTTGATCTTGAATCCCTGGTACGCTGGGTGGAACTGTATGAAACAATTTCCTTTCTGCTTGTGTGTTTGAACAACTTGTATTTGTTGGAAACTAGTGGGAGCTTTTCTTCCGGATGGTTTTATGATATTGCCTTTTGCTATTGACTTTGAAAATTTTCATTTTCTAGGCATACTTTCCAGGTGCTTGTCTTTATGTCGGGGTACGGGAGCGCACCCACTAGGTGTATTCCCCGAGGTTCAGGACGACTAGAGGATACAACCGGGTCAAAACTCTTTTTTCTTTGCTTTTGACTTTGAAATTTTATGGGGGGGTGCGGGAGCGTACCCACTGGGTGTATTCCCCAAGTTTCGGACCGACTGATGGAGTCAGTCGGGCCAAAACTTTAGTGAGGCACTTTACCCTTTTGATGCTTGTTGTTTTGTCGTTCAGCTGGTTCTCCATCCATCTAGGTGGTTCCATCTTCCTGTGGGAGCACAGGAGTGCACCCATTGGGTGTAATTCCTGAGTTTCAGGCCAATTGAAGGAGTCCGTCACATGCCAAAACTTCATCCAATGGAGCCTTGGGCTGGTGCCCGCCTCAAGCAGCTGATGTAGTTTAGGTCATGCAAAAAGCACAAGTAATGGTTTGTTTGTTAGACATGTACTATGTAGGTATAGTTTTGAATCACTAGGGGTTCCGTAAAAAGATGTCGTTTCATGCTTAGCCGGCGACTTTGTCTTTTTCTCATGAGAATTGGCCGTTGCGCCTTGTCTTTGCCGGCTGACAGTCGGGTTGCGGTCTGTAGCCAGAACCGAAGGGGTAGCTAATAAGCATACTGCACGGTACTTCAGATTTCTGTGGCCAGATTTGGGCGACCGAGCACAACTAGGGTGTCCAAATATTTGCCTTCCTTGCAATTTTTTGTGTACAGGACCTCAGACTTTTGCTCTTGCCAAACTAAGAGTCGGGTTGCGGTGTGTAGCCGGAACCGAAGAGTGGGCCTTTGGCGCCATGTACAGTACTCAGTCAGCACGAAAAATAGTAGTCTGGGCTAGCCGACGAGCCCTGGGGAGAGGTTGCCAGAGCCGAAAAATATATTGAGTAGTGAAGATGCTAAGATACAATGAAGGAGTCCTCGAGATCGTTTCAGGGCTCCACAGTTGTTCATTCATAATACAAAAAAGGTGGGGATATATACACTTCTTGTTCAAGTGTAAAATGGGCGTAGCAGGTTCGCATTCTAGGGGCGCTTGGTATTCTCATCTGAACAGTCTATTTTGTCCTTTGCCGGCTGCTAGGCGTCAATGAGGTAGTAGGAGTTGTTGTGCAACGCCCAGCTGATGATGAATGGCCCTTCCCGGGGGGATACAACTTGTGCATTCCCTTGGTGCTTTGTACCAGCCAGAGCACTAGGTTGCCCTCTCGGAATGAGATGGGCGGATCCGGCTGTCATGGTAGCGGCGCAGGCTTTGCTGGTAGACGACCAATTTTTAGACAAGGCCAGCTCACGTGCTTCCTCGAGGAGGTCGACGCTATCTTCACGAGACTCTTTGGCATCTTGCTCCGTGCACAACAACTTGCTGGGCGAGTCGAACTCGATGTCGGCTGGTTGGATGGCTTCTGCACTATAGACAAGGAAGAATGGAGTGTAGCCGGTTGACTGGTTGGGTGTGGTGTGTAGGCTCCATAGCACAGCTAGCAACTCCTCTATACAGCACCCGGGTGATCTCATCAGTGGTTTGATCAACCGGGGTTTGATTCCGGCTAGGACCAAGCCGTTTTCTCTTTCACATTGCCCATTGGACTAGGGGTGGGCGCGGATGCTAGGTCCAAGTGGATGTCATTGTCTCTGCAGTAGCACGCGAAGGCCCCATGGAGAAATTTGTGCCATTTTTGGTGATGATGCTTTGGGGGTAACCGTAGCGCGTGATGATGTCCGTGAAGAATTTGACTACTGTGGGTCCATCAAGCTTTTTGATGGTCTTTGCCTCGATCCACTTGGTGAACTTGTCTACCGCCACTAGGAGATGTGTCATGCCGGATCATGCGGTCTTGAAGGGGCCGACCATTTCAAGGCACCAGATGGTGAATGGACAGGTGATGGGGATCGTCTTGAGTGCAGCAACCGGTGTGTGCTTCTGTTGACTAAAATGCTGGCAACCATTGCATGCTCGCACCATTTGCTCGGAATCATCTAGTGTAGTCGGCCAGAAGAAACCGTGGCAAAATGCCTTGGCTACTATGGCCCTTGACGATGCATGGTGCACTCGCCCTGGTGGATGTCCACAAGAAAATGGATGCCTTCCTCTTGATCTATACAACGCTGGTAAATGCCACCCATGCCTTGCCGCTACCTCTTCATCTGGAAGTTCGCCTCTGGCAATGAAATCAATGAAGGGCTTGGCCCACGTCGGGGTCTCCTAGATGGGGAACATGGTTCGGACGACCAGTTGTACTTCGTATTGTTTGGCCAGGACGGGCTCGTCGGGTTGCCTACCGAGTGGAAGAGAGGAGTCAGAAGTCCCTGTCCAACTGGAGCCGGTGGGGGGTGGCGGGACCTTCGGCCCGGTAGTCCTCGGGACCTTCTTGGCGACCTCTCGGTCCTTGGAGCCATTAGCCCTCGGGTTCGCTTCTAGAATTATCGACTCAGATTCTAGAGACAGCTGGATGCAGGGCTTACGCAAATGCTCCAAGTAAACTCTAGAAGGGATTTCTTGTCTTGTGGAGCTGACTCACGCGAGTGCGTCGACAGCTTCATTGTTGGCCTAACGGAAGTGATATAACTCACACCCCTCGAAACAAGCACACAACTGCTGGATGAAGAACTGTACATGGCCATATTTGCATCCTTGGCATCCTAGTCGCTTGGGACTTGCTGCACCACCAAATCCGAGTCGCCGAAACAAAGTATTTGGCGGATGCCAATTTCTTTTGCCAGCCAGAGGCCTTGAATGAGTTCTTCGTATTCGGCGATGTGTTTGGACGTGGGGAAGTGGATTTGTAGCACCTACTCCAGCTGGTCTCCCTTTTGGAGAGGTGATGACGATTCTGGCTCCCAAGCCCCCACGCATCTTTGAGCCGTCGAAGTGTATCTTCCAATGCATGGAGTCGAGGACCAGAGGTAGGTACTGAGTTTTTGCCCAGTCGACTAGAAAGTCAGCCAGGGCCTGGGACTTGATTGTTGTTCTTGGCTCGTACTGGATGCAATGCGTGACGAGCTTGATGGTCCATTTTGCCACCCGATTAGTGGCATCCTTGTTGCCGATGATCTTAGAGATTGTGGCCATGGCCACCACCTGGATGGAATGCTCTTGGAAGTAATGCTTCAATTTCTTGGCAGCCATGTACACGCCATACACCAGCTTCCGGTAGTGGGGGTAGTTCTGCTTCAAGAGCAAGAGCACTTTGCTCAAATAGTACACTAGGCGCTGGACAGGCTGCGCCTTCCCCTTTCCACCATGAGCACAACACTGCCGAACCGGTTGGTGGCCACGATGTACATCAACATTGGCTCTTTTGTAGCTGAGGCCGCTAGTATGGGCGGGGAGGATATCATGCACTTGAGGTCGTGGAAGGCCGCGTCTGCCTGGGCCGACCAGATGAACCGGTCGGTTTTCTTTCTGAGCTGGTACAGCTGGAGTGCTTTCTTGCCCAACCGGCTGAGGGAGGCCAGGCATCTAGTGAATTTCTGTATGTCACGCAAGTTTTGCGGTGGTTGCATGCGCTCTATTACACCTATATTCTTTGGGTTGGCCTCGATCCCTCGTTCCGAGATGAGGAAACCGAGGAGCTGGCCGACTGGGACACTGAAGACACATTTCTCTGGGTTCAGCTTCATCTGGAACCGGTGGAGGTTTGCAAATGTTTCCTTCAGGTCATCGAGGAGTGTGACTTGCTCTTTCGTCTTCAACCCCACCACATCATCTATGTAGGTGTGTATGTTTCTCCCAATTTGCATCTGCAAGCATTTCTGCATGCAGCGCTGGTAGGTTGCACCTGCATTTTTTAGTCCAAACGGCATGGTAGTGTAGCAGTAAGCCCCATACAGGGTGATGAAGGCTGTTTTTATTTGATCCACAAGATTCAACTTAATATGGTGGTAGCCTAAATAGGCGTCTAGAAATGATAGCGGGTCATAGTTGGCCGTGGAATCAATCACATGATCTATCCGAGGTAGGGCGAAGAGATCTTTGGGGCAGGCATTATTTAGGCTGGTGTAGTCGACACACATGCGCCATGCCTTGTTTTTCTTCAGTACTAGTCCCGGGTTCACCAGCCACTCCAGGTGGTATACTTCCATTATGAACCCAGTTGTAAGGATCCATGTGATCTCCTCACCAATTGTCTTCCTTTTCTCCTCCGCGAAGCGGCGGAGAGACTGCTTGACTGGCTTCGCATCCGGTCGAACATGGAGAGAGTGCTCGGCGAGCTCCCTCAGAACACCTGGCATGTCCTTTGGGGACCATGCAAAGATATCCCGATTCTCACGGAGGAAGTCGACGAGCGCGCTTTCGTATTTGCTATCAAGGTCAGTTCCGACCAGGAGGAACTTGTTCGGCTCGGCCTCATTAAGCAAAATATTCTTGGTGCCCTTAGCTGGCTTGAATTGCGTCTCCCCGGCTGGCTTGGGACAGCCAGCCGGCATGTCGGCTTGTGTCAATGCCATGTTCTACATGATGACGCACCTTTATTCCGCGATGATCATGGCCTCGGCTAGCTTGGAGCCGGTGTAAGCGCACTCTATTGACTACTTGTAGCAGTCAACGATGGTGATCACTGCCTTGGACCATGGAGCTTCATCTTGAGGTACGCGTAGTATGGCAGTGCCATGAACTTGGTCAATTCTAGACGCCTGAGGATAGCATGGTAAGAGCTGGTGAGGTTGACCACCTCGAACTAGATAGCCTCACGGCGGAAATTGTCCTGTGTGCCGAAGATGACGTCTAGCCAGATTTTGGCGATTGGCGAATGCGAAAGGCATGGGATGACACCGTGGAAGGAGGTACTGGAGGATTGAAGCTGAGACTCATTGATGCCAAGCCGGTCTAGTGAGCTGCGGTAGAGGAGGTTGATGCTACTGCCGCCGTCGCTGAGGACGCGCGAGAATCTACATGACTGCTTGTGGGAGATGATTATGGGGTCTAGGACCATCACGTAGCTGCCCAGATGAGGTAGCATAGCCGACTGGTCTCTCCTGCTCCATGTAATATCTTTTTCTGACCAATTCAGGTATTAGGGGACGAGAGGGACGATGACGTTCACTTTCGCCTCACGGTGTCTCTTGCTATTCTTGGTTTCCGGCTTGGTGGTGAAGATGTGGTAGTTTCCCACGTGGCGAGGAAAGTCATCATTAGCCTCCTCCTGGCGGTGATGGTGATATCGGTTATCCGGTGGGCCACCGGCTAGGGGAGGCGGCGGTGGCGGTGGAAGGCCACCAGCCTCCGCCATTCGCTGGGTCCAGCTGCATTACCGGGTTGTGTGCATAGCCAGCTTGTTGCCACCACTGTGGTATTTGCATGATCCGTCAAGCATTGACTCAAAAGTGTACTTGGGTCTAGGTGACCGGTCATCCGGTTCTTGCCTTCGACTACCTCCAGCAGCCGAATCTTCCTGAACTTATGCCACCTACTTGGAACCATACCAGTTATCCAGCTGGTCGTCTTTCCTTTTGCCTTGGTAGTTTTCGTCGCAATACCGCATGGATCTAAGGTGGTGCTCACCCGACTGGCGCCGGTCAGCCGGGTTTTCGGCAATGATTTGCCCTTGGTCGCCCACCACTATGGATTTCTTCATTGCCGAGTCGATGGTGGCGTGCTTGTTCGCGATGGCCATGGTATGGGCCATGGTCCGGGCTCTGCCCGGCTGAGCTTGTTCTTGTTCATGGTGCCGTCTCGATATCCGTTGGTGAAGAAGTCAATCGCCTGGTGCTCGCACACCCCTTCGCAGGAGTTGTGCATGCTTGTCCATCGAGTGAGGTAGGATCAGTCCGACTCGTCCTTTCCCTGTACTCAAAAGGCAAGCTCACGGGGCCTGCTCGGCCGCTTGTAGGTCCCGGTGAAGTTGCAGACGAACTCTTCCTCAAACTCCAACCAGGCGTTGATGTTGTTGTCAGGGAGCCTATTCAGCCATGTTCTGGCTGAGTCGAGCAGCATGAGGGAGACATAGCATACGGCCACCCGGCTATTGCCGTTTGTGATGCCCACAGCGGTGGTGTAGTCCACCAACAAATCTTCTGGATTGGCCATGCCATTGTACTTGGTGTGTCTGTGGGGAGCAAAAATCCCTTGGGAAATGGCTCATTCTGGATGCGCGGCCTGAAACATTTCGGACCGGCCGGACTTTCCTCTTCCATGATACGTGACTGGACTAGTAGGTCGATACGCTTGCGGGCGTCCACGGCCTTTGGCTCGCGGGGACCGGTCCGCCCGGTCAGACGAGACACGGGAGGAGCGTGGCCTTTGCCGGCTCCACCGAAAGATGCTTGGTGATTTTTCCCTTGATCGGCTCCACCAACCGACGCGCGGTTCTTGCTGGTGACCATGACATGGTCGTGCTGGAGCTATCCCCAGCTGCCGGATCCGCCATGCGGGTGACTATTCTGCGTCGGCCCGTTTGGCGAAGAGGCCTGGTGCACTTGTTTGCTTCCATCGGGAGCCGATGGATCCGCCATCTGGTGGGGACCTTGGTTCTTGTAGTTTCCTGCTTAGATGGGACCTGCCTTCGTTTGATGAAGGTTGGCCGTGGTTACGAGGACCTGGGCGCACTCCTGCTAGCGGCGCGGCTGTTCTCCCTCGAGGTGGTTCAGCTCTACAACCACCGCTTCTGCCACCCTCATGTTCTTGGTAGAGTTTCTATAGACCGGCTGAGCCACGGGAGTGCGCGGGTCAGCGGCACGGTCCAGCTCTGCGCAAAGGTCACAGCCTCGATGATGAACTTATTGGCTAGTGTTGGGCAAGGGGGTGAAGCCGTTTGCGGTGTTATACTCACACACGGTGGCATTCAGCCGTTGCTGGGGGACAGCGACCTTGCTGGCCTCATCTAGGAGTTGCTGGTGAGTAGCTTCCAGGTTAGCTGCGGCCGCAGCTGGATCTGCCTCGGGGATGACGAGGTTGCGGAGGTGCTGAATGGAGGACGCCAGTATGTCCTGATCTGTGTGTTGGAGATATGCCCAAGAGGCAATAATAAAAGTGGTTATTATTATATCTATGTGTTTATGATGAATGGTTACATCCCATGCTATAATTGTATTATTAGGAAACACTAATACATGTGTGTTTTGTAAACATAAGAAGTCCCTAGTAAGCCTCTTGTTGAACTAGCTTGTTGATTAATTGATGATCATGGTTTCCTGATCATGGACATTAGGATGTGATTAATAACAAGGTTATATCATTAGAAGAATGATGTGATGGACACACACCCATAGTAAGCGTAGCATAAGATCAAGTCATTAAGTTCGTATTGCTATAAGCTTTTAAATGCATAGTAACCTAATCCTTCGACCATGTGGTTGTGTTAATCACCATCACCGGATGGGTACTTTGATGACATCAAACACCGCTTCGTAACTGGGTGGTCATAAAGGTGTCATTGGGTATTCAGAAAGTATGTGTTGAAGCGCATGGACCAAGATTGGGATTTGTCCATCCATATGATGGATAGATATGCTCTGGGCCCTCTCGGTGGAATGTCATCTAGTTAGCTTGCAAGCATGTGACTGGGTCACAAGGGATGACATATCACGGAACGAGTAAAGAGTACTTATCAGTAACGAGGTAGAACTAGGTATGGAGATGCCGACGATCAAACCTCGGATGAGTATAGTATCGCGTGACAAAGGGAATTGGTTTCGTATGTAAATGGTTCAATCGATCACGAAGTCATCGTTGAGTATGTGGGAGCCATTATGGATCTCCAGGTCCCGCTGATGGTTATTTATAGGAGATGTGTGTCTGTCATGTCTACATATTCACGAACCGTAGGGTGACACACTTAAGGTTCGAAGTTGTTTTAAGTAGATATGGAATGTGCGTTGGAGACCGAATGTTGTTCGGAGTCTCGGATTGGATCCAGGACATCACGAGGAGATCCGGAATTATCCGGAGAATAAGATTCATATATTGGGGATCATTTTCTGAGTTAGGAAATGTTCTGGAGTATTTGTATGAGGATTCTAGAAGGTTTCGGAATGTTCCGGAAGTTCTAGAAGATTTCTTGGAGTTTGCTTGAAAATCAAGAAAGGGATCAAGGAGTCCTGGTGGGTCAAGACAAGGAGTCGTGGGGGAGGAGGACTCCTCCCCCCCTCCCCAATCCGCCGGCCATAGGAGGGAGGGGAGTCCTACAAGGACTCCCCCTCCCATGGCGCCTCCCCCCTTTAAATAGAGGGGTGGGGGCGCCACCTCCAAGCCCTCCGCCCATAACTCCAAATCTCCGCCGCCTCTCTCCTCCTTCTTTCTTCTGCACAGGCATAGGCGAAGCCCTGCAGAATTCTCTACTCCACCACCACCACCACGCCGTCGTGCTGCTGGGATTCCGTGGAGAAGATCTACTACCTCCGCTGCTCGCTGGAACGAGGAGAGGAAGGTCTGCTTCGACTCCGTACGTGTGACCGACTGCGGAAGCGCTGCCGGAACGCGGCGCCGGAAGGATCGTCCACACGATCTTGAGATCGGCAAGTGATCGACTACATCAACCACGAGATCTAATCTCGTAACGCTTTCGGATCTACAAGGGTTAGTACAGATCTATCTCGTTGCACATGTCTAATAGATTAGATCTTGGCTTTTATCTAGATTAGATCTGGGTTTTGTTCGTTCTTGCAGTAGAATTTTTTTGTTTTCCATGCTACGAACCCATCACTGTGTCACGCGAGGTAGAGTCGTTACCTCCAACCCAACGCTTGAGGGTTGGGCGACGATTATCGCATGAGCCGGCCATCATGATCTCCACGCCGCAGTTGGTTGCGATGCGGGGAGGGGTGAAACCGGGTGGTGCACCGGTGATGATGATGAACCCCCGAGGAAAATCCTCGGCGACAGTAGTGACGTAGACGCGGTGGTCGCCAAAGTGGAGAATGGAGCCGCCGCCGCAGAACGTTTTCCCGACGAAGCATGATGCATTGTCGATGACACAGTCGAAGGAGCTGAGAGTAAGCACGAGGCTAGAGGCGACATGCTTACCGACAACAAGTGGAAGTCCTGTGCAGAAGATGACCACATCTGCAACGTTGTGCCCCATGGTGGGCGCCAATTATCGTGGTGTGGAACACGACAGTGCCATCGGGGATGGCTTTAGAGGGGACAATCATATGCTAGCGGTGGATACCGCAGGCGGGATCGGGCCCGAGCACCGCAAACACAGCGAGGTAACCAGGTCTGGGGCCCTCTTGGCGAGGTAACACCCCTACTCCTATAAGGATCTACTATATTAAGGGCAAACACCCAATACAAGTGCTCCTGGAGCTATATCTCTCATGAACTAGAGAGAAACTAGAGGTAGAAGAAGATCTGGAGAAGGTGTCTCTAATGGTAGCCCTGCCCCCCTTATATACTAGCTAGAGGTGCAGGTTACAACGTTGCCCGGCTGGTGGAACCCAACCGGTGGGCCATAGCGCAATAGTCAGCTCTACAGTGGTTAGCCGTCAGCTTTATCCCGCGCAGAGCCAACGTCGCATTATGCAGCATGGGCGGTGTCACAGTCTGTGCTGACACAGAGCCGGGAACCCGGAGGCGTGCCCCTGCTTTGATCATCACGCCCGCTGGATCCTCGGTACTGATTCCGAGGTTATCGGATGGAGCTAGCCATCCGGCCGACTTTTCAGGTTTACCGACCAGACGGACTAGCCAGGGTATAGTTTGGTTATGGTCCGGTTGGAGCATGCCAACAGGCCGCAGCTTCATGCCTCGCGGCCATCCGGCCTGGCTTATCCTACCCGAGGGTAATCCCCCGACAAATCCGTAGATCATGTTGTCATCCGTATAGAAGAACCAACAATTGGTTGTCCGGTAGAGGCGAGAATAATTCCACCCTATATCAACCCGATGTTTGAAGTTTTATGTTCAATAAGGCCCTATTTGTTTCGTGGCTTGTAGAATTTACGGGAAGCAGGGATTAGAAAACATAGAAACAAAGTGTCACGACATGTTGTGTGGAACTCTACAGAAATTTAGAACATTGTAATGTGTATTACATATTGTTTGGTAGCCTTGCAGAAGAACGCTGGGCGTTTTTTCCAATGAATTGTGTGAATGCCATAGTTTCCACATGAACAAACAAGAAAATCCATAGACTTGGACCTAAGAAAACAAATCCTCTATGGTTTTAAATCCTACAAGCGACACAATCTCCATAAGAGAAATTCCAGAATGGAACCCTCTAAAATTCCTTTGAAATTCATTTTAAACCAAACAATCGCCAAAGCAGATTATTCTTTAGCGCGAGAAGACGTGATGTGAAGGCGCATGTGATGAATTTGCCAATATTGAAGCCCACGGTGCCAACTTTATGGAAAGGTGTGTGACTGTGGTGACGTGCATGCACATATGTCTATATTGTACTTGGTGTTCATAAAAATGACTCAACTATGTTTTATAGCATGTGTTTGTAGCCATTTTCAAAAACTAAATTAAATTTGTATTTAAAACATATTTTTTTTGAAAAATGCACTTGTCCATATAGATCTGTAAAGCGTACACATATTTTTTCATAAATATATCTTTTCATATGTGATGTATTAAATACAGATGATTATGTGGATAAAAATACAGTTATTGGCTGCCTTATTGGTGCCATAAATTTTGTCTTCTTTGTGTAACGTACAAAGTAAATTATTTTAAATACACATTCTACATATATCTGTGGATCTATTTAATTTGTTTTCAATACTATCAAGAAGTATGTTTTGTATTTTTGAAAATATTTGGGTCCATGGAGCCGTGGTCTAGATTTATGCTCCATGTGTCCGGTAACCTACTTGTTATTTACTTCTAAGACATGAGTACATCACGCTGTTTTTTCTTCGTGAACCATCTAGTAACGAATGCCTCCTAACTCCTTTTTGTCTTCCTCCTCTCTCATTCCTCCATTGTCGCCATTTCTTCGGACCCCTCTCTCTTCTCTCCATTGTTTCGATCTTATCTAGTAGCCACTTCCTATCATATTTCTCTGTCTTTACATATGTTCTCTCCCACCCTCTTTGTTACAAGATTTGGCCGCGATCATCTTTTTTTTTTGAATGAAAGAGCTTTTAATTAGAAGGAACAAAGTACAATACAACTCTTACAACAAGCACTCTGAAGCTCAGAATCCGTCCTATATCCGACAAGCTCACAAATAAGAGTAGAAACTGAAAAACCAAGAAGTCTAAACAGAAAAACACTATTGGACCCTACCAGGTTGTCCATCGAGAACATGGACTTGACAAACCTACAATTGCATTCTTCAGAGGCCTCACAGAGCCTAGCCAACCGAAGGACCAACAGCTCAACCAGCAATCGAGATGGCACCAGCAAACAAGGTTGATTATTGAGCTGAAGATATTGAAGAGGTAAGATCGAGCTCAACACAGGGGGATCTTCATCGCTGAATCTGAGGAGCAACATCAGAGACGATCTCAACTGTCTCTGGCACACATACCCGAGCGATATGAAGATCGCAAAGACACCTTGGTCAGCGATTATCAAATGATCTTTAGTGAAGCAAGTGGACTGAAGTATTGCATCCAAAGAAAAGAGATTCTGAATAATTCCATTTGGAGCAGCATGACATGATAGCACCGTCTCCTTAATACTCTAGTAATTTGAGCAATTAGCTTGGTCGAGCGCAACAGAGCACATCCATCGCTTGGACTTTGCTGCAGGAGGCACCGATTCAACCAGGAACTGCATGAAGGGTCATGTTCTTGATTCTCCATGTAATATGCACCTTCGCACAGTCGATCTCTTTCCCCAAATCCAACAACAACAGACCGGTCCTGACATGGGTATACCCTACATGTACTCGAGTTTGGTATATACGGCCTGGATACAGCGGAAGCCCACGGCATCGTCAAGGCCCAAATGGAGAACTCGAGTAACCTACGAACTCTCGATTGCTTGCAGAACAAGAAGAAGCTAAAGATAGAAAGTTTAAAGGGAAAACCCTAACCTGTAACCGACTCGACCTGCTACCTGAGACCTAGCCTATCTATATAAAGGCTAGGAGGGGCGGCGAGGAGGACACACGCAACCCTAGTTTCCACAACCCTCGCCAGATTGCATCTGCGCACTATTGTAATCTTAGACCTGTGATAATTCCACGATCAGACAAGCAGGAGTAGGGACCTCTACGAGGCCTGAACCTGGGTAAATCTTCGAGTCCCCTATGTGCTTGTTTTCTAGCCGATTGATGCTTCCAGTGCTCCCTCCTTCTCCAAAACCCAAGTCCATAACAATGGGCATTAATGAGTTAAACCCTCGTCAATTGGCGCCGTCTGTGGGAATTGGGAGTGCTGATGTTGCGGCTTCTTCGGCCCCATCAACTGCGATCTACAACTCCGCAACAACGGAGATTCGCCAGCTCTTCGGCGCGTTCGACTTCACCGTCCACACGCCGGCCACTCGCCCGGCTTTCGAATCCATGGGCAACGGAATTAGCCTGGCGATCAGGAGCTTCCGCTTCCAAGTTGGTCAGATGGGAACGCTTCGCATGCCTGACCAGCCGACAATACCATCGATTGCTCCTGCATCGTGGTTCCCTCCGCCGATCGGCACCCTCAGTGAGCTCAATGCCTCGACAACAGTCGAGAATACGGACAGCGACAACAGTCGTGAATCCGATCTGGGTGATCTAGCAACTGAAGATGGAGCCTATGGCTCCGGATCTGAAAGTTGTGGTAGCAGCATCTTCCCCAACCACTTCATGTGCACCGTCATCAACGCGGGCGACTCCTCCGCCAATCGCGACAACACTGGCAACGGTGGCAATGGAACCGACCTGCCAAACGGTGGCATACCTAATGGCAGACCACCCAATGACGGACCACCAAACGGCGACCCCACTAACGGTGCCCCCGTCAACAACGGAGGGGCAGTCAAACCTCCAACTATGATAAACAAGCAAACCGGTGAACGTGATCAGGCTCAACGATCTTGAGTGGGCCCGCTGCCCAGAAGCCCTATGAGGCCACCCTCTGCCTTTCGGCTCCCTGCAAGAACTACTGATGGGCTACCATTGGCTCCTAAAAGAAGAATACAAACGCCAACCGCAAACAATCGTGCAACTCGACGCACGCAAAAAGGCGGCAGACGAGTCGAGCCTCCGACGAGCTAGGCTCTCCTCCCATGGAGGATCCTCCTCCAAGTGCAACGAGTACATCGCTAACAAGAGGCGATCTCGACTGGCCCACCTCACCGAACAAGAGCGTGTAGAAGCCGCAAAGGTCCTCGACTTCGGCTCCATGATGGTGGATACGCGTGGCAACGTGCTCCCAAAAATGCCGCAAGCTGTGGTAACGGCGACCACCATGTACCTCCTCAACAACCAGCCGCCAGTTGGAGATCCTCGAGCTGCCATGCACCGATCTACGATCGCAGGCTTGGGGTTAATCGAGGCCGCTCTCGACAAAGAGCGGACACCGGAGCCGAAGAAAGGCAAGGCTCTGGCAAAACGCTATTCCTCGCCCTCATCCAGCGATGACAGTCACGATCTGTTTCGACACCGCCGCTCCCGGCGACACGACCACGACTACGATGCGCATGATGACATCACGCAACGCAAGATCGACAAGTCAAGGGCACGACATGCCCGATCAACTGAATCAGAAGACGAAGATGTGGAGTTCTGTGGCACTAGATGCTTTAGAAGGGCCATCAGGCAAAAGCGAATGCCTAAGGGGTTTAAGCTCCCATCAGAGAACCCAAAGTTTAACGGTCTGCAGGACTCGAAATCTAGTTAGAGGACCATATCTCCTCCGTCAGGCTCCACGGCCATGCAATGCCTGTAGCTACAGCTACAGGGCGCCGCCCGGGCATGGCTCAACAACCTCCCACGTGGATCCATTCGCAGTTGGGAAGAGCTGGTCTACAGCTTTGTGCGCAACTTCAAGGGCACCTACAAAAGGCCCGCGTCAATCGAAGAGCTGAGGTACTGCCAGCAAAGGTTGGGCGAATCGCTACGCTCGTACATCCAGAGGTGGTCCATCATCGAGAAATCCGCAGAAGATATCTTGGAGGATCGCGCAATCGACGCATTCAACGGCAGTGTTCGCCGCATAGAGCTCAGGGAGGAGCTGTGCCGCTCGAAGCCCAAAACCATTGACTACCTGATGGAAATCGCGAATCGATGGGCAGACGGAGAAGATTCAGTGAAGAATCATGTTCACTCCAACGATGAAGCAGAACTCGAACGCTGACGCGACCGCCGAAGCAAACATCGAATGCGCATCTACGATGACCGTGACGACGTCAACATGGTCGCAGCCGGCTACGCCGACAGACGCGACGACAACCGCAATAGCGGCTACCGTAGCGGTGGGTACCGCGACTGCGGGAAAACCACGCAGGTATGGCAGCGCCGCACTCGCGACAAGGCACCCGCAGCATCTATTGAAGACAAGCTGTCCGGGCCATGCACCGTGCAGTTCTACATCGACAAGCATGACGGCAAAAAGAAATCCAGCCACCTCCTCAAAGACTGCCTGAGGGCCTGGCTCAGATGAATCGCGACGCGGTCAACAGGGGCTACGGAGTCGCCCCAGGCGCTGTGGCACATGGGTCTCCCCCATCACCACCAGGACCACCGCCAAACGCAGTTGCGCCAGACCAGCACCACGGAGGTGAGCCGTACCCATAGGCCATGGGTACCATGATGATCCAGAAGGGCCGCCCCTCTAATCGGGTGCAAAAGGCCATCACTCGCCAAGTGAATCTGGTGACAAACTCACCACCATCCACCACTGAGTACCTTAGTGGAAGCGACTCCTGCATCACCTTCGACAAGTGCGACCATCCGCGCCAAGTACCTCGTCCAGGCCACTGTCCCCTCGTACTCGAGGCACAAATTGGAGGTTTCAACATGAGCCGCATCTTCATGGACGGCGGAAGCGGCATCAACCTTATGTTCACAAGTACCTTGCGAGAAATAAGGATCCCTTTGACCTGCCTAGAGGCCTCGGACACAACATTCCACGGTATCATCCCAGGCAAGGGCGTATACCCCCTTGGCAAAATCAACCTCGACGTCATCTTTGGCATGCCGAAAAACTTTCGGCGCGAATGCATCGACTTTGAAGTCGTTGACTGGCCCTCACAGTACCACTGTATCCTCGGACGTGTCGCATTCGCTAGGTTCATGGCAGTGCCGCACTACGCCTATCTGCAGATGAAAATGCCAGGCCCTAATGGCATCATCACAATCAACGGGAGCTTCGAGAGGTCCGACAGTTGCGACAGGGAGTTGAACATAATTTCCCAGTCCTTCGGCATGCAGGAAGAACTCGCGAGACTAAAGGAGTCGACAGACAACAGTCTGCCTCCCCTGAGTCGTCCAAGTTCACCTGACCTATCCTTCGATTCATCGGTGCACATGAAGAAAGTTCAGGTCCACCCATCGGATCCCGCCAAGACGACCCTCATCGCCAACAACTTGAGTCCCGCATAGGAACTCGCGCTCGTCGAATTCCTCCGTGAGCACTGGGAAATCTTCGCCTGGTGTCCAGCGGACATGCCAAGAGTTCCCAGGGAATTCGCCGAGCACACACTCAACGTCAACCTAGACGCAAGGCCAGTCAAACAAACAATTAGGCAACTGTCTGAGCCAAGAGCAAAAGCAATCGGAATGGAGATCAACAGACTCCTCGATGCCAAATTCATATGCGAGATCAAGGAAAGCACTTGGCTCGCCAACACGGTGCTAGTACCAAAAAAGGACACGGATATCCTACGGATGTGCGTGGATTTCACCTATTTGAATAAGCACTGCCCGAAGGATCACTTCCCGCTACCACGAATCGACCAGATCATCGACTCCACCGCGAGATGTGAGCGCCTCTGCTTCCTCGATGCCTACTCAGGCTACAATCAGATTTGAATGGAGGAGGAGGATCAAGAAAAAACGGCGTTTACAACGCCTTTTGGTGTGTTCTGCTATAACACAATGCCCTTCGGGCTAAAAAACGCAGGAGCCACCTACCAGCGATGCATGTAGGCTTGCCTCAAGAACCAACTTGGTCGCAACATCCAAGTCTATGTTGACGATATCGTAATCAAGACCAAGGAGGAAGCTTCACTAATCGACAATTTACGCGAAACCTTCGCCAACCTTGACCACCACCGGATCAAGCTCAATCCGGACAAGTGCACCTTCGGGGTACCATCTGGGCAACTACTCGGGTATCTCATCTCCGCGAGAGGGATCGAGGCGAACCCAAAGAAAATAAAAGCCATCCTAGCCATGGAGAAGCCAAAGAACATAAGAGGTGTCCAACAGCTGGCTGGGCGAATCGCAGCGCTCAGTCGATTCATCAGTCGAATGGGCGAAAAGGCACTGCCCTTCTACCAACTTCTCCACAAAGTTGACAAGTTTGAGTGGACCAACGAGGCACAGGAAGTATTCGAAGACCTCAAGCGCCTACTGTCCACCTCGCCAGTACTGGTGACCCCACGCGAAAGGGAACCACTGTTGCTATACATCTCCGCCACCACCAGGTGGTCAGCACAGTGCTCGTGGTAGAACGAGCCGAGGAAAACAAGGTCCACGGGGTACAACGCCCAGTCTACTACCTCAGCGAGGTACTCACGCCAACAAAGCAGCGGTACTCGCACTACCAGAAGCTGGCGCACGACGTCTTCATGACAGCCCAGCGACTACGCCACTACTTCCAGGAACACTCAATCGTGGTAGTCAATGACGCCCCGCTTGGGCATATCCTCAACAATCCCGACGCCACCGGACGAGTCGCTGTTGACCCACAAGTATAGGGGGTGTATCGCAGTATTTTCGATAAGTAAGAGTGTCGAACCCAACAAGGAGCAGAAGGTGCTGGCTAGTGGTATGGATCAGGAATTCTCTGCAAATACTTAGCAAACGGTTTTTAGGGGTTTTCGATAAAGCAAGTAAAAAAAGTACGAGTAAATAAAAGACAGTAGGAATAAATGCATTAAGTGGCCCAATCCTTTATGCAGCAAAGGACAAGCCAGTTGTATTACTTAAGATGACCAAACGTTCTCGAGGACACATGGGAAGACTATCAAGTGCTTTCGCTTCATATAGTCAATTAATATTCTTTAGCTTGCTAAGTGTTGTGTGGATGAACCTGTGCTAATGTACCGCCCCATCCAAGACTAATACATACTTGTGATTATACCCCTTGCAAACATCCATAAGTACAAGAAAGTAATTAAGGTAGAAACCTAACCACAGCTTTAAACTCTAAGACCCTTACATCCCTTGTGCAATGGTTTCCTAACGGGGGTTCAGGTTTCTGTCACTCCGGCAACCCCTACGATTAGTAGCCAAATACACAATGCATTCCCCTAGGCCCATATAGGTGAAGTGTCATGTAGTCGACGTTCACATGACACCACTAGAAGAAATACATCACAACTTAAATAACAATCTACTGAATCTTTCTCAACGCAACTCCACTACTAACAACAAGACTTCTCCCATGTCCTCAAGAACAAAACGAACTACTCACAAGACATCATATGGATCATGATCAGAGATGGAATAATGATGTATAACAATCTGAACATAAACAATAATTCAATGGTTCACTCAATAACATCAACTACAAAGAGTAATCAACACCGGGAAAGTTTCCCCTATGAACTATGCAAGATTCAGCGCAATTGTTACAGCAATATGGAGATGGTGATGAGGGTGCTGATGGTGATGATGGTGGTGATGATGATGATGATCCCGATGAAGTCCAGCTTGATAGTGGTGTTGATGGCGACGATCTCCCCTCTCCGGGAAGGAATTCCCCCGGCAGAAATCTGTCTACCGGAGAGATTTTTCTCTCTCGGTGTTTTCCGCCCCGCAGAGGCAGCGGAATCTTTCTGTGGTTGCTCCCCGAGTCTTAGGGTTTCAGGAGGATAATATACGCCAGAGGAGAGAGGCTGGAGTGGGCCAGGGCGGCCACACCACCTCTAGGCGTGGCCTAGGCCTACCCGCGCCATGGGGTGGTGTGGCCCCCCTGTGTCCCACCTCCACTCCATCTTCTGGCATCCTGAGTCTTCTGGAAAAATAGGATTTTCCTTCCCGGATTTTCTGATCTTCGCGAATTTTGCCACCAAACAGCACCTTTTCCATCAGAATCCTGACTGCAGCGGTCCATGCTCCAAAAGTCATCAACCATGCAAAAATAGATGAAATAACATAAGTATCACCTCTCAATACGAAATATATCAATGAATAATAGTGAATTAAAACATAGAATAGTGATGCAAAATGGACGTATCAACTCCCCCTAAGCTTAGACTTCGCTTGTCCCCAAGCGAAACTGAGCTCAATAAACATGACCTCAGGTTTATGGAGTGAAGAGTCGATAAAAGAATACGGACAAGAAGCATCACATTCATCAAATACATAGATCATAATAGAAGACAACTCACTATTATATAACTCAACTTGTAATGAGTAAAGGAAACACAATAAAGATACATAAAGTGAATCATAATTGGTAATGGCAAACTTAGCTCTTGGTCGAAGAATAGTTGATAATTTGCTGGAGTTCACAAATAGCTGGTTTTCAAAGAAAGCTTTCAAAGTAGTAAACATCAAGATAAGAGCAGCGTGCAAAACAAGGAACATAAGAAACATGATTGAATAAATCATCATATGAATGAATGAAACACATCAACTCAAAATACTTGTTGAGATAGAAGGGAATAGGTTTACTGACTCAACTACAAAGTAAAAGAAAGGCCCTTCGCAAAGGGAAGCATGGATTGCAAGTCTCATAAAGAGCTCCCAAAAATTATGATACTTACTAGCTTTCAGCTCTCATTGCCCCTATCATAGGCATCTTCAGTTGATTAAGGTGAAAGTGAGGTCCAATCTGAGTTATATGCTTGACAGACTATAAACTGAAAATCCCAAGTCCCTTGAGTACGAGGGCCGCTCCTCATGCTACTCAACTTTAGTTATCAGTAAGTTCTTGTCATCGTAAGTATGTGCGTATCATTGAGAACCGCCAACGGGGTACCCCTTGCCCGATGATACGGAAGAATCCCCATATCAAAATGACAAGGCAAGCAGACAATGAGTATCTCAGCAATCTTCTTATTTACCATGGGAAAATGGTGCTTTTTTCTCTCTTTCCTCTTTTCATAGTATCTCTTTTTTTTATTTTCTTTTTCTCAATAGCTATCTCTCTCTTTTTTTATAAGAAGAATGCTTCATAGATATCATTATGATTATGCAGCAGGTTTCCACCATGTCAGCATGGATTAGACCAGCGGCCCAGGCGTTTCTCTAACACACATACATAACTCCATGGACTTACAAGCTCCCCTTTTATTTCACACCGATGACATCCGCAAACAAAAGAGCAAGGTATCAACTGGGTATATATTTACAAGTGTTGAAAGCGTTCCCCGTGACAACACGGTTCTGCTAATCCCCAACCTATAATTTGCAAGCATATAACTTTCATGGAGAGTTCACAATGGTTCAGGTTCATTAAATGCAAGAAAGTAAAGTGTGCCATCAAGTTCGTGAGAGCTTTAATCACTAATTTTCGCATAACAAGTTTAATTTGGGAGGTAGACAAAACAAGAATTTACTTGGAATAGCAATAATGCTCTAGGTAGGTATGGTGGACACAAATGGCATGGGTTTTGGTTTAAAGGAGGTGGATGCACGAGAAGAATACCCTCTCAGTACAGGTTTTTGGCTAGCAAGGCTGGGTAGCAAGTATAAGAGTTGAAGGAAACAAACAAACAAACATACAAGTGATAAAGACAAACATGCAATCTTCCTTGGAAGCACAAAAGATCTTAACTAGAGAATACTAGACTTATGAGCAAATCAAGAAAGAAAGATGATGAAATTATTTTTTCTCTAGAGTACTTCTATCTTTTTCTTTTCAACTCTCAAAAAAAAGTGTTGCTACTGACCGAGCCAGGTTTGCCAAAACCAACTAAATTAACTCAATGATCCCAAAGTGATACCAATACTAACAACAAGATCAATCATATAACCACGAATTGAAAACTAACATAAGCTATGCAAAAAAGTGAATGATAGAACTTCTCATTAATATTCCATAACGGAAACTCACACCAATAGATACAATTCTAACGAGAGAGGGGACACTTCCATAATGGAAACCATACTACAAAATAGCTCCTCTATTCATGATATGACCCTACTAATAAGGTAAAAAGACAGGAGATAGTGATATGATACCGCGGCACTCCCCCAAGCTTGGAACAAACCAAGGGGATGCCAAACCTGATGACGAATTACTCCTTCGGTGGTGGTGGTAATATTTTCTTAGTTGATGTGAGGTAATCTTCCAGCATCTTGTGAAGCCTATTATTCTCCCATTGAAGCATGTCCACCTTTCTCTGCAAGTCTCGGTACTTATCGCAGAAGTCCTTAGTGACTCGTAGGGCTTCCGTTGATGCGGGGCAAGTAACAAAAGGTGCCAGCCCCCCCTTGGGGTCTTGAGAATCCCCCTCCATAGGTTCCTTCCCTTTATCCTTGGCGGACACCATTGTGCTTCTAAACCTTCAAAGAGTATGTCCTGGCAGAAACAGATCGAAACAAAAACACGACGAAAACACGATATACGGACCTCGGGGGATTTGGGGGGTTATATATACGAAGTTTTATGTCAAAAGGAAGGTACTGGGAGAAAACGAGTCGGAGGCAGAGTCCGAGGTGGACTCACCACCTGGTGGCGCGGCCAAGGGTGGGCCCACCCCATAGGATGGTGTGAGCCACCCTGGATCCGTTTGCGTCTCTTTTTCGCTTTGTAGCTTTCCTTATTGACTGAAAACTACAAAAATATAGTTGGATTGTATTTTTGGGGAACTTTTCTTACCAGAACTGTTACCTATTTGAACACGGACTCTGTAGGTCTCTGAATTTGGTATTTAGTGGATTCTTTCGGAGTCACCACTTGAATAACATCAATATCTTCATCTTCATATACTTATTACTTGAGTCATAAAACTTTTCTCTTCCTTATTACACCATTGTCTCCACTTCCTGGAAATTTCTTTCACACAAAACTTCACACAATTCTCATTAGCAACATTAGTATAAGTGAAGTGACAAAACCTTTTGAGTTCAACTTTCAACTGAAAACCATCAAAACAAAATCTACTGTAGCAACTCCTTCCGAAAGCCCAAAAATAATTCAAAAAGGAAATCGAATAAAGAAGCAAATGCAAGATTGGCAAAATCTGTCAAAACAGACCAACAGGTAAATATCAAATTTTTCGAAAATCTTCTGTTGCTCAAATCAAAAAGTGCAAAACTAACGAAAGTTAAATAACAACCTGGGTCAGAAGCACAAAAAATTACAGCTCAATCCGACAGACAGAGATCTCTCACGAATTTTTACGGTGAAGAACAAAAATCTGTTTCCGGACAGCAACTTCCCCAAATATTACTTCTCTCTCATTAGAGGTTGATCTTGACACAAAAACCAAACAAAACGGATAAGGAGCAGTTATTAACGAAGTAATAACTTCCAAAACTCAAAGAAAAAAAACAAATTGAAAGCAAAAACAAATTGGGTTGTCTCCCATAAAGCTCTTTCTTTATAGCCATTAAGATGGGCATGATAATTTTGAAGAAGCTCTCGTAGGGATATGAATTGAAGTGAAAGAGAGCATTAAGAAGCAAAAACACAGACACATTTAAGTCTAACCCACTTCCTATGCAAGGGGATTTTGTAAACAAACAAGTTATTGAAACCATAGGCAACTTGCATAAGAAGGCAAAAGAAGTGCAACATAAAAACTTTCAACATAAAACGAGGAAACTTGATATTACTGAGATACATAAGAACACTTTTCCCTCTCTTATAGTAACTTTCAGTATCATGCATAAACTTAACAATATAGCTATCACAAGGACCATCATAGCAATGATCACTTATTCTAACAGAAAACACGGGAGTACTAGCTCTCATAACACTACTTTGTGAAACAATATTAGAGGTATCCTTACAAAGGATAGTGTGTCCCTCTTCCTCATACTTAGTGACAAAGTCTTTCACATTTGCTATTATAGGTTCATCAACCATTTGTTTATCAGGTTCAACAGCTTTTTTCATACTTTCATCTACCATACTAGCCATCATAGAATGTTCCTTTACCTTAACTGGAAAAGGCATTTTCTCAATATAAGGTTTAGGTAAAACATGATTAGCAGTATAAACTTCAGTATTTCTTGCAGGAACATTCTTAGCAACATCTTTATAAGGTTCATGATACTTATTCCACTTCTTTTTAGGCACTTCAATGTAGGAAGCAAAAGCCTTAAAATAAGAAGTAATAGCTTGAGAATCTAAACCATAAGCATTTTTAATATTTTGAAAGTCATCAGTTCCCATAAAAGATTCAATGCATTCATAATCATAATTTATACCTGACTTTATACCTTTGTCATTCTCCCATGCTTCAACATTGTCTTGAATACGGTCCAAAAGATCCCATTTAGCTTCTTCTTCCATGCGAGTGAATGATCCAGCACAAGAAGCATCCAGTAAATCCTTGTCATGCAGAGGGAGCCTTGCATAAAAGTTGTTGATAATAATATTATTGGGGAGCTCATGAATGGGACATTTGAGCATTAGTAACTTCAATCTCCCCCAAGCTTGAGCTGTACTCTCTCCATCAAGAGGCCAAAAGTTGTATATTTGATTCGGATCTTTATGAATCTCAATAGGAGGATAAAACTTTGAATAAAAGAGAGGCACTATTTCCTCCCATTCCAGAGCTTGACCATTCTTCAGCAGCTTATACCATTCCTCAACTCTTCCTTTCAGTGATAATGAGAATAACTTCTTCTTAACTTGATCTGTAGTAATACATGCACACTTGAACAACCCGCATAATTCGTGTATAAAGAGTAAATGATCACCGGGATGGACAGTTCCATCCCCAACATATTAGTTATCCATAACACGATCAATAATTCTTGTAGGTATTTTAAAAACATCTTTCTCAGCAGGTGGTGGCTTATCTACTACCTTAGAAGTGGTAGTAGCATTACCAAATAAGAAACTCAGCGAATTATCCATAACGAAAATAAAGCAACGAGCAGGAGTAAACAATACTCACAGTATAAGTTTCCTTTACCAGTTCCACTCTCCAATAGCGCTTTACTCCCCGACAACGGCGCCAGAAAATAGTCTTGATGACCCACAAGTATAGGGGGTGTATCGCAGTATTTTTGATAAGTAAGAGTGTCGAACCCAATGAGGAGCAGAAGGTGCTGGCTAGTGGTATGGATCAGGAATTCTCTGCAAATACTTAGCAAATGGATTTTTAGGGGTTTTCGATAAAGCAAGTAAACAAAGTACGAGTAAATAAAAGACAGTAGGAATAAATGCAGCAAGTGGCCCAATCCTTTATGCAGGAAAGGACAAGCCAGTCGTACTACTTAAGATGACCAAACGTTCTCGAGGACACATGGGAAGACTGTCAAGTGCTTTCGCTTCATATAGTTGATTAATCTTCTTTAGCTTGCTAAATGTTGTGTGGGTGAACCTGTGCTAATGTACCACCCCATCCAAGACTAATACATACTTGTGATTATACCCCTTGCAAACATCCGTAAGTACAAGAAAGTAATTAAGGTAGAAACCTAACCACAACTTTAAACTCTAAGACTCTTACGTCCCTTGTGCAGTGGTTTCCTAACGGGGGTTCAGGTTTCTGTCACTCCGGCAACCCCTACGATTAGTAGCCAAATACACAATGCATTCCCCTAGGCCCATATAGGTGAAGTGTCATGTAGTCGACGTTTACATGACACCACTAGAAGAAATACACCACAACTTAAATAACAATCTACTGAATCTTTCTCAAGGCAACTCTACTACTAACAACAAGACTTCTCCCATGTCCTCAAGAACAAAACGAACTACTCACAAGACATCATATGGATCATGATCAGAGATGGAATAATGATGTATAACAATCTGATCATAAATAATAATTCAATGGTTCACTCAATAGCATCAACTACAAAGAGTAATCAACACCGGGAAAGTTTCCCCTATGAACTATGCAAGATTCAACGTAATTGTTACAACAATATGGAGATGGTGATGAGGGTGCTGATGGTGATGATGGTGGTGATGATGATGATGATCCCGATGAAGTCCAGCTTGATGGTGGTGTTGATGGCGACGATCTCCCCTCTCCGGGAAGGAATTCCCCCGGCAGAAATCTGTCTGCCGGAGAGATCTTTCTCTCTCGGTGTTTTCCGCCCCGCAGAGGCGGCGGAATCTTTCTGTGGTTGCTCCCCGAGTCTTAGGGTTTCAGGAGGATAATATACGCCAGAGGAGAGAGGCTGGAGTGGGCCAGGGCGGCCACACCACCTCCAGGTGTGGCCTAGGCCTGCTCGCGCCATGGGGTGGTGTGGGCCCCCTGTGGCCCACCTCCACTCCATCTTCTGGCATCCTGAGTCTTCTGGAAAAATAGGATTTTCCGTATATTTTCCCGGATTTTCTGATCTTCGCGAATTTTGCCTCCAAACAGCACCTTTTCCATCAGAATCCTGACTGCAGCGGTCCATGCTCCAAAAGTCATCAACCATGCAAAAATAGATGAAATAACATAAGTATCACCTCTCAATATGAAATATATCAATGAATAATAGTGAATTAAGACATAGAATAGTGATGCAAAATGGACGTATCAGTCACGCTTTGGGGGATCGAACTGTCTCCATGAGACATTACATATGAAAAACGCGATGCAATCAAGTTGCAAGTCCTCCCTGACTTCCTCGTGCACTGGATGGAGAACTAGCTCCCTAAAAAAACAGATATGTCCGACCTCTGGACAATGCACTTCGACGTATCCAAGCAAAAGGATGGAGCTGGCGCAGGTGTCATACTGACATCGCCCTAGGGAGAGAAGCTGAAATATATTCTGCGAATGCAGTTCACCGCCTCCAACAATGAAGCTGAATACAAGGCCCTAATGGCATCATCACAATCAACGGGAGCTTCGAGAGGTCCGACAGTTGCGACAGGGAGTTGAACATAATTTCCCAGTCCTTCGGCATGCAGGAAGAACTCGCGAGACTAAAGGAGTCGACAGACAACAGTCTGCCTCCCCTGAGTCGTCCAAGTTCACCTGACCTATCCTTCGATTCATCGGTGCACATGAAGAAAGTTCAGGTCCACCCATCGGATCCCGCCAAGACGACCCTCATCGCCAACAACTTGAGTCCCGCATAGGAACTCGCGCTCGTCGAATTCCTCCGTGAGCACTGGGAAATCTTCGCCTGGTGTCCAGCGGACATGCCAAGAGTTCCCAGGGAATTCGCCGAGCACACACTCAACGTCAACCTAGACGCAAGGCCAGTCAAACAAACAATTAGGCAACTGTCTGAGCCAAGAGCAAAAGCAATCGGAATGGAGATCAACAGACTCCTCGATGCCAAATTCATATGCGAGATCAAGGAAAGCACTTGGCTCGCCAACACGGTGCTAGTACCAAAAAAGGACACGGATATCCTACGGATGTGCGTGGATTTCACCTATTTGAATAAGCACTGCCCGAAGGATCACTTCCCGCTACCACGAATCGACCAGATCATCGACTCCACCGCGAGATGTGAGCGCCTCTGCTTCCTCGATGCCTACTCAGGCTACAATCAGATTTGAATGGAGGAGGAGGATCAAGAAAAAACGGCGTTTACAACGCCTTTTGGTGTGTTCTGCTATAACACAATGCCCTTCGGGCTAAAAAACGCAGGAGCCACCTACCAGCGATGCATGTAGGCTTGCCTCAAGAACCAACTTGGTCGCAACATCCAAGTCTATGTTGACGATATCGTAATCAAGACCAAGGAGGAAGCTTCACTAATCGACAATTTACGCGAAACCTTCGCCAACCTTGACCACCACCGGATCAAGCTCAATCCGGACAAGTGCACCTTCGGGGTACCATCTGGGCAACTACTCGGGTATCTCATCTCCGCGAGAGGGATCGAGGCGAACCCAAAGAAAATAAAAGCCATCCTAGCCATGGAGAAGCCAAAGAACATAAGAGGTGTCCAACAGCTGGCTGGGCGAATCGCAGCGCTCAGTCGATTCATCAGTCGAATGGGCGAAAAGGCACTGCCCTTCTACCAACTTCTCCACAAAGTTGACAAGTTTGAGTGGACCAACGAGGCACAGGAAGCATTCGAAGACCTCAAGCGCCTACTGTCCACCTCGCCAGTACTGGTGACCCCACGCGAAAGGGAACCACTGTTGCTATACATCTCCGCCACCACCAGGTGGTCAGCACAGTGCTCGTGGTAGAACGAGCCGAGGAAAACAAGGTCCACGGGGTACAACGCCCAGTCTACTACCTCAGCGAGGTACTCACGCCAACAAAGCAGCGGTACTCGCACTACCAGAAGCTGGCGCACGACGTCTTCATGACAGCCCAGCGACTACGCCACTACTTCCAGGAACACTCAATCGTGGTAGTCAATGACGCCCCGCTTGGGCATATCCTCAACAATCCCGACGCCACCGGACGAGTCGCTGTTGACCCACAAGTATAGGGGGTGTATCGCAGTATTTTCGATAAGTAAGAGTGTCGAACCCAACAAGGAGCAGAAGGTGCTGGCTAGTGGTATGGATCAGGAATTCTCTGCAAATACTTAGCAAACGGTTTTTAGGGGTTTTCGATAAAGCAAGTAAAAAAAGTACGAGTAAATAAAAGACAGTAGGAATAAATGCATTAAGTGGCCCAATCCTTTATGCAGCAAAGGACAAGCCAGTTGTATTACTTAAGATGACCAAACGTTCTCGAGGACACATGGGAAGACTGTCAAGTGCTTTCGCTTCATATAGTCAATTAATATTCTTTAGCTTGCTAAGTGTTGTGTGGATGAACCTGTGCTAATGTACCGCCCCATCCAAGACTAATACATACTTGTGATTATACCCCTTGCAAACATCCATAAGTACAAGAAAGTAATTAAGGTAGAAACCTAACCACAGCTTTAAACTCTAAGACCCTTACGTCCCTTGTGCAATGGTTTCCTAACGGGGGTTCAGGTTTCTGTCACTCCGGCAACCCCTACGATTAGTAGCCAAATACACAATGCATTCCCCTAGGCCCATATAGGTGAAGTGTCATGTAGTCGACGTTCACATGACACCACTAGAAGAAATACATCACAACTTAAATAACAATCTACTGAATCTTTCTCAACGCAACTCCACTACTAACAACAAGACTTCTCCCATGTCCTCAAGAACAAAACGAACTACTCACAAGACATCATATGGATCATGATCAGAGATGGAATAATGATGTATAACAATCTGAACATAAACAATAATTCAATGGTTCACTCAATAACATCAACTACAAAGAGTAATCAACACCGGGAAAGTTTCCCCTATGAACTATGCAAGATTCAGCGCAATTGTTACAGCAATATGGAGATGGTGATGAGGGTGCTGATGGTGATGATGGTGGTGATGATGATGATGATCCCGATGAAGTCCAGCTTGATAGTGGTGTTGATGGCGACGATCTCCCCTCTCCGGGAAGGAATTCCCCCGGCAGAAATCTGTCTACCGGAGAGATTTTTCTCTCTCGGTGTTTTCCGCCCCGCAGAGGCAGTGGAATCTTTCTGTGGTTGCTCCCCGAGTCTTAGGGTTTCAGGAGGATAATATACGCCAGAGGAGAGAGGCTGGAGTGGGCCAGGGCGGCCACACCACCTCTAGGCGTGGCCTAGGCCTACCCGCGCCATGGGGTGGTGTGGCCCCCCTGTGTCCCACCTCCACTCCATCTTCTGGCATCCTGAGTCTTCTGGAAAAATAGGATTTTCCTTCCCGGATTTTCTGATCTTCGCGAATTTTGCCACCAAACAGCACCTTTTCCATCAGAATCCTGACTGCAGCGGTCCATGCTCCAAAAGTCATCAACCATGCAAAAATAGATGAAATAACATAAGTATCACCTCTCAATACGAAATATATCAATGAATAATAGTGAATTAAAACATAGAATAGTGATGCAAAATGGACGTATCAACTCCCCCTAAGCTTAGACTTCGCTTGTCCCCAAGCGAAACTGAGCTCAATAAACATGACCTCAGGTTTATGGAGTGAAGAGTCGATAAAAGAATACGGACAAGAAGCATCACATTCATCAAATACATAGATCATAATAGAAGACAACTCACTATTATATAACTCAACTTGTAATGAGTAAAGGAAACACAATAAAGATACATAAAGTGAATCATAATTGGTAATGGCAAACTTAGCTCTTGGTCGAAGAATAGTTGATAATTTGCTGGAGTTCACAAATAGCTGGTTTTCAAAGAAAGCTTTCAAAGTAGTAAACATCAAGATAAGAGCAGCGTGCAAAACAAGGAACATAAGAAACATGATTGAATAAATCATCATATGAATGAATGAAACACATCAACTCAAAATACTTGTTGAGATAGAAGGGAATAGGTTTACTGACTCAACTACAAAGTAAAAGAAAGGCCCTTCGCAAAGGGAAGCATGGATTGCAAGTCTCATAAAGAGCTCCCAAAAATTATGATACTTACTAGCTTTCAGCTCTCATTGCCCCTATCATAGGCATCTTCAGTTGATTAAGGTGAAAGTGAGGTCCAATCTGAGTTATATGCTTGACAGACTATAAACTGAAAATCCCAAGTCCCTTGAGTACGAGGGCCGCTCCTCATGCTACTCAACTTTAGTTATCAGTAAGTTCTTGTCATCGTAAGTATGTGCGTATCATTGAGAACCGCCAACGGGGTACCCCTTGCCCGATGATACGGAAGAATCCCCATATCAAAATGACAAGGCAAGCAGACAATGAGTATCTCAGCAATCTTCTTATTTACCATGGGAAAATGGTGCTTTTTTCTCTCTTTCCTCTTTTCATAGTATCTCTTTTTTTTATTTTCTTTTTCTCAATAGCTATCTCTCTCTTTTTTTATAAGAAGAATGCTTCATAGATATCATTATGATTATGCAGCAGGTTTCCACCATGTCAGCATGGATTAGACCAGCGGCCCAGGCGTTTCTCTAACACACATACATAACTCCATGGACTTACAAGCTCCCCTTTTATTTCACACCGATGACATCCGCAAACAAAAGAGCAAGGTATCAACTGGGTATATATTTACAAGTGTTGAAAGCGTTCCCCGTGACAACACGGTTCTGCTAATCCCCAACCTATAATTTGCAAGCATATAACTTTCATGGAGAGTTCACAATGGTTCAGGTTCATTAAATGCAAGAAAGTAAAGTGTGCCATCAAGTTCGTGAGAGCTTTAATCACTAATTTTCGCATAACAAGTTTAATTTGGGAGGTAGACAAAACAAGAATTTACTTGGAATAGCAATAATGCTCTAGGTAGGTATGGTGGACACAAATGGCATGGGTTTTGGTTTAAAGGAGGTGGATGCACGAGAAGAATACCCTCTCAGTACAGGTTTTTGGCTAGCAAGGCTGGGTAGCAAGTATAAGAGTTGAAGGAAACAAACAAACATACAAGTGATAAAGACAAACATGCAATCTTCCTTGGAAGCACAAAAGATCTTAACTAGAGAATACTAGACTTATGAGCAAATCAAGAAAGAAAGATGATGAAATTATTTTTTCTCTAGAGTACTTCTATCTTTTTCTTTTCAACTCTCAAAAAAAAGTGTTGCTACTGACCGAGCCAGGTTTGCCAAAACCAACTAAATTAACTCAATGATCCCAAAGTGATACCAATACTAACAACAAGATCAATCATATAACCACGAATTGAAAACTAACATAAGCTATGCAAAAAAGTGAATGATAGAACTTCTCATTAATATTCCATAACGGAAACTCACACCAACAGATACAATTCTAACGAGAGAGGGGACACTTCCATAATGGAAACCATACTACAAAATAGCTCCTCTATTCATGATATGACCCTACTAATAAGGTAAAAAGACAGGAGATAGTGATATGATACCGCGGCACTCCCCCAAGCTTGGAACAAACCAAGGGGATGCCAAACCTGATGACGAATTACTCCTTCGGTGGTGGTGGTAATATTTTCTTAGTTGATGTGAGGTAATCTTCCAGCATCTTGTGAAGCCTATTATTCTCCCATTGAAGCATGTCCACCTTTCTCTGCAAGTCTCGGTACTTATCGCAGAACTCCTTAGTGACTCGTAGGGCTTCCGTTGATGCGGGGCAAGTAACAAAAGGTGCCAGCCCCCCCTTGGGGTCTTGAGAATCCCCCTCCATAGGTTCCTTCCCTTTATCCTTGGCGGACACCATTGTGCTTCTAAACCTTCAAAGAGTATGTCCTGGCAGAAACAGATCGAAACAAAAACACGACGAAAACACGATATACGGACCTCGGGGGATTTGGGGGGTTATATATACGAAGTTTTATGTCAAAAGGAAGGTACTGGGAGAAAACGAGTCGGAGGCAGAGTCCGAGGTGGACTCACCACCTGGTGGCGCGGCCAAGGGTGGGCCCACCCCATAGGATGGTGTGAGCCACCCTGGATCCGTTTGCGTCTCTTTTTCGCTTTGTAGCTTTCCTTATTGACTGAAAACTACAAAAATATAGTTGGATTGTATTTTTGGGGAACTTTTCTTACTAGAACTGTTACCTATTTGAACACGGACTCTGTAGGTCTCTGAATTTGGTATTTAGTGGATTCTTTCGGAGTCACCACTTGAATAACATCAATATCTTCATCTTGGGGGATCTTTCTGTGCTTGCTCCCCGAGTCTTAGGGTTTTGGGAGGATAATATACGCCAGAGGAGAGAGGCTGGAGTGGGCCAGGGCGGCCACACCACCTCCAGGTGTGGCCTAGGCCTGCTCGCGCCATGGGGTGGTGTGGGCCCCCTGTGGCCCACCTCCACTCCATCTTCTGGCATCCTGAGTCTTCTGGAAAAATAGGATTTTCCGTATATTTTCCCGGATTTTCTGATCTTCGCGAATTTTGCCTCCAAACAGCACCTTTTCCATCAGAATCCTGACTGCAGCGGTCCATGCTCCAAAAGTCATCAACCATGCAAAAATAGATGAAATAACATAAGTATCACCTCTCAATATGAAATATATCAATGAATAATAGTGAATTAAGACATAGAATAGTGATGCAAAATGGACGTATCAGTCACGCTTTGGGGGATCGAACTGTCTCCATGAGACATTACATATGAAAAACGCGATGCAATCAAGTTGCAAGTCCTCCCTGACTTCCTCGTGCACTGGATGGAGAACTAGCTCCCTAAAAAAACAGATATGTCCGACCTCTGGACAATGCACTTCGACGTATCCAAGCGAAAGGATGGAGCTGGCGCAGGTGTCATACTGACATCGCCCCAGGGAGAGAAGCTGAAATATATTCTGCGAATGCAGTTCACCGCCTCCAACAATGAAGCTGAATACAAGGCCCTACTATACGGGATGAGGATGGCAAAAGCCTGTGGCGCCAAGAGGCTCATAATATACGGCGACTCCAAACTGGTCGTCAACCAGACAATGCACGAGTGCGACGCACTGAACGACAATATGATCGCCTACTGCGACCTCTACGACACACTCGAAGGGGACTTCGATGGTTGCGAGCTGCGATACATAGGCCGCGAAAGCAATGAAGATGTGGACGCACTCGCCAACATTGGCTCTACCTGTGCCCCCATACTACCTGGGTATTTCTCGAGCGCATCTGCGAACGCTCCATCAAGCCAAAGGCCGCAGAGAAGAAAACAAGTGCAACAACAGACTCGGGGGCTGCGCCGCCCAATGAGCCAATGGAACTCGATGAGTAGGAGCTTGACACAGGACTCGAAGGACCGATGAGCGTCATGATAATCGAGCCATCTTGGACTCAACCGTACATCACATACCTTCTCAACAAGAGGCTGTCGGACCATCCGACTGACGCACGACACATTGCGCGGCGATCCAAGGCATTCGTTGTTATCAACGGCGAACTATACGAGCGCAACATCACAGGAGTACTTCAATGATGCGTCTCCAATGCCGATGGAAGAGCTGTTCTCCTCAACATCCATGAGGGGACTTGCGGGCACCACGCTGGCAGTCGAGCCCATTCGCCAAAGCTCTACGAGCTGGATTCTACTGGCCTACGGCCATGCGTGACACGAAGGACATCTTCAAAAAATACAATGCTTGTCAGCGATTCACGGACAAGCCACACGCACCTGGCGCGGAGCTCCGGCCAATTCCATTGGCCTAGCCCTTCGCACAATGGGGACTCGACATGGTCGGCAAGCTCCCAAAGTCCTCACGAGGAGGCTACGTCTACCTCTTGGTCGTAGTCGACAAATTCACCAAGTGGATAGAAGCCATGCCGGTGACTAACCAGTCAGGATACATCGCAGTCAAGTTCTTCGAGTCCATTGTCTATCGCTTTGGAGTACCACACAGCATCATCACGGACAACAGGACGAACTTCACATCCAAGGAGTTCCAAGAATTCTGCGAGAATTTGGGAATCAACGTAAGCTATCCCTCTGTAGCACATGCACAGACCAACAGTCAGGTCGAAAAAGCCAACAGGCTCGTCTGCAGCGGCATCAAGAAGCGACTCCTCAGGCCACTCGAACAAGCCGTAGGCTGCTGGCTAGACGATCTGCAATCGGTACTCTAGAGCCTGCGCACAACTCCAAACAGTGCCACGGGGTTCACCCCATTCTTCATGGTGCACGGTGCTAAAGCGGTGCTACCCGCAGAGGTACGATACAAAGCACCACGAGTAGTCGCTTACAGCGAGCAGGGATCAACTCTTGCACTCGAAGATTCCGTCAACCTCCTTGACGAGGCACGGGAAATCACCGTAGAAAGATCAACAATCTACCAGCAAAACCTGCGCAACTACCACAGCAGAAGGCTACGCCCCAGGTCCTTCGTCAAAGGAGACCTGGTCCTACGACTGAAATAGCAAGGGCATCTCAAGCTCGAGTCCCCCTGGGAGGGACCATACGTGATTACAGAAGTAATCACAGGTGGCGCCTATCGCCTTAAAGATTTTGAGACAGGAGTCGCATACTCCAACCCCTGGAACGTCGCGCAACTGCGGCGCTTCTACCCTTAGTTGTTTTTTATTACATTGCAAATAAGGCTACTTAGCCATACATTGTACCCCGTACTATCCTGAGAATAAATAAAGCTAAGTGCCCCAAAACTCTGTGTTCCTTTTTATTTCTTGCAAATTATCCACTCGGGGGCTGCGCCACCCTATACACATCTGTTCTATGAACTAATGCGATATCCTGAGTAGCTGACGTACTAATCAAACCCTTGACAAAAACCAACCCAGTTGCAATGCACCTGACAGGTTGGCAAGGTGTTGAGATAATCACAAGTCAGGCTAACGAAAAGGAATCACATTGTGCAACGCACTCGCAAAACATACGAGTTAACAAACCCTTTATATACATCAATATCAATCACTTATACACAACATATATATATATATATATGAAATTTACAACACTGGCGTAACTATGTGCAGGATAACAACTATACTACTGCTGCAACAAAGGAACGTTTGTCTGCTCCTCGAAGAAGTCGACAATATCCTCCACTGGGCGATCCACCGCCTGGTAGTGAGGAACCATGTTCCAGGTCGAACCTGCTGGCGACCCAGCATCAATCGCTGCAACATCCACATCAGGCATGTGCAGTCGCACTAGCGACAAAGCAGCCTTGACACCAGCCACTAACTGTTGCCGTACACACTCGCGGACAACACTCAAGTCTTGAAATTTAGCGAGAAGAGCCAGAAGGCTCGATGGAATGACGTCCAGCGGGAACATCGTCTGATAAATATTCCTCAAGCACGGTTGCGACTTCTTCAGGAAGTGAAGCACTCGTGAAGCACGATCCTGCAGGGTCGCAAGTGTGATCGCACGATCATGATCCACCCAGAAATAGCCACTCGCTTGAAGCTGCTCTTGAGTCAGATCATTCATACGAATGGCAATCCTATCCTTCTCGTCTTGCGGATGGCGTGCACTGACAACTACATCAAGCAAAATGCAAAAGTATGAAGGCAATGAACTACCGCGAGTGGCTACAAGAAAAGACAAGGGAGCAGAAAGCTAACACTTGAATTGGTCGCCTAGCTGCGTCACCTCCCCTAGCAGATATTGCTCTCGGGCAACGGCCTTTTCCGCCCTCGACTTCCATACATATGCATTACCACGGAGAACAGGCAGTTCACGCTCCAACTGCTTAACGCGGTCACAGAGTCGCGAGAGCAGAGACATCTCATCCACCCTTGAGCGCGACTGCGCTAAAGTATCATCAGAGGATGGCATATTCCGAGTTTCACTCGAAGGACCACTCGATGTGCCCTATCACAAGCCAAGCAAGAGATAATAAGAAGACTAAAACAATACATGAACAAAAGACTTGAGTGCATTCAAGCATAATAGTGTATCAACAGATACACTCGCCAACGGCATGTTCCAGACAAAAGACAGGCTATTAATTATTAGAGATATGACTACTGAGGAGTAACTGGCTTCTTCGACTTAGACTTCGGTTTGGGGGGCCTCATCGAGTCTGTGGCAGTATCAGACGCCACAGACTTCCCGCCGGCCCCTGACGTCGCAGCCTTCGCCGCCTTCTTGGCTCGCTGCAGTTCCTCAGAGTAATTCGCAACTGTGTTGATTAGCTGCAGCCCGTACTTGCCACATGCAGTTGTGAAAGGAGCAAAGACTACCTGTTGGCCATCCGCGCTAACAGGCATTGCCCTGGAGACCGCAGCAGGATCAACCTCGACTCCATGGGCTTGAACCATCACGAGTGACATCAAAGCGCCAGCCGCACAGAGTGAGTTCTTGAAGCCTGTTGGAATGCCTCTAGCAAGGGACTCCACCAGATCATCTAGATTTTCGATCAACTCAGCCTTGGGTGCCAGCTCCTCACGGAGTCGTATGAGCACGCCCTTGGCCTTGGCGAGCGTCCCCTGAACGGCAGCACTACGATCTTCGACTGTGGAGACGGCACCTGCTAAGGCATCATCACGACGGAGTGCCTGGGCGTCGAAGCTCAGACTGCTGGCATCTACACAAGAATCAAGCATTGGCACAAAAGTCAGCACAACAACAAATTCGAAAGGAGGGACAAGGCGAAAATCCAGACAAGGGAATACCTAAAAGAGCCTTGGCAATCGATAAAAGCTATTCTTTGAACAACTTCTCCCTAGCCATGATGGAGGTGCGCATATCCTCTTCGCGTTTCCGCGATTCGTCACGTGTTGCGATTGCCTCATCGCGACTCTTCACCGCCGCGACGAGCGCCTTTTCCAGGGAAGCGGCGTCGCGAAGGAGTGCATTATGCTCAGCTGTGACACAAACAAAAATAGACCGCCAGTCGAACATATCACAAATATGAAGAAGAAGAAGCAAAAAAAAACTCTCACTTTCAACCACACGTTGGCGATTGTCCAGCATTGCATGCTGGCGACCCATTGCAAGCACCTGCTCCGCCAGGCGGGTGGCTTCCTTCACAATGAGCTGCGGCAGGAGAAATAGTAAAGGATCAGCAGATGGTATGGATGATAAAATTTGACTGCAAAAATCAGAAGAAGCAACACTACACATACATGATCCTCAAGTGACTCCGAAGTCGATTGACGCGCAGTCATCCGGATAACCATCTGGTGCTCCACCTCGTGTGGAGAGATTGATGAATTATGCCCGGAGTGGGCCGCTAATGGAGGAGAAGGAGTCCGCTCAGCCACCTTCTTGGCTTTGGAAGTCGCGACTCCAGATTCTTTCAAAACTTGGATGTCGCCAGAAGATGACGACACCGGCTGACTACGGAATAAAACCAACATCAAGAAAATGCAAATCCAAAGAAGAACCAAAGAGAAGACTCGTATACTTACCAATCAAACTTGTCAAAATCAAATGTTTGATCCCCCGACTCCGACGACGACTCCTTCGGCAGCCGCATCTTCTTGCGGGAAGACGGCGCCACAGCACTCACAAGAACGGCAGGTATCGGCAACTCTGCACCAATAGCTGCACCTTCCGGAGTCAATGGAGATGAGGCATCCGAATCCTCGCTGCGCGAACGCTTGCGAGTGTCCGGACCACTCGACTCGGGGGCTTCCTCCTTCCCCTCAGATGGGACGGTCGACTCCGACTCGTCCTCTTCCAAGGCTTCACATGGGATAACCCGCTCAGGAAGAGGGGGCATACAGGGTGACACCCTCCAATCCTGCATACAAGAAACAAGTTAGCACAAGTCAAGAAAAGAGAAGCATTCGACAAACAAAGCTACTTCGTAGCACAACCGTACCTCAGGAGGAGGATTAGCAGCATCAAATGGAGGTAGGACTGGTTCACTGGGGAGCACATCCTTGGTGGTGTACTTGGTGACCAGTCGCACCCTTTTATCTACCTCACTCGTGGAAATGCCATCGGCAGATATGCGAGTGATATCGTCCGCGCCAGCCCACTGGAACATAGGGTGGACTCTGGCCTGCAGGGGCTAGACGCGGCGGCGCAGCCATGTGCGAATGAGGGCGCAACCTCCCTCTTCTTTACCCATGCGACTCTCGAGGTCGCAAACGCGCTCGTACAACACATCTGTTTCCGTGGACTCGTCGGGCATCACTACGTTCTTCCAGGAGCGCCTCCTCTTGCACGGCGTCGCGGGATCGAAGGACGCGAGTCCGTAGTGGTCTCCGTCGGCCTTCTGGTCGCGGATGTAGAACCACTTGTCCCTCCACCCTTGGACGCACGCCATGAGTTTGATGTTGAAGTACGTGACGGAGGAGTCGACGTGGATACCGCAGCCGCCTACATCGTAGACTACGGAGCCAGACGCCGACTGGCGCTTCATCTTGAAAAGACGTTTGAAGAGACCGAAGTGTGGCTCGATTCCGAGCCAGCACTCGCAAAGAGTAATGTAGCAAGCTACATAGAGGATGGAGTTGGGGGACAGCTGGTGCAGCTGGAGCCCATAGAAACAAAGAAGGCCCCTGAAGAGAGGATGCAGGGGCAGCAAGAGACCGCGGATGATGAACGGTAGGAACATCACCCGGAAACCGGCAGGAGGACAAGGGGTCACCTCACCTCCGGGGACTCGCGAGTCAGCAACCGCGGAAGACAGAACTCCGTCTTGGCGCAAAAGACGGAGCTCAGAAGACTTGATAGTGGACACGCGCCACGCGCCATTGGTGACGTGAGTGCCCTCGCCCTTCTTCATCCCGGCGACGGCGGTGCTGGTGCCTGCAGCGGCGGAGCTGCCCTTCTTCTTGGCAGCAACAGTGGCAGCGGCAGATTCAGCCGCGGCACCTCCCTTCTTCTTCCCCATCCTGCAGTGGCGATGCGACCAGAGGAAGTAACTAGGGAATACGCGGAGCTGGTCCAGTGCCGCGAGAAATATGAACTCTAGGAAGCAGAGGAGAAGCAGCAAGGGCGACGGAGGCAAAGGCAGAGAAAAGAGGAGATGGGAAAAAGTACCATCGTAGCACTGCTACTTAACCCCCTGGAAGATGTAATCCGACGGCCAGCAAAAACCCTATCAGACATGTGGCGTCCATCGTGATCGACACGTGGAAGACCCGAAGCGTGAACCATCCCCCACTACCCCATTAAGCGCGGAAATCGAGGAGGCACAGTTAAAACAAAGATTACGCACGCCCGGTCAAGCCAGAGTTAGAAAATGGGACCCACCGCTCGTCACGTCCCGTCAAACCTGCTCACGCGGGCAACTGAGGTCATCACATCATCAGCACTAATGTCATCCAAAATTGAGCAGCAGAAGACTTTGACTACTTTAGTCCTTGCTTGAGTCTTCGACTCCACCAAGCACTCGGGGGTTACTCCCATAGGGAGCGCTGGTCGCGCACCCTATGATTTTTTCTTTTCTCTTCTGCGGGAACATAGACATTTAAAGCATACCCAATCACTCGAATCCGCGATTCGACTATGGACATGGGTTACTCCCATAGGGAGCACCGGAAATAAATTCGACTGAAACAAGCAAGCAAAAGACGACAGCAGTCGCAAAAGTTCTTTAGTCCCTGCCTAAGTCTTCGACTCAACCAGGCACTCGGGGCTACTCCCATAGGGAGCGCTGGTCGCGCACCCTATGATTATATGTACATCATACTGTGTGTTGATAACATCTAGACTCGAAGCTTATGGCGACACCGCCTCATATATTTTTCCCTACAAAGAGACTGCATCTCCTGGGTCACCCGAATCATCTCCGCGATGACAAAATTCGGATGCCACGCTTGTAGCGTGAAGATAAGACCTATATAAGGCCTGGCAATGCATTTGCTATGCACTACCAGAAATATATCCGTGCCTACAGGTACGATGAACATGCCTTGACGGACGCGTCGAGTGCTCACACCCATATACTGGAATTCGACTCATGTAAGACCTTCGCGGCTTGAGTCGAATTACACCAACACTTTTCTGAATTCGAGTCCGGGGACTCGAATTCGAGTAGCTTGCGTTGTTTTACCCTAAGGTATTTAACTGATACCAATACATCGGTTAAATCAGGCACGCACATCAACAATCCCTATGATACAAATAGAGCAGTCGAAAAAATACCCACTCATGCACTCGAAAGGCTTCATAAAGTCCCGAGTCGAATCTGCAATTCCACTGGACACTCAGGGGCTACTGTCATGGGTATACCCTACAGGTACTCGAGTTTGGTATATACGGCCTGAATAAAGCAGAAGCCCATGGCGTCGTCAAGGTCCAAATGGAGAACTCGAGTAACCTACAGACTCTCGATTGCTTGCCGAAGAAGAAAAAGCTAAAGATAGAAAGTTTAAAGAGAAAACCCTAACCTGTAACTGACTCGACCTGCTACCTGAGACCTAGCCTATCTATATAAAGGCTAGGAGGGCGCGGCGAGGAGGACACACACAACCCTAGTTTCCACAACCCTTGCCAGATTGCATCTGTGCACCATTGTAATCTTCGATTCCTCTGATAATTCCACGAGCAGACAAGCAGGAGTAGGGACCTCTACGAGGCCTGAACCTGCGTAAATCTTCGAGTCCCCTGTGTGCTTGTTTGCTAGCCGATTGATGCTTCCAGCGCTCCCTCCTTCTCTAAAACCCAAGTCCATAACAATGGGCATTGATGAGTTAAACCCTTGTCAGGTCCCCTCCCTCTTCCTCGCCGCCACGACCGGCCGAGAGGGAGAAGGCAGCGCAAAGGCCACCGAAAAGGGAACATAGGCGCTTATCGGAAAGGGGATTCACCGTCGTCCTCTTCCACCATGGAAGAAGGAGAACCGCCGGCGACCAGCCTCTGTCATGCCCCAGTAGCAAGCTAGTAGAGAACCCCCAAGGACCTCCAACTCTCGGCATCAACGTGATGTTCTTCTCCCCCTCCTCGTCGCCATGGCCGACCAGAGAGAAAATCAATAGCAAGGAGACGACGCCAATTAGGAGAACTCCCAAGAAGACCTTATTGGGGAGATCCTCGAGCCTAGATACGCCGCGCTCGCTCTGACCTCCAGAGCACCGCCGCCGGAGCACCTACTCGAGCTGCCTAAGATCCGGTCAGAAAAATCTTGAGCCCTACTCCAAACACCGGAAACCGCCGAGAACTACTACTACTATCTACACTATAGGCCCCGGCACCTCTCCTCCGCCTCCCTCTACCGACAGCACTGGCGAGGTCGGCCTTGGATCAGCCCGGCGCGCGCGATGGCTCTTTCAGATACTGTAGCAAGCGAGGGGGACGAAGAGATAAGATTAAGTGTTATCCTGGTCGCGATCATTGGTAAGGTCTTTCTGTGAGCCTTGGAAGTTTAAGGGAAGAGTCACTATACCACGACACCACATTCCCTACTGATGTCTGTCGCTACCCTAGAGGTTAGTTGCACCTATCCTCTTCCCCCTCTCCCTTACCCTTACCCTTACCCTCCTTTTTCTCCTCTTACCACTCATCTCCCTTAGTCAGATGTGAACTAGGGAAGGAGCATCGTGGGACTCTTCTATTCGCATGATTCTCAAAACAAATGAACATATCAAAACAAGATTAGATATCATGTCAAGTTGAATCCAACGGGTTTAGAAAGCTACAAGAATTTGCATCAAAGAGTGTTTTCATCATATGAAAAAAACACATGAATTGTAACAACACATTTGAGTAGATGGAATTTATCCATCGCAATGCAATCCTTAGGAAAAGCTCCTAAGAACTCCCATCCTATTAATAAAAGATGTATGTTAGGACAAATTTATAAGTACTTCCTATGATCCAAATTATGGACATCCGAATCTATACAAATCCAAGTCCTTCATCATCTGAATTTGTACAAATCCAAGTACATTAATTTGGATTGGAGAGAGTACCGAAATCCTCCAATTTTTCTATAGATTGAATCTCCCTTAGTTACTTCAGTTCTCTTTTGAACCATATGGTCCGTCAAATCTGAATCAAACGGCTCCACCACCCTATCGCTTCTTTCTGGGCCCACATATGCATCAACCAGCTGCACGTAACGCATGACTCGGCAGAAGCAAGGAAAAATGCTATACGTACGGTACCTGCAAGACAAATCATGGGAGCCGTATTCATCCGACCCGCTGAATGCAGCACCGAACGATGATACATCGGTGACTCGTTTTCACTTTTGGGTGCTCCACACATGTTCACATGGGCATATATACACGCGTTCCCGGCTTTCAATGCAAATCCTGTGGTTGACTTGATGGAGAGAAGCCCGCTGATGACTCCGAGGGAAGATTCTACCCGTATCATTTTTCCTTTATTGAGTGGATCGAGGTCTTCACGGATAGTCTACTAGTATAGGAGAAGCTTCCTTGGATAAATGGATCGAGTGACATCAACGTGCATGTTTGGCAAGATATTCTTTTAGGGCCCCTTTGTATTGATTTTTTAAAGGAATTCTGGAGAAATTCAATTCATAGGTTTCCTAACAAAGTTTATTAGATCAAAAGGACGGCACCTCCAAGATTTATAAGGACCGCATTCGGTATACCCTCATAGAAATTTTAACATCCACTCTAACCTATTTTATACATCCGAATCTAGACAAATGAGAACATTAATTTAAATCGGAGAGTACTTAATTGCGTAGGATTAATGCATTTTTCTGTGTTTTTATGTGTTTCATCCAAATAATTATTCCTCCAGTTTTTACACTATTTTATGAATGCAATCGTATAAATTCATGTGTTTTGTAATCTTTTGATCCAAAGAAGACCTTAGTAATACTAGTTGTAGTATGCAGTAGTTATTTATTCTCACTACCAAATGACATCTTAAAACTTTGAACAAAATATATCTACCTTTTTTTGCGAAGAAGAAAAAAAAGCACAAAATATATACCCTTCGTCTACAAAATAGTGTACTTCTGGCATTGTGTTAAGTCGAAACAAAACTAAGATTTGACCAAACTCATCCAGAAACATGACAATATTTCTGACACTAAATAAGCATCACTAGATTTGTTTTGAAATAGAGTTTTATAATATACCGATTTGGTGTTATATATGTTGCTACACTTATTTGAGGATGGAGGGAGTAGTTGATTACAATTAAACAAAAAAGGTGCCATGGCCGAGTTGCACAGAAATTAATTTTGTCTGATTTAAACGAGCAAGTACTCCTAGTAGGAGGGGCGTGATATGCATATGAGCATATGCTGCTGATATGCCCCGAGCGACCAGCCTAGCAGAGTACTAGTACGCCCTATATGTCGATGAAATACGCACGTAATTGCAAGTCGGGCAGCCGCATGCGAGCATGCCGTGACGGATATGGGAAACGATTCGCGTATGTCCGGGCAATTTCCCGGATTTTTTACTTGCCTACCGGATCACTGGCGAAGATCGTAGTAGGTCCGCGTGACCGACGGAAAATAATTCTACGAGAACCAGTCCATAGAATCATCTCCGTAGACCAGAAATGCTACACTTACAGAATCTGAGCTACGGAAACATTTTACAGGGTGAGGTGGAGAAAGCGGGCTGGTGCAAATTTCCCCCCTCCCATGATTCCAGGAACCGTAATCCAATGTGTTAAGCCCACGTCAGTTCGTAACTCATATTCCGTAAAAAATAGTCCGTATGTATAGCATTTCTCCTCTATAGACCATTCGTAATTAACATGTGGCATTTGTGACGGTTTAGATTTAAAAATAGATAATTAAATACTGTGTTTTCTCTCTCTTAAACATGTGTCAATTACAGAAGTTGATCCATGGGTTATTTTGTGACCAGGTTCCACATAAGTCTACTAGACTAGAACTGAATACTGTGCATACGATCAGTAAGACTGGTCATAGTGCTAAAATAATTTAGACTAGTAACTTGCACCTGTTAGTAGTTTATATTACTATACCTTCATAGTAGTGGATAATAACATGTGCACGGTCATGCAAGGCCTATTAATAAGGTTGTTACTCAGTTGCAAAGTATTTTTTTATTATTAATTATCAGATCATATCATCAATTTGCTCAATTGACATTGCATGAACATGCAGGTTAATACTAGCTAAGTTACTCATCACTATGACTAGCATAATTACCATCCTGGCTATCGGCGACTAGAATAGAACTGAGTACCGTACATGCTACCCGTACTTCCTTAGTACTCCACGCAATTTTTTTGAGATATGACTTTGACCAAATCTTATGTGCCTTAGTATAAACGGGGAAAAACATGAGTTTAATATAATTTGTGGCTTAGTACCAAATCTAATGGGTGCAAAGGGTGGTTGGTATGAAAATTGCAGCTAACACCATCCCTCGTGATATTCGTTGCACAAAACATAGAAATAAGATATTTTTGCAGTTAGCATATGTTGTAGCGTAAATTTTTGCACCTAATCTAAACGAACAATTTAACCTTGTTAACATGTTCTCTAAGGGCATCTCCATCGGACCGATCCAAACGGGTGACCTAAACGGTCCATTTTTGTCCATTTAGATCGGGCCGCGGTCGTTTTTGGGTCGTGGTCCGGCCTGTCCGGCCAACCGCGCCCAGCGGCGCGACCCATCTACCCGCACTGGCCAGCGCTGGCCAGAATTTTCATTTTTTTCATATTTAAACACAAAGTACATAGACAAATGTATATTTTGACAAGCAAATAAACTAGATTAGGTAATCCAATTAAAATAGTGCTTACATATGAATAGTTCACACTCACATGGTTCAATAAAAATTAACCAAACATCACTCAAATTTTATAAAAAACAAATAAGGATTAATCGTTTTGATTTCCCGCATGAGCCCATATACACTCAACCAAATCTAGTTGAAGCCGGTCATGGGTATGCATGTGATGCAAATTTTTATGCACTTGCATGAATTCTTCCCAAGATGCTACACCTGACTCTGACTCAACCAATTGACCCTGAAAATTTCATCATTGGTCCAAGATACCATCATCACACTCGTCCTCGACGATCATGTTGTGCATGATCACACAAGCAGTCATCACATCCTAGATCCTCTCCGTGCTCCAGGTTCTAGCAGGGTATCGAACAATAGCCCACCTTGACTGAAGCACACCAAATACTCACTCCACACCCTTCCTAACGACCTCTTTCTCTTTCGCAAACCTCTTGCATTTCTCATCTTTAGGGTTGCGGATTGTCTTTACAAAGACGGCCCATGAGGGATAGATACCGTCAGCTAGATAGTAACCCATATCATATAGATTGCCATTGATATCATAGAAAACTTCTTGGGCATTGCCTTCTGCCAGCCTAGCAAACACCGGAAACCGCTGCAGCACATTAATGTCATTGCTTGATCCTGACATGCCAAAAAGGAGTGCCAAATCCAGAGATCCTATGATGCAACAACATCTAGTATGACGGTGCAACCCTCTGCATGCCCTTTGAACTTCCCTTGCCAACCAAAAGGAAAGTTCTTCCACTGCCAATGCATGCAGTCAATGCTGCTAAGCATCCTAGGAAACCCCTACTCTCGTTGATGGACAAAAGGCGGGCAGTTTCTTCGGTATTTTGCTCTCTCAGATAAACTTTGCCAAACACCGCAATAACTACACTACAAAATTGGTACATGGCCTCATGGCATGTGGACTCACTCATGCGCATGTAGTAGTCGAGGAGATCACCGAACACTCCATATGCAAGCTGCCGAATTGCAGCAGAACATTTCTAGTAATAGGCGAAGCCAATCTTACCGGTATAATCGTACTTGGCCTTGAAGTAGTCATCATACCCCCTCACCCCATTGAGAATGTCCAAGAACAGGTTCATGGACATCCGATAGCAGCGAAGAAATGCTTTCTCTTTGAAGACTGGATTAGTTGGGTGGAAGCGGTCCAATATCTCCAATAGCGACGCCTTCAAGAAGGAAACAGAGCACAAACACCATCTTCGCCTGATCAAAGATCATATGTTTTCACCCTGGAGAAAGTCCTCGCTCACAAAACAATGCCTTCAACAAGGTCATTACTAGGCACAACCAATTAAGGCAGAACTTAGATTTTCACCCTACAAGGTAAGACAATGAACTCCTCCTGTGTTGCCGCCTCCACTTTTCAATGCCGCTGCTACAATTCACAAATCACCAAGCTATTTCCTCATTGCCACCAGGACACGATCCACCATAGTTAGTTCACAAATCTTGGCGTCCATGACATTCTCCACACACTGACTTCACCATGGAACTAAAGACATGTTCCACGATGGCAAGAGAGTGCAGAGCTTCAACTCGCTCCCTCTGAAACCAAACTGTTAGAAAAACATCAGTTGCACGTTCGTTCCAGCAATCTCCAAGCATGAATCTGTTGGAAGTATGCCCTAGAGACAAATAGTAGTAAGGACTATTATCATATTTCATATAGTTTATGATTAAGTTTTATATCATGCTATAACTGTATTGAGTGGAAACATCAATACACGTGTGATATACAGTCACTGGTTCATTGGTCAACAGATGATCATGTTTCCTGATCATGTGGCATTTATGCCAGTTGGAAATGGAGTCAACTCATTCTGAGAATGAGATGATGAACCAATACCCAACCTATACATCGTGACCCGATCATGTCATAAAGTTAAAGTTATGATGATTAGAAATGAATCCTCGTAGACTATTCCTTAGACCGTGAGGCTATATCAATCATTGTCTCCCGAGAGTGCTTAGATAGCATCAAGCGCCACTTGGTAATATAGTGGTTATAAATGTGTGTTCAGGTACTCGGAGGAAACCGTAGAGGCAATATATGTCAAGAGCGGTATTTTTCCGTCCATGTGACGGGAAGATACTCAAGGGCCCACTCGGAGAGGTTATATCCAATAGCTGCACAGCGTGTGATTTGATCACAGGGATATCACTTACCGGAACGAGTCAAGTAGCATTGTTCGGTAACGAGATTGAACACGACATGGTGATGTCATTGATCAGATCTCGGGCAATGCAAGTATCGAGAGACAAAGGGAATAAGACACGACTGTCCCGGTTCAAACGACGAAAGATCTTCGTGGAACGCACATGGGTCACATGGCCATCCAGGTCCCTCTATCAATCATTGGTGCGGGAGTGTCCCGACCATGTCTGGAGTGTTCCCGAACCATTGGCTATCACGCTTAAGGGCTTGATGATGCTTAGAGAGTTTTTTTAGGATTGGAAGAATCGCCGAAGAATAGTAGAGAGAAAACCGGAAGGGTTTCAGTAAGTCCGGAGTGGAGGTGGAAGTGTTCCATATCCACGGAGATTGAATAATATGTGAATGAATGTTAAATAATGATTTAATTATTTATTCATAATTATTTAATAAAGAGAAAATCAATATAAAAGGTCAAAAGTCTTAATGGGCCAATTCCTGGATGGGAGAGGGCCCATTAGGGAAAGGAGTGAGGGAGAAGGGGCAAGGGGTGGCTGGCTGGGCCAAGCCCCCCTCGCGCGGGGCCCACTAGGGCCGGTCGGTGGCCTCCCCTCCCCTCCTCTCCTTTAGTCCCACCCCGGAACTTTGAGGGAGGTAGTACCTCCCCTCCCCCTATATATAGTGGGGGTATTTGGCCAGATAAATACACCCAATAATCAATAAAGGTCTTCTCACTTTTGGGAGGACCTCCAATTGATATTCTCTCTCTCTCTCTCTCTCTCTCTCTCTCTCTCTCTCTCTCTCTCTCTCTCTCGTGACCATGGTCCCAAGTTTGGGCTGCGCGAATGAGAGACATCTTCACCGCGGAGCATTATCGCGCTACGGGATTCGGATCCAAGAGCTCTATTTCCGCAACTGCTGCTGGATCGGGGAAGCGGGAGTCACCATCAGGAACTGGACGTGTGTAAGTCCCCGCGAGGTGTCGCACTTGAGGCACTCAAGTCGTTGGAGCCACAGGAGCGCAAGGACTTCATCACGACCTTGAGGTCGGCTTCGGCTCGTCTACATCAACCACGCTCTCTTGAGCTTTGACAACGCTTTTCGGTCTTCAAGGGTAAGTTCGCGAAAAGCCCCTCCCATTATTGTATTACTAATAGATAGGTTCTGGCAGCATCAGGGGTTCAAGGGGCGTAGGGTAAAATTTATTGTTTTCATACGCGGAACCCCTATAGTGGTATCAGAGCTAGATCTATGCGTAGTAATGCTAGTACGGGTAGAACACACGAGATGTAGTGCGTGGGCGTTGATATTTTAGTTGTTATCCCCCCACATGTATTTGCGTATACCGCAACAATGCTTGATAAAGTGGCCCCCAACCGACTTTACGTGTTCACTCGCGAGACTGGTCCACGCTTGACATACGGTTTGTACCGTATAAAGTGGCTTAGGGGGGTGTATGTCTCTCTCGCATTAGCTGGTATCCCATTTGCAACGGAGGGCCCCAAAAGGGGTGTAGTAGAGACAACTACTTGATCAGCGTTGTGCTGGAAGTTCGTAGGTAAGAACGGTTCTTGTGCAAAAGCCAATTCAGCCACGTAAAACATGCAAAGATAAAAGTAGAGGCGTATAACTTTGTTTTGCAGAGGACGTTGCTTTGTGATATGGTTGTGGCAAAGGTAAAGTGATTACCTTATGTTACGTAGTAGTAGATAGTCACGGAGGTGATGGACTACCACGCCGGAATGACACCGGTACCCTGGTGTCTACGGCGCCGGAACCCTGGCGCCGGAATCCGGTGACGACGGATGGAGATCACGACGTGAAGGACCATATCATATCGCATTTACATTCGATGTTATTGTTTGTATATCTTATTGTGTGCTAGTATTAGATACTCGATGGTAGCCTAATAAGATGATCCCTGTTAAAATTAGCAATGATTGTATTCCCCCTTAGTGTGCACCACCAAGAAAGTTCTTCGGTATGAGGCAGGCCGTGATGATCGGGTGTCAGACATATCTATATTCACATACAGTGGGTGCAAGCCATGTTGCACAGCGAATACACTAAGGTTGAGTTGGCGAGCCTAGCATGTACAAACATGGCCTCGGAACACGGATGGTCGAAAGATCGAGCATGAGTTGCTTGAATGATGTGACCGACGTTTAGCGTCCACCCTTGAACCCACATTGATGGCCGTGATGATTGATACATCCATTTTGCATCACTATTCTATATCATAATTTACTATTATTCATTGATTCATATTAAGAGATGATACTTATGTCATTTCATCTATTTTTGCATGATTGATGACTTTTGGAGCATGGACCGCTGCAGTCAGGATTCTGATGGAAAAGGTGTTGTTTGGAGGCAAAATTCGCGAAGATCGGAAAATCTGGGAAAATACATGGAAAATCCTATTTTTCCAGAAGACGAAGAAAGCCAGAAGGGGAAGTGGAGATGGGCCACAGGGGGCCCACACCACCCCTTGGCGCGGGCCACCCCAGGCCGCACCACCAGGTGGTGTGGCCGCCCTGGTCCACTCTAGCCTCTCCCCTCTGGCGTATACTATCCTCCCGAAATAGTAAGACTCGGGGAGAAACCACAGAAATATTCCACCGCCTCCGCGGGGCGGAAGACACCAAGAGAGAAAGATCTCTCCGGTGGATAGAATTCTGTCGGGGGAATTCCTTCCCTGAGAGGGGAGACCGTCGCCATCAACACCACCATCAAGCTAGACTTCATCGGGATCATCATCATCATCACCACCATCATCTCCATCAGCACCATCATCACCACCTCCATACCGCTATAACAATTGGGTTGAATCTTGCATAGTTCATAGGGGAAACTTTCCCGATATTGATTACTCCTTGTAGTTGATGCTATTGAGTGAACCATTGAATTATCATTTATGTTAAGATTGTTAAATATCATTATATCATCTCTGATCTTGATCCATATGATGTCTTGTGAGTAGTTCGTTTTGTTCTTGAGGACATGGGAGAAGTCTTGTTGTTAGTAGTAGAGTTGTGTTGAGAAAGATTCAGTAGATTGTTATTTAAGTTGTGGTGTATTTCTTCTAGTGGTGTCATGTGAACATCGACTACATGACACTTCACCTATATGGGCCTAGGGGAATGCATTGTGTATTTGGCTACTAATCGTAGGGGTTGCCGGAGTGACAAAAACCTGAACCCCCATTAGGAAACCTTTGCACAAGGGACGTCAGGGTCTTAGAGTTTAAAGTTGTGGTTAGGTTTCTACCTTAATTAATTTCTTGTACTTGCGGATTCTTGCAAGGGGTATAATCACAAGTATGTATTAGTCCTAGGGAGGTCGGTACATTAGCACAGGTTCACCCACACAACACTTAGCAGACTAAAGAAGATTAATCAACTATATAAAGCGAAAGCACTTGACGATATTCCCATGTGTCCTCGAGAATGTTTGGTCATCTTAAGTAATACAACCGGCTTGTCCTTTGCTAAATAAAGGATTGGGTCACTTGCTGCATTTATTCTTATTGTCTTTTATTTACTCGTACTTTATTTACCTGCATTATCAAAAAACCCTAAAAATCCGTTTGCTAAGTATTTACAGAGAATTCCTGCTCCTAGCCATTCGCCAGCACCTTCTGCTCCTCGTTGGGATCGACACTCTTACTTATCGAAAATACTGCGATACACCCCCTATACTTGTGGGTCATCAAGACTATTTTATGGCGCCGTTGCCGGGGAGTGAAGCGCTATTGGAGAGTGGAACTGGTAAAGGAAACTTCTACTGTGAGTATTGTTTACTTCTGTTACTTGCTTTATTTTCAATATGGATAATTCACTGAGTTTCTTATTTCGTAATTCTACTACCACTGCTAAGGTAGTAGATGAACCATCACCTGCTGAGAATGATACTTTTAAAATACCTACAAGAATTATTGATCGTGTTATGGATAACTATTATGTTGGAGATGGAACTGTCCATCACGGTGATCATTTGCTCTTTATACATGAATTATGTGGGTTGTTCAAGTGTGCAGGTATTACAACAGATCAATTCAATAAGAAGTTATTCTCATTATCACTGAAAGGAAGAGCTGAGGAATGGTATAAGCTGCTGAAAAATGGTTAAGCTCTTGATTGGGAGGAAATAGTGCCTCTCTTTTATTCAAACTTTTATCCTCCTAGTGAGATTCATAAAGATCGGAATCAAATATACAACTTTTGGCCTCTTGATGGAGAGGGTACAACTCAAGCTTGAGGGAAATTGAAGTTACTAATGCTCAAATGTCCCATTCATGAGCTCCCCAACAATATTATTATCAATAACTTTTATGCAAGGCTTTCTCTTCATGATAAGGATTTACTGGATGCTTCTTGTGCTGGATCATTCACTCGCATGGAAGAAGAAGCTAAATGGGATCTTCTGGACCGTATTCAAGACAATGCTGAAGCATGGGAGAATGACAAATGAAGAAAGTCAGGTATAAATTATGATTATGAATGCATTGAATCTTTTATGGGAACTGATGACTTTCAAAATATTAGTAATTCTTATGGTCTTGATTCTCAAGTTATTACAAATTTTTTTAAGGCTTTTGCTTCTTATATTGAAATTCCAAAAAAGGGATGGAACAAGTATCATGCACCATATAAAGATATTGTTGATTGTGTTCCTGTTAGAAGTACTGAATTTTGCACTATTGATCACATCCTACATGAACCTTATTTCGAGAAAATACCCTTCCCGGATAAGGTAAAGGAGCATCCTATGATAACTAGTGTAATCAATAAAAGTGCAAAGAGAACTGTAAAACCTGATGAACAAATAAACATTGAACCTGTTGTAGCAATTGTGAAAGACCTTGTCACTAAAAGTGTAGAAGATGGACACATAGTCTTTTGTGTGGATGCTTCTAATATTGTCTCACATCCTAATAGAACTAAAAAGGCTAGTGTCCCTATGCTTTATGTTAGAATTGGTGATCATTGCTATTATGGTTTATGTGATATTGGTGCAAGTTCAAGTGCTATCCCTTATGAGCTTTACAAAGAAATTATGCATGAAATCAGTCCCTGCGAACTAGAAGAGATTGATGTGGTTATTCACCTTGCTAATAGAGATACCATCTCTCCAATTGGTATTGTACGGGATGTAGAAGTTCTTTGTGGTAATATTAAATATCCTGCTGATTTTCTAGTACTTGGTTCAGCTGCTAGTAAAACCTATCCCATCATTTTTGGTAGACCTTTCTTGAGTACATGTGGAGCCATTATAGACTGCAAAAGCGAGAAAATCTTGACTAAATTTGATGGGGAATCTTATGAGTTTAATTTTTCGAAATTTACTAAAGAACCTTGTGAAAATGAAACCCATAATGAGGATTTTAGAGTTGAACAACTTGCTTCTATTTCTCTTGCTCCTAACAATGCTTTGCAACAATTTATGGAAGACCACGAAAGTGAAATCTTCATGGAAGAAAGAAAAGAGATTGACGAGATTCTCCGTCGTCAACCTAAGATGCTTAAGCATAACTTGCATGTGGAAGATTTGGGTACCATGTTGCCACCTAAAAAGGATCCGGTTTTCAATCTAAAACCTTTACCTGACGATCTTAAGTATGCTTATTCATGATAATAAAATATATCCTATTATTATTAGCTCTAAACTTTCAGGGAAGGGAGAGGAAAGATTATTGGAGGTGTTGAAGAAACACCGAGGGGCTATGGGCTATACCCTGGATTATTTAAAATGGATTTCTCCTACTATATGTCAGCATGCTATCAATATAGAACCAGATGCAAAGCTAGTGGTAGAGCACGAACGTCGTTTAAATCCTAAGATGAAGGAAGTGGTAAGAAACGAGGTATTGAAATTCCTTGATGCTGGTATTATTTACCCTATTGCTGATAGTGAATGGGTTAGTCCTGTTCATTGTGTCCCTAAAAAAGGGGGAATTACCGTTGTTCCTAATGATAATGATGATCTTATTCCCCAAAGAATAGTAGTAGGTTATAGAATGTGCATTGATTTCAGGAAAGTTAACAAAGTTACTAAGAAAGATCATTACCCACTTCCTTTTATTGATCAAATGTTAGAAAGGTTGTCTAAAAAGACCCACTTTTGTTTTCTTGATGGATATTCTGGTTTCTCTCAAATTGGTGTTAAACAACAAGATCAAGAAAAAACTACTTTTACATGCCCTTGTGGAACCTATGCCTATAGACGTATGCCTTTTGGTTTATGTAATGCTCCTGCTACTTTTCAAAGATGCATGTCTGCTATCTTTCATGGTTTTTGTGAGGAAATTGTGGAAGTATTCATGGATGACTTCTCCGTCTATGGAACTTCTTTTGATAATTGTCTGCACAACCTCGATAAAGTTTTGTAGAGATGTGAAGAAACTAATCTTGTTCTTAATTAGGAGAAATGCCACTTCATGGTGAATGAAGGGATTGTACTTGGACATAAGGTTTCTGAAAGAGGCATAGAAGTTGATAGAGCTAAAGTTGAGGCAATTGAGAAAATGCCCTGTCCAAGAGACATCAAAGGTATTCGTAGTATCCTTGGTCATGTTGGTTTCTATAGAAGGTTTATTAAAGATTTCTCTAAGATATCAAAACCCCTCACTAATCTTCTTCAAAAGGATGTATCCTTTGTCTTTGATGATGATTGCAAGGAAGCTTTTGAAACTCTAAAGAAGGCTTTAACTACTGCTCCTATCGTTCAACCACCTGATTGGAGTTTACCCTTTGAAATAATGTGTGATGCTAGTGATTTTGCTATAGGTGCTATCCTTGGGCAACGAATAGATAAAAAGTTAAATGTTATCCACTATGCTAGTAAGACTCTTGACGCTGCTCAAAGGAATTATGCTACTACTGAAAAAGAATTCTTAGCCTTTGTTTTTGCTTGTGATAAGTTTAGACCTTATATTGTTGACTCAAGAGTTACAATTCATACTGATCATGCTGCTATTAAGTACCTTATGATGAAGAAAGATGCTAAGCCTAGGCTTATTAGATGGGTGCTACTCTTACAAGAGTTTGACCTACATATTGTAGATAGGAAGGGTGCTGAAAATCCTGTAGCTGATAATCTATCTCGATTGGAAAACATCTCTTTTGATCCTATGCCTGTTAATGATAGTTTCCCAAATGAACAGTTGGCTGTAATAGGGGTTAGCTCGCGAGGGAGCCCTTGGTATGCTGATTATGATAACTTCATTGTCTCCAAGTATTTGCCTCCAACTTTTACAGCTCAGCAAAGAAGGAAGTTTTTTTACGATTTGAGACATTATTTTTGGGATGACCCACATTTATATAAAGAAGGAGTGGATGGTATTATGCGAAGATGTGTTCCAGAATATGAACAAAAGGAGATATTGCGGAAATTTCATGGTAGTGCCTATGGAGGACATCATGCGGGAGATAGAACTACGCAAAATGTGCTACAATCAGGTTTCTACTGGCCTACCCTTTTTAAAGATGCAAGAAAATTTGTCTTATCCTGTGATGAGTGTCAACGTGTTGGTAATATTTCTAGACGCAATGAAATGCCTACGAATTACTCTCTAGTTATTGAACCCTTTGACTGTTGGGGATTTGACTTTATGGGTCCTTTTCCTCCCTCAAAAGGTTATACTCACATTCTTGTTGACATTGATTATGTCACTAAGTGGGTAGAAGCCATACCTACAAAGAGTGTTGATGGGGAGACCTCTGTAAAAATGCTTAAGGATGTTATCTTTCCTAGGTTTGGAGTACCTAGGTATCTTATGACTGATGGAGGTTCTCATTTCATTCATGGTGGTTTTAGAAAGACCCTTGCTAAATATGATGTTAATCATAGAATCGCTTCAGCTTATCATACCCAAACTAGTGGACTAGTAGAGTTATCAAATAGAGAAATTAAATCCATCTTGCAAAACACTATTAATAGATCTAGAAAAAATTGGGCTAAAAAGTTGAATGATGCTTTATGGGCTTATAGGACTGCCTATAAAAACCCTATGGGGATGTCTCCTTACAAAATAGTTTATGGGAAAGCTTGTCACGTGCCTTTAGAATTAGAACACAAAGCTTATTGGGCAGTTAAAGAACTTAATAGAGATTGTAAGCTTGCTGGTGAAAAAATATTATTTGACTTAAGTTCGTTGGATGAATGGAGGAGTGAAGCATATGAGAATGCTAGACTCTTTAAGGAAAAAGTTAAAAGATGGCATGACAAGTGAATACTTAAGAGATAATTCCATGTTGGTGAGAAAGTTCTATTGTATAGGTCTCGTCTCAGATTTTTTGCAGGGAAACTACTGTCAAAATGGGAAGGACCTTTTGTTATTGAAGAAGTGTATCGTTTAGGAGCAATAAAAATTTATTCTTTAAAAGATAACACTACACAAGTGGTAAATGGTCAGCGACTCAAGCACTATATTGCTGGAGATTCTTACAATGAAGATGTTGATGCTATTCAAGTGGTAACTCCAGAAAAATTTATCAAAGACAAAATTCAGAGACCTGCAGAGTCCGTTTTCGAATAGGTAATAGATCTGGTAAGAAAAGTTCCGCGAAAATTCTGCCCAATTATATTTTCTGAGTTTGTATCCAACAAGGAAGGCTATGAAGCGAAAGAGGGACGGAAACAGAGCCAGGGTGGCTCACACCACCCCCGGCGCGGGCCCCCTGGCCGCGCCAGCAGGTGGTGTGGCCACCTCGGCCTCCGTCTCCGACCCGTTTTCTCCCAGTACCTTTCGTTTGTTTTAAAACTTCGTAATATATAATCCCATGGATTCCCCGAGGTTCGTATATCGTGTTCTCGTCGTGTTTTCGTTACGATCTGTTTCTGATAGGTAGAGTCCCAGATCTAGAGACCACAATGTCCTTTGTTGATGGGGAGCCCTTACCTTGGAAGTCGGACAATGACGAGAGAATGCCACGACCACCAAAGGAGTAATTCGTCATCAGGTTTTGGCATCCCCTTGGTTTGTTCCAAGCTTGGGGGAGTGTCGCGGTATCACATCACTATCTTCTATCTTTTTACCATTTTAGTAGAGTCATATCATGAATAGAGAAGTTATCATGTAGGATGGTTTGCATTATGGAAGTGTCCTCACTCTCGTTAGATATCTATGTATCCCTTGGTGTGAGTTGCCGTTATGGAATATTAATGAGAAGTTATATCATTTACTCTTTTGCATATCTTATATTAGTTTTCAATTCATGGTTATATGATTGATCTTGTTATTAGTATTGGTATCACTTTGGGATCATTGAGTTAATTTAGTTGGTTTTGGCAAACCTGGCTCGGTCAGTGGCAACACTATTTTAAGAATTGAATGAAAAAGATAAAAGTACTCTTAAAGAAATATAATTTCATCATCTTTCTTTCTTGATTTGCTCATAAGTCTAGTATTCTCTAGTTAAAATCTTTTGTGCTTCCAAGGAAGATTGCATGTTTGTTTTTACCACTTGTATGTTTGTTTCCTTCAACTCTTATGCTTGCTACCCAGCCTTGCTAGCCAAAAACCTTTACTGAGAGGGAATGCTTCTCGTGCATCCAATCCTTAAACCAAAACCTATGCCATTTCTGTCCACCATACCTACCTATTAGCACTATTGCTATTCCAAGTAAATTCTTGTTTTTATCTACCTTCCAAATTAAACTTGTTATGAGAAAATTAGTGATTAAAGCTCTCACGAACTTGATGGCACAATTTCTTTCTTGCATTTATTAAACTTGAACCATTGTGTCCATCTTTGTTGCGTATATGCTTGCGCTGTATAAGTTGAAGTTAGCAGAACCATGTATCATCGGGAATGCTTTCATTGCACTTATATTCCGTTGATATCATGATTCTTTTGCTTATGGATCCCACCAGTGTGAAATAAAAGGGGAACTTGTAAGATCATGGAGTTTGTATGTGTGTTAGAGAAACGCATAAGCCGCTAGCCTAAGCCATGCCTAATCATGGTGGAAACTTGCAGCATAACCATAATGAGCACTCTATGAAGCATCCTCAATAAAACCTATGCAAATAGCAAATAAAAAGATCGTTGAGATGCTCATTGTCTGCTTGCCTTGTCATTTTGATTATGGGATAGCTCATGTATCATGTGCAAGGGGTACCCCGTTGGCGGTTCTTTATGATACATATGTACTTACAATGACAAGAGCTTACTTGTGACTGAAGTTGAGTAGCATGAGGTTCGGTACTCGTAAGTAAGGGGCATGAGATTTCAACTTATAACTTGTCAAGCATATCCTCTTAGTTGTGTCACTTTAACCTTAATCACCTAAAGATGCCTATGATAGGGGCAATGAGAGCTGAAAGCTAGTAAGTACCATAATTTTTGGAAGCTCTTTATGAGAATTGCAATCCATGCTTCCCTTTGCGAAGGGCCTTTCTTTTACTTTGTAGTTGCGTCAGTAAACCTATTCCCTTCTATCTCAACAAGTATTTTGAGTTGATGTGTTTCATTCATTCATATGATGATTTATTCAATCATGTTTCTTATGTTCCTTCTTTTGCACGCTGCTCTTATCTTGATGTTTACTACTTTGAAAGCTTTCTTTGAAAACCAGCTATTTGTGAACTCCAGCAAATTATCAACTATTCTTCGACCAAGAGCTAAGTTTGCCATTACCAATTATGATTCACTTTATGTATATTTATTGTGTTTCCTTTACTCATTACAAGTTGAGTTATATAATAGTGAGTTGTCTTCTATTATGATCTATGTATTTGATGAATGTGATGCTTCTTATCCGTATTCTTTTATCGACTCTTCACTCCATAAACCTGAGGTCATGTTTATTGAGCTCAGTTTCGCTTGGGGACAAGTGAAGTCTAAGCTTAGGGGGAGTTGATACGTCCATTTTGCATCACTATTCTATGTTTTAATTCACTATTATTCATTGATATATTTCGTATTGAGAGGTGATACTTATGTTATTTCATCTATTTTTGCATGGTTGATGACTTTTGGAGCATGGACCGCTGCAGTCAGGATTCTGATGGAAAAGGTGCTGTTTGGTGGCAAAATTCGCGAAGATCAGAAAATCCGGGAAGGAAAATCCTATTTTTCTAGAAGACTCAGGATGCCAGAAGATGGAGTGGAGGTGGGCCATAGGGGGCCCACACCACCCCATGGCGCGGGTAGGCCTAGGCCGCGCCTAGAGGTGGTGTGGCCGCCCTGGCCCACTCCAGCCTCTCTCCTCTGGCGTATATTATCCTCCTGAAACCCTAAGACTCGGGGAGCAACCATAGAAAGATTCCGCCGCCTCTGCGGGGCGGAAAACACCGAGAGAGAAAGATCTCTCCGGCAGACAGATTTCTGCCGGGGGAATTCCTTCCTGAAGAGGGGAGACCGTTGCCATCAACACCACTATCAAGCTGGACTTCATCGGGATCATCATCATCATCACCACCATCATCACCATCAGCACCCTCATCACCATCTCCATATTGCTGTAACAATTGCGTTGAATGTTGCATAGTTCATAGGGGAAACTTTCCCGGTGTTGATTACTCTTTGTAGTTGATGCTATTGAGTGAACCATTGAATTATTGTTTATGTTCAGATTGTTATACATCATTATTCCATCTCTGATCATGATCCATATGATGTCTTGTGAGTAGTTCGTTTTGTTCTTGAGGACATGGGAGAAGTCTTGTTGTTAGTAGTGGAGTTGCGTTGAGAAAGATTCAGTAGATTGTTATTTAAGTTGTGGTGTACTTCTTCTAGTGGTGTCATGTGAACATCGACTACATGACACTTCACCTATATGGGCCTAGGGGAATGCATTGTGTATTTGGCTACTAATCGTAGGGGTTGCCGGAGTGACAAAAACCTGAACCCCCATTAGGAAACCTTTGCACAAGGGACGTCAAGGTCTTAGAGTTTAAAGTTGTGGTTAGGTTTCTACCTTAATTACTTTCTTGTACTTGCGGATTCTTGCAAGGGGTATAATCACAAGTATGTATTAGTCCTAGGAAGGTCGGTACATTAGCACAGGTTCACCCACACAACACTTAGCAAACTAAAGAAGATTAATCAACTATATAAAGCGAAAGCACTTGACGATATTCCCATGTGTCCGCGAGAATGTTTGGTCATCTTAAGTAATACAACCGGCTTGTCCTTTGCTAAAGAAAGGATTGGGCCACTTGCTGCATTTATTCTTATTGTCTTTTATTTACTCGTACTTTATTTACCTGCATTATCAAAACCCCTAAAAATCCATTTGCTAAGTATTTACAAAGAATTCCTGCTCCTAGCCATTTGCCAGCACCTTCTGCTCCTCGTTGGGTTCGTTACTCTTACTTATCGAAAATACTGCGATACACCCCCTATACTTGTGGGTCATCAATGATCGGGGAAGATGTGGCTGATAGGGGTCATGCTATCACTAGGAACCCTTATGGGGATAGGTGTTTCTGAGTGGAGTTATTATTAACTCATTTAATTATAAACTTAGTTTAAATTCCTTTTTGAAATTGTAAATGTAGAAAAGTTCTCCCCACTGCCACCTTTCATGTTGATGATTGATTAGTTAGAAGGAGAGAAGCTCAGATTAGATGGATCGAACTTCTCTATATGGGTTGCGCGTCTCCACTTCTGCTTAGCGAGAATGACGTGGTCGACTACATACTCGATGGGATGGATTTGGATCGGCCCATTGACCTAGAGACCCCAGAGCAGCGGGAAGACCGCTATCTCCGTCGTGAGATGGCCTCCTTCATTTCAGTTACAATGCGTTTCAGAATGGTGGACGAGTTGTGCCTTTTCGTGGGTGATGTCAACCCTCGTACGGTAATGCTACAGCTTAGGACACATTTCATGGAACAAGCACGCATATGGGAGCATGAGCTGATGGGAGACTTCCTCTCCATTAAGATGGAGGAGAACTCATCACTTGACGACCACTTGGAGTGCATGCATGATGTGTACATGAGGCCTGCATACTTCATGGATAGCTGGATGACGGGCTCTTTTGCAAATGGCGTTGTGCTGCGGTCGCTGCCACCAAGCTACCAAGCACAAGTCAGGGCTTGCATTATGAGAGGCGATGCAGAATCAATGGAGTTCCACCGGTTCGTAACACATCTCAGGAATGTGTTGGTTGAACGAATTGTCGCTGAGGTCATCAATGACAAAGGTATTTATTTGATATACAATTTTATAAATGTTATAATCTTGCAAACACATTTTGCAGTCTTAAGTATATTTGATACTTGTTCTGTTTTGCTGAAAACAGGTCCTTCTGCATGAGAGGTGATTGGTGGAGAGGAGGTGACATTGCGTGTTGATGGCGAGCATGATGATGATGGCCGACGACACTCTCCCTCGACATTTATCACTTAGTTTATGTTTTGGATAGTTATTGTAATCAAAATATTATGAACTTCTTTAGTGTGTCTCACACTTTGTGAGACGGTTATTCATATGAGTTTGTAACAATAGTTGTTCCACTTTTATGAATGATTTCTATTCGTGTTCATATTTTGTTTGATTATATGTGAACTATCCTTGTTGTTTGAAACTAATTGATAATGCATGAACATTTGTAAAATATTGAAATGACTTAAAATACCCAACTTAATGATATATTCATTAATGAATGAAACCATTGTTTAAATTCAAAGTTATTTGATAATATGTGAAAGTCACTTGTTTTCCTATCACATATAAATCATGCCTAAGTTCGGCAAAATAACTTGAACACCATGTATTACTTGAATACAAAGTGTTCAATGAATTGTTGAAAGTAAATACATATTCGATGTATTGTGTTTTAACAAAATGGTAATTATCATTATATGATTGTTTAAATGTGTAAGTAAGTTTACCAAAGGAAACATAAGTATGAAACTACTTGATCTGATCAAAGTGTTTCATCAGCAAAGGGTATAAATATAAAAGAGAATCTAATTACTATGATTTGATCAATAGTAATGAAATTCGACTTTATAAGAATGACATAAATGAATTGTGGAATGCAAAGTGTTTTGAAATGTCAAAATGCAAAGCATCACAATGTGAAATTAGATATCAAAATGGGTAAATAGATGGCACCAAATAAATCGTTGTAGTGTAGATGTAGAGACCATTAGTTAAGAAATAGTTAGCACTCAATTAGAATGTATAGTGAACCATTTGAATTCGTGAAAGCGGCTCCATATCTAGTATGGATCATCGTAAAAATTTTGAGGTTATTCGATATAACCAAAACAATAGCGAATAAGTCCTTGTAGAGTATTCATTGGAAACTTTGAATACGAAATCCATAGCTGAAACCGAAAGAGAAGCAAAACTTGTATTGCTTGGATTTTGGTACATTTTTGAGAAAGTTCGCTTTCAGTGATATTTCTCGATTATGAAGCTTTTGGAAGATAGTAAAAAATACGATGAGGATTTAGATCCCTACATCAAAGTGTTGAGAAATGCAACAGAAAATGTTCCTGAATGATTCTCTTCACAAACGAAAGAATCAATGATAATGATCATTGTGTTTTCCCCACTAGTGTTTTCACTACATGAAGTAGGATTCAAAATGTAGCCCATATCTTGTATGGAGACATTTGTGAATCATTTGTCATGATTCTTGGAATCTGACATACCTATGAACTACTAAGGAAATAATGGTAAACTAGAATTATGAGAAATCCTAGAAGAAAAATTCCCTTGAGATTAGAAAGCAATTCGTTGCTGAATCTAACAAGTAAAAGAGGTTACTTGGAATTTTCCCAAATGACTGCAAAGCCATAGTGGAAAAGGGGGTGAATGACAAAGGCATAATTTGTCAAGTATTGGATGAATTCTAATGAATTTGATTCATGTGTGTTTAATGTCTAGTGGATTTAAAACTAGTAAAAGTACTAGTATCTCATAGTAAATCTCCAAGTTTGATATTTGATCAAAGGATTTTGAAGTTGTTCAAAATAGTGAGGAGATATGCAATTTGCACGAAATTGAGTGAGAGCTATGAAAGTCTTCCTAAAACAATATGTGAATGACATATTTTTGAGTGGGAGCAATATAAGTCTCAAATTCAAATATGTAGGAACATAGTTTGAGTAAGAGTACTGACTCATACCCAAATATGGTAGGTGATGAGCCACAAGTATAGGGGGTGTATCACAATATTTTCGAGGGAAGTGAAACCCAATTTATTGATTCGACACAAGGGGAGCCAAAGAATATTTATAAGCCTTAACAACTGAGTTGTCAATTCAGCTGCACCTAGAAACAATCTTGCTCACAGCAGTTTATCAGTAGCAACAGTTTTGTAGTAGCAATAGTAAAGTAACAACAGTAGTAAAAGTAAAGATAGTAGTAACAATTGCTGCAAACAGTAGGATTAAAGCGCGGTAGGCATAGGGATGGATGGAAGGGCATTGCATGGACAAGACAATTCATATGGCAATCAAAACATAGGGCAATTGCAGATAAATAAGATAAAGCATCCAAGTATTAAATAATCATAGGCATGTGTTCCATATATAGTCATACGTGATCGCAATGAGAACTTGCACAACATCTATTGTCCTGCCAACCCGTTTGCAGCGGGGCCTCAAGGGAACTACTAGCAATTAAGGTGCTCCTTTTAATAGAGCACCGGAGCAAAGCATTAACACTCTGTGAACACATGTGATCCTCACATCAAAGCCATTCCCTCCGATTATCCCGATTGCTGTCACTTCGGGGCCTTTGGTTTTGGACAACAACGTGTGTATACAACTTGCAGGTAAGACCATAAACAATACTATCATAATGAATCAATACCATGTTCAGATCTGAAATCATGGCACTCGGGCCCTAGTGACAAGCATTAAGCATAACAAGTTGCAAGAAAGTCAAAAAGCACTAATAGTAGATACTAGGCACCATGCCCTAACAATCCGATGCCATTACATGAATGATCTCATCCAATCCCTACCATCCCCATAGCCTACAACAGGGGATTACTCACTCATAGATGGGGGAAACATGGATGGACAATGGAGAAGCGATGGTGATGATGATGGCGATGATCTCCTCCAATTCCCCGTCCCGGCAGGGTTCCAGAATGGAGTTTCTGGTTCCGAATTGCGGAATCTGGTGGTGGCGGCACAGCGGAACTCTTTCTGGAAAAACATCGACCCCACCTTGGTTTTTAGGTCAAGAGGCAACTTATAGGTGAAGAGGGAGGCCGAGGGGGAAACCGAGGTGGCCACACCACCCCTAGGCGCGGCCTGGCCTGGCCCGCGCGGCCAGGTGGTGTGGGTCCCTCGTGGCCCTACTCCATCTCGTCTTCTGGCTCCATGAGTCTTCTGGTGAAATAGGAATTTTGGCATATTTTTCGGGATTTTTCCTGATAGTTGATTTCTGCACAAAAACTAGACACCAAGGTAATTCTGCTGAAAACAGCATCAGTCCGTATTAGTTGCATCCAATTCACACAAGTTTAGAGAAAAACAATAGCAAAAGTGTTCAGGAAAGTAGATACATTTTGGACGTATCAACTCCCCCCCCCCAAGCTTAGCTTATTGCTTGTCCTCAAGCAATTCAATTGAAAACTAAGTGCGATAAAAGAAACTTTCATGAACACATTTGCTTCATAAGATGTATATATTCTCAGCATATGATTAACTACTCAGGCAATTCATAATAAAGAGTATGCAACTAAGTTTACTTAATAGTTATTGCAAGTTATGAAGAGATTCCAACTCAAAAATAATAAGTAGCATGAAACATAAACATAAGCAACATTGTAATGCTCATAAAAAGGTATGATAGAGTGGTATCTCGCTTGCCTTTGATTGTAGAGCAAACATAAATGCCAAGGCACCTCTGAAGTTCAAGTGAAGACTAGAAGTAAAGATATCAAATATACAAGCATTAAAGTCATAACACAATTAATCCAGTTTTGAGACAAGCACACTATACTAAGAATGGCAACTATGCCCTCAAGAAAGTGCTCATAGAATGGGTGATGACTCAACAAGGAAATGAAAAAGGTTTTGAAAAGTTTGAAAGGCTTCCAAATGCTGAAAGTATGGTAGTCATTACCTTTGAGCTCTCATTACCCCTATCATAAGCATCTTTAATTGGTTAAGGTCAAAGTGACACAACTAAGAGGATATGCTTGACAAGTTATAAGTTAAAATCGCATGCCCCTTACTTACGAGTACCGGACCTCATGCTACTCAACTTCAGTCACAAGTAAGCTCTTGTCATTGTAAGTACATATGTATCATAGAGAACCGCCAACGGGGTACCCCTTGCACATGATACATGAGCTATCCCATAATCAAAATGACAAGGCAAGCAGACAATGAGCATCTCAGCGATCTTTTTATTTGCTATTTGCATAGGTTTTTATTGAGGATGCTTCATAGAATGCTTATTATGGTTATGCTGCAAGTTTCCACCATGATTAGGAATGGCTTAGGCTAGTGGCCCAGGCGTTTATCTAACACATATACAAACTCCATGATCTTACAAGTTCCCCTTTTATTTCACACTGCCGGGATCCATAAGCAAAAGAATCATGATATCAACGAGGTGCAAAGTACCTGTGCAATGTTGAAAGCGTTCCCCATGATACATGGTTCTGCTAACTTCAACTTATAAAGCGCAAGCATATACGCAACAAAGATGGATGCAATGGTTCAAGATTATTAAGTGCAAGAAAGTAAAGTGTGCCATCAAGTTCGTGAGAGCTTCACTAACTAACTTTCTCATAACAAGCAAACATTTTATTCGGAAGAAAACAAGGCATACTAAGCTTGCACGGAATAGCAAATGATGCTAATAGGTAGGTGTGGTGGACACTTTTGGCAATATATGGTTTTAGGGAGTTGGAAACACGAGTAAATCTTATACTCAGTGCAGGTGAAGGCTAGCAATATTAAGGGAGCGACAAACGAGAGAACAATAACTATCATAATCATGCTTGCAACAAAACAGGACTAATCATGGCATGAAAGTGATTCAAGAACCCTGAGGCAAAATAATTCAATGAGGCTTGACTGATTATTATTTCAGTCATATGCATGCATGAGCATGTGCCAAGTCAATTCAAGTGAAACATTCAGAGGAGGATACCACAGTGTCATACCAAGTTATGAATAGAGCGATGCAAGCAAACATTCATATGACATGATATAAATTATTAGTGAGATGGAGATAATCATAAGAAAGCAAGAACTACTAATCATCCATAAATAACATACACCCAACATGAACAGACTAAGCATGCCCACAATGATGAGTATATGTACAAAAATGAAAACAAACAGAGTTCGTTACCAGCCTCTTACCACACCTCAAGTTGTCATTAATCCTCATTATTGCCTTTCACTTGTATGGCTTCAATAATAACATGAAACCAAATTCCACTGAGGACTACTGAACCCTGCAACAAACTCACAAAACCAAAGAAGAACAACAAATATTTTTGGTGTTTTCGATTTTTAAAACCAAGAGTCCAAAAAGGAAGAACAAGCAAAGCAAAATCTTTTTGGGTTTTTTGAAAACTTCAAACAAAGGAAAAAGGAAAAAAGCAAACCAATGCAAAAAGAATAAGAAGCAAACAAAGAGAAACAACAGAAATATTTTTGGTCTTTTTGTGTTTTAGAAGGCAAAAACAAAGAGAGAACAAAAACTAAAAAGAAAACGAAACATGAATATACAAAGTACCGACGAAAAATGATATGGAGATGAGTGTGATGTCGGTGTACCTCCCCCCAAGCTTAGGCTTTTAGCCTAAGTGGGTATCAATCCAAATGCGAGTAAGGGTTCCAAGCAGACGCGTCATTGTAAGAATGATCGTGGTTAGGCTGTTGGGAAGAGGAAGAAGCTCCCCAATCATAGGTAGGCAGCTGATATGAAGACTCCCCCTCATATGAGGGCTGGATTGAATCATCTGTAACCTCCCTTCTAGTATCCTGCTCCTATTGGGAGAGCTCTCTCAAGTACGTATCAAGCTCCTCCTTAGTGAGTGACCATCCTACCCTGGTATCAAGGTTAAACAAAATAGGTGCAGGCAAAAGAACAAATCGCTCGGACTTACTCCTTCTCCAACCAGCCTTGAGAAAGGTTATTTCATAACACAAGTCACTCAAATTAGCCCAAGAAGAAACAAATTTATGTTGTATCATGGAATTAAGGTCAAGCCTCTCTATGGGAAACTGTAGGTCTAGATGATGAGGCACTAAACCATGCAATGCTAATAAACGAGAGGCAATGAGGCCTCCACAAATTCCACCTTTCTCGCGGTTAGCAGCAAGACGGAAAGCTATGAAGGCACCCAAGTTGTAAGTTCTATCTCGTTTTAAAGCAGCTGAGATAAATGCTAGATCATATGAGGATAGCTTATTAGCAGTTTTCCTAGCGAGAACACACTTGGCAATAAAGTAAGCAAAGTAGCGAATAGATGGGAGATGAATGTTACGGATTTTCCCACTCTCCTTTGATAAGCTGCTCCCTTGGCAAATCTCCGCATACAAGTCCATGAGTGGTGCAGGTCGCTCTTTAATCCTTCCACATGATCCCCACTGAGGTACCTTAATAGCTGGACAAAAGTCATCAAGAGGAAGATCGACAGCTATATTGTAAATTTTGTAGTGGACCATGGGGTTAGGCAAAGAGTGACTAAATCGAAAGTCCTACACTATAGACATAGTTAGTTTCAAAAATTGACAGGGTTCATCTTCCACAAAGTGCTCCAATCCTACATTAGCAACTAAGGTGTGGAAGTCCTGGGAAATTCTTGCAGCCCTCATGAATTCGAAGCATGTATAGAAGGAAGGAAAAACTTCCTCCTCTCAGTGAACCTTCATAACCTCAGGCACCCTCAGTTCATGTTGGTTGAGTTGATGCTCATTCATCTTCTATTCTGAAATTTAAACATCCATTACACAAGTGAGTGCAAAGTGAATATATAATGAAGGGCACTACTCATAGGGACTTGTAAGAGGCCTAAACATGCATCAAAACAATATCTCTAAGCGTTGAACAAGCTTACAAGCTCTCATAACCTGCCACCTACAGCAGCAAAATACTCAAGATATAAACCACTAAACACAAATCTACTTGGACAAGCGGAGGAGTCACATACCGGAGAATAAATGCTCCAAATTTTAGCAACAAAGATGGGCTGAGCAAGGAGATCGAAAAATCGTGGGCAAGAACAGCAAGAACGCGATTTCGAGCAAAAAAACTCATGTTTTCTCGGGATAGAGAAAGAAGTGGGAAGTGAGAGACTGAGTGGAGGGCCAGGGGTGGCCCACACCATGGCCAGGCGCGCCCCTGGGCTGGCCGCGCAGGTGGTGTGCCTGCCTGTTGGCCCCCCCTGGTACTCTTCAGGCACTTCTCTGCCTCTTTTTTCACGTAAAAATTTAATATGAATTTTCTGAAATTTTTCGAGACACTTTATTTTTGAGCAATTTTCAGGTATAGATGAATGATTTTCTGATAGAAAAAGGTTTCTGGAATGGTGCAAAAACAAAACAAAGCTAAAACGTTCGAAGTTCTAAGACACTCTAAAATACAAACAACTAACAACAGAAAAGTAAACTAAACGAAAGAAAAAACTAAAATGGATAAAATAAAAGTAAACGGAGATAATCATGGTGAAAACATTGTTTTGTTCATTAAAATCTCTTTGTTAACAAGGTTGATCAGGTCTTGTTACCAAAACAATTTTAGATGAAACAAAACTTTGTATTCCACTAATGATTATGTTACCTCAACCTTGATAGCAATGGTCCCAATCATAATAGTTTCATATTTTTCTCGTGGTATGGGACAATATATTTCTCCAACTTGGATGCCCTCAACATGTTTAGTTGAATTTAAACCGTATGTTCTATCAATCTTCTTGGGGAAATAGACAGTATGCTCCTTGTCGTTAACATTAAAAGTCAACTTTCCTTGATTATAATTAATAACAGCTCCTGTAGTATTAAGAAAAGGTCTCCCAAGAATAATAAACATATTATCGTCTTCAGGCATTTCAAGCGCAACAAAATCAGTTAATATCAAGCAATTATGAGCCACTTGAATAGGTACATCCTCACATATACCAACAGGAATAGTAGTAGATTTATCAGCCATTTGAAAAGATATATCAGTTGGTATTAGTTTTTCAAGTTGAAGTCTCTTATAGAGAGAAAAAGGCATAACACTAACTCCTGCTCCCAAATCACACAAAGCAGTTCTAACATAACTATTTTTAATAGAGAAAGGAATAGTTGGAATCCTTGGGTCTCCAAGTTTCTTTGGAACCTTACCATTAAAGGAATAATTAGCAAGCAAAGTAGAGATTTCTTCATTAGGGATCTTCCATTTATTCGAGACAATATCCTTCATATACTTTGAATAAGGAGGCAATTTAATAGCATCAGTCAAAGTAATTTGCAAGAATAAAGGTTTCATCCACTCACAAAACTTATTATAGTGTTCATCTTCCTTTGACTTGTGTTTCTTATCAGGGGAAGGCATAGGTTTTTGGACCCAAGGCTCTCTTTCACTACCATGTTTGTTAGCAACAAGATCTTCTTTAGTGTATTTAGTATTCTTAGTGTGCCTTTCAGGTTTTCTTCAACTTTTCTTTATCAGGAACATCATTTTCTTCATTACCACTTTCAGTTTCAGCATCAGAGACATATATACTATTAGGATCTTTAGCAGGTTCAGTGGGTTCTACAATAGTTTTATGTTTATTTTTTCTTTTCTTAGGAGTAGTACCACTATTTTCAGCTTGTTGAGAATCCTGCTCAATTCTTTTAGGAGGCCCCTCAGGATATAGAGGATCCTGGGTAGCAACACCACTTCTAGTTCTAATTTCATAAGCATGTTTTTCTTTAGCAGCAATAACTAGCAATTCTTTTTGCATTTTAATAAGCTGATCAATTTGAGTTTGAACCATTTGAAAATGTTTAACAATCATTTTAACATCATTAGAGGTTCTTTCCACAATATCTTTTAACTCAACAATAGCTCTAGAGTTTTCCATTAAATGATTTTGCACCCTTTTATTAAAATTATCTTGCTTAACAATAAAAATATCAAATTCTTCTAAGCATTGATCAGGAGGTTTAGAGTAAGGGATATCACCTTCATCAAAATGCTGGAGAGAGTGTACCTGAATAGTGGATGAGTGGGAGATTGGCTTACATAATTCTTCTATAGGAGGTAAATTCTTGACATCTACAGCTTTAATTCCCTTCTCCTTAAGACATTTCTTGACTTCCTTCATCACTTCATCATTTAGTTCAATAACTCTGCTCTTCTTTGATGTTGGTATAAGTGCTGGTATAGCTGGTTCAGGTATAATTATTTCAGGTATAGCTGGTTCAGGAGGAGTCCAGTCTTCATAATTCTTGCTTATTTTAGCCATTAATTCCTCAGCTTCCTTGGGAGTCCTATTCCTAAAAACACAATCAACACAACTATCCTGGTATGTCCTAGATTCTTCAATTAGTCTATTATAAAATATATCAAGAAGCTCATTCTTAGGTAATGGACATCCATCCTATGCATGAATCAAAGCACAAAACCTTGCCCATGATTCAGGCAATATCTCTTTTTCTCCCTGTTTAAAATCAAAAAGTTCCTACAAAATAGCATGTCTAGCACTAGGAGGAAAATGTTTATGCAGGAAAGTACTAATCAAGCAATCATGGCTATCAATAGATCCAGGAGGTAAATTATTAAACCAAGTTTTAGCTTCTCCTTTCAGTGAAAAAGGGAAAAAAATTAGCAACAAAGTAGGTGCACATCTTAATATCATCAGAAAACAGGCCACTCATGGTAGAAAGTTTAGTCATATGTGCTACCGCACTTTCATTCTTAGTCCCACAAAAAGGTTCTTTCTCAACAATAGCTATGTAAGATAGATCAAGGGAGAAATCATAATCCTTATCTTTAATGTTTATGGGAGAGGCAGCAAACTTAGCATTAGGAGACAATTTGGGTTTTATAGTACGCCTCTCAAGGAGACTATTAATAGCACTCCTATCATGGGTGTTTTGACATTCTTTAATAAATTCATCGGTCATCTCAATATAACCCTCTTCAATATCATAGCTCTCTCTAGACTCAGGTGAACTGACAGGTGTAGTAGTGTCTTCATTAGGAGTTTCAGTATTTCCAGCTATAGTTCTAGCAATCGTAGCATCTAGGAAAGGACCTAATGAACCACTTTTATCAAGCTAGGTAGAAGCGGCATCATAAGTATCAGAAGTTTCAGATTCAACAGTAGTAGCAGTATGTGTAGCATGTGTATGTGGTGGTGTAAGGAGCTTACTCATAACATATGGTGAATCAAGAGCAACAGAGGTGTTCAGAACCGTACCTCTTCTTGTAGTGGATGGTAAAATAGGAACCTTGCCATCACGAGACTTACCCATGATGGACGGATGGCAGAGAACAATAATGATTTCAAGTGAACTTGATAAATAAAGATATGCTCCTCGGTAACGGCGCCAGAAAATAGTCTTGATGACCCACAAGTATAGGGGGTGTATCGCAGTATTTTCGAGGGAAGTGAAACACAATTTATTGATTCGACACAAGGGGAGCCAAAGAATATTTATAAGCCTTAACAACTAAGTTGTTAATTCAGCTGCAGCTGGAAACAATCTTGCTCACATCAGTTTATCAGTAGAAACAATTTTGTAGTAGCAATAGTAAAGTAACATCAGTAGTAAAAGTAAAGACAGTAGTAACAATTGCAGCAAATAGTAGGATTAAACCGCGGTAGGCATAGGGATGGATGGAAGGGTGTTGCATGGACAAGACAATTCATATGGCAATCAAAACATAGGGAAAATGTAGATAAATAAGATAAAGCATCCAAGTACTAATAATCATAGGCATGTGTTCCATATATATTCATACGTGCTCGTAATGAGAACTTGCACAACATCTTTTGTCCTGCCAGCCTGTTTGCAGCGGGGCCTCAAGGGAACTACTAGCAATTAAGGTGCTCCTTTTAATAGAGCACCGGAGCAAAGCATTAACACTCCGTGAACACATGTGATCCTCACAACAAAGCCATTCCCTCCGGTTATCCTGATTGCTGTCACTTTTGGGCCTTTGGTTCCGGACAACAATGTGTGTATACAACTTGCAGGTAAGACCATAAACAATACTACCATAATGAATCAATAACATGTTCAGATCTGAAATCATGGCACTCGGGCCCTAGTGACAAGCATTAAGCATACCAAGTTGCAACAAAGTCAAAAAGCACTAATAGTAGATACTAGACACCATGCCCTAACAATCCGATGCCATTACATGAACGATCTCATCCAATCCCTACCACCCCTATAGCCTACAGCGAGGGATTACTCACTCATAGATGGGGGAAACATGTATGGACAATGGAGAAGCGATGGTGATGATGATGGCGATGATCTCCTCCAATTCCCCGTCCCGATAGGGTGCCAGAACGGAGTTTCTGGTTCCGAATCGTGGAATCTGGTGCTAGCGGCGCAACGGAACTCTTTCTGGAAAAACGTCGAACCCCCCTTGGTTTTTAGGTTAAGAGGCAACTTATAGGCGAAGAGGGAGGCCGAGGGGGCAGCCGAGGTGTCCACACCACCCCCAGGCGTGGACTGGCCTGGCCCGCACGGCCAGGTGGTGTGGGCCCCTCGTGGCCCTACTCTATCTCGTCTTCTGGCTCCGTGAGTCTTCTGGTGAAATAGGATTTTTGGCATATTTTTCGGGATTTTTCCTGATAGTTGATTTCTGCACAAAAACTAGACACCAAGGTAATGCTGCTGAAAACAACGTCGTTCTGTGTTAGTTGCATCCAATTCACACAAGTTTAGAGGAAAAACAATAGTAAAAGTGTTCGAGAAAGTAGATATGTTTTGGACATATCAGTAGGAACATATTTTGAGTGGGAGCTTATAGAATAATTCTTAAGTGCGTTAAGAATAAAAGCGCGAGTACCGATAAATAATGATTTATAAGGTTTAGAAGTTGATAATAGGTGTATTATGATATTATGTAATATTCCTTAAGGGATTCTGAAAAGGGTTTCAGAATAGAAGTTAATTGAGGAACTGGTCCTTGATAACACAAAATTAGGAATAGTATTGAGCTTAACATCAATGGTTGAAAGAAGAATAGGATGATCATCATCCACTATGTTGAGATATAGGTTCAATCTTAGAAAACCATGATGATAGCTTGACATAATATATGATCCAATAAGGAACCTTTAAAAGTGATTAAGTTTGAATCACAGAACGTTGAGCTAAGTTTATCCGCAGTGTCTAATAGAGAACTGCAGACATATTTTCATAAAACCATAAAGGATGACATATCTTAAAGCATAAAGAGTTATGTTATATGGGGATATGTTGGAAAATCCCGTAATACTGATTATAGTCAAGTAGGAAGCAAGGTGAACAAAACATCGAAAGTTGCACCGAGTGCACTAGTGTTTCGATGAATACATTTATAATAATAGATAAGGGTACCATCTAAAGTGTTGTATAATGTTATGGCGGGGCTAGTTCGATATTAACGTAGAATGATGTGTCCCAGGGCACAGTGCCCATGAGAAAGCCCTCGAGGTTGATCTAAAGTCACTGTAGGCTCCTGGAATCAGGCCTCGTTCTGCTGCCATAGCGACCATGCATACGCACAGATGTTATCATGTGATGATAAAGTATTAATGGCAATCAAGGTGACATTAGTAAGTTGCAAAGGATTTGGGAATGTAAAGTATAGACCCAAGACTCAACCTCTTCCATAAGCAAGCATGTTCAGGGTATCGGACATATGGTGCCAATGATTAAAGAACAAATGCAGCTAGTGTATTTGTACTCTAGTGCAAGTGGGAGACTGTTGAAAATATGCCCTAGAGACAAATAGTAGTAAGGACTATTATCATATTCATATAGTTTATGATTAAGTTTTATATCATGCTATAACTGTATTGAGTGGAAACATCAATACATGTGTGATATACAAACAACCAGGGGTTCCCACTGAAACTCTAGTCACTGGTTCATTGGTCAACGGGTGATCATGTTTCCTGATCATGTGGCATTTATGCCAGTTGGAAATGGAGTCAACTCATTCTGAGATGAGATGATGAACCAATACCCAACCTAAACATCGTGACCCGATCATGTCACGAAGTTCAAGTTATGATGATTAGAAATGGATCCCCGTAGACTATTCCTTAGATCATGAGGCTATATCAATCATTGTCTCTCTCGAGAGTGCTTAGATAGCATCAAGCGCCACTTTGTAATATAGTGGTTATAAATGTGTTTTCAGGTACTCGGAGGAAACCGTAGAGGCAATATATGTCAAGAGCGGGATTTGTCCGTCCATGTGACGGGAAGATACTCAAGGGCCCACTTAGAGAGGTTATATCCAATAGCTGCGCAACGTGTGATTTGATCACAGGGATATCATTTGTCGGAACGAGTCAAGTAGCATTGTTCGGTAACGAGATTGAACACGACATGGTGATGTCATTGATCAGATCTCGGGCAATGCAAGTATCGAGAGACAAAGGGACTAAGACATGACTGTCCCGGTTCAAATGACGAAAGATCTTCGTGGAACGCACATGGGTCACATGGCCATCCAGGTCCCTCTGTCGATCATTGGTGCAGGAGTGTCCCGAACATGTCTGGAGTGTTCCCGAACCATGGGGTATCACGCTTAAGGGCTTGATGATGCTTAGAGAGTGTTTTTAGGATTGGAAGAATCGCCGAAGAATAGTAGAGAGAAAATTGGAAGGGTTTCAGTAAGTCCGGAGGATGTCCGGAGTGGAGGTGGAAGTGTTCCATAGCCACGGAGATTGAATAATATGTGAATGAATGTTAAATAATGATTTAATCATTTATTCATAATTATTTAATAAAGAGAAAATCAATTTAAAAGGTCAAAAGGCTTAATGGGCCGTTTCCCGAAAGGGAGAGGGCCCATTAGGGAAAGGAGAGAGGGAGAAGGGGCAAGGGGGTGGCCGACTGGGCCAAGCCCCCCACGCAGGGCCCACTAGAGCCGACCGGCGGCCTCCCCTCCCCCGCCTCTCCTTTAGTCCCAACCCGGGACTTTGAGGGAGGTAGTACCTCTCCTCCCCTATATATAGTGGGGGTATTTGGCCACATAAATACACCCAATAATCAATAAAGGTCTTCTCACTTTTGGGAGGACCTCCAATTGATACTCTCTCTCTCTCTTTCTCTCTTTCTCTCTCTCTCTCTCTCTCTCTCTCTCTCTCTCTCTCTCTCTCTCTCTCTCTCTCTCTCTCTCTCGTGACCGTGGTCCCAAGTTCGGACTGCGCGAACAAGAGCATCTTCACCGCGGAGCGTCGTCGCACTACGGGATTCAGATCCAGGAGCTCTACTTCCGCAACTGCTGCTGGATCGGGGAAGCGGGAGTCATCGTCAGACACCGGACATATGTAACTCCCCGCGAGGTGTCGCACTTGAGGCACTCAAGTCGTTGGAGCCATAGGAGCACAAGGACTTCATCACGACCTTGAGGTCGGCTTCGGCTCGTCTACATCAACCACGCTCTCCTGAGAGTTGACAACGCTTTTCGGTCTTCAAGGGTAAGTTCGCGAAAAGCCCCTCCGTTTTTGTATTACTAATAGATAGGTCCTAGCAGCATCAGTGGTTCAAGGGGCGTAGGGTAAAATTTATTGTTTTCATACGCGGAACTCCTACAGAATCGCCCATGGGAGTTTGTCGACGGAGCTTTCCGAAACATGACACTGCCTCTAGATCTATGGAAGCAATCTGAAGGCAGATCTTCGTCTTGGCGTGAGAGAAACCCTAGGACTGCGCCTCTTCCAGCAGATGCGACCCGCACCACCATCTGCCGAGGGAGAACCGCCATCAAAGCCCGAGGCCGCCGCCCCGGCTTCCAGACCCTGCCGCCATCATATCGCCGTCGGGGCAATAACCTTTTAGCGCCCAAGAGGCTCCCTGCGGGGCAGAGGCCACCACGCGAGGAAGCAGCCTCGCCGCCACCGTCGATCGGCCGCCGGCGTCCTCTGGTGGCAGCGGGGGAGGAGAAATTCAGGGGCGGCAGCGGCTTAGGGTTACGCCCGTGCCCCCCCCCCCCCCCGAGAGCGGCACGTGTTTGTGATTTTGGGTAGCCTATAATGCAACATTTTACGTACCAAAACTCCATTTGTATGTAGATGACATGTGTATGTATCCATGCCAATTTCTTCAGAATTTTTTAAACTAAAAATACCATTTTCGTTTTCTACAATCAGTATGATTGAAGTCAAAAAAATACATTCAACGACATGTTAGCGGGTTATGTTGTCGATTTGGGCTAGGTGGAAAAAAATTAAGCTACAAACTATGCTAGTTGCAAAACATTCTTGTTTCTGTGTTTTGTGCAACAATTGACACAAAGGTTGGTGTTAGGTACAATTTTCTCGTGGCCGGTGGTACTGCAACGAGATGGAACAATCGGGCATGCAATCTAGGATGGGCCGTTGAATGTGTCCTCGGCGTTTCCTCTTTTCAGGTGATAGGCAAAATTTCTCTTTGCAAATTAGAATATGTTTTTTCATTTTAAAACTACAACACTAGTCCATTAGTGATCATTTTTCAATGAATATGGGAATTGCCATGTTATATTAGTGGCATTTAGAAGAAGCAATTGTTTATTTGTCCCACCCTAGTTTAAAATCCTAGATTCGCCACTACTAATATGCAGTGTAATGGGAAACAAAAAGAGTGACTAAGATCGCAGACTCGTTGTGTAGGTTGAGAACAAGGTACTTTTTTTACTTGGCATAGGTATACTCGGTTCGCCACATAGAACCAGGATCTTATTGTTTTGCCTAAGGTATTGCTTCCTTTGGAAGGCTCCAATTTTGTTGGAGGGCTAGATCCGGACTATTTGCTTCATGAAATGTGCCTCGCTAGGTTGGAGGACGAGATCAGCATAATTGTTGCAGTGGTTATTTATTGTAATTCATGAAATAGCTAGAAGAACCAGTTCCAAGTAGACAAAAAAACTGAATATCTGCTTCATTTTTTTTTCGATTGTAGCAACGAAACACTAAGTTGATCAGCGATGCATAGTGCTTTGGTTGAGTCTATGTAGCATCCAGAGGTATGGAAAATTTAGTTGTTCTTGTAATGGAATGAGCTTTGGAAGCATCTACGAGAGCAGTGAACTTGTTCAATAAAATCTGCCGACACCGTATACCGAGCGTAGGGGCTTACGTCAGAATATGCACAGTGCTTCTACTAGTACTACTATCGTAACGATCGATCATTCGAGTAGTGTACTAACTCTACGTAGCACTAGAACATACGTATACGCATAGCTTTCAGCCACTTGGTTGATTTGCCGATGCAGCAGCGGCGTATATATGCAAGTTGCAGCTCAAACCGAGACAGGTATACCAATCAGCACGGATGGATCGGATAGACAGACACACATACATAGTAGTACATTGCTTGCTACGTTCGTTCGTATCGTACGAGGATGGTTTGACTATTTGCTCCATCGGATCCATCGTCTGCAGCCTCGCGTCGTCAGGAGAGGCACACTAATGCATTCGGCCGAGGAATCAAATCTGGGCAGCTGCTGCTCATTGCTCGCTCACAACTCGCAAGCTAGCTCAATCGGGTATACAGGCAGCTCGTTATTTTCTCCGTCATCGATCGATCCAGCGCGGAAACGGCAGCCCTAGGCGACTCACTTTCGCCTCGCATTTGTCGCCTCTCTTCTTTTAGTAGGATGCTGATGATGATGGTGATATGCTGTGTAGATAAACTAGATGGATGGATTAGTAATAATCCATGATCGACTTCAACTAACCCGGCCCGCGCGCGCACGTCGTTTTACTGCATAGATGTAGAGGCTACTCCGTGCTAGCTAGTGTGGATTGCTTATTTATTTACCGTCCTCTTGTTTCAAGGGGCACACAGCTCATCCACGCCGCATATGCATGGTTACTTTTTTTTTATTGGTTTGACATTGCATGCCACGTTTGTCGCATCGTATGGTAACTCCACTAGTTTCTAACTACTCTCTCCGTTTTATAATATAACATGTTTTAGCTTTGTGAAGATAATATATTTAGACGCGGTTTAGTGCGTAGGTTTGGTGTGAGTGAACCTCTCCAAATCTACACACTAAAAGTCGTCAAGATATAATATTTACAAAGCTAAAACATCACTCACTCCAAACCTACACACTAAAATACGTTTAGATACATTATCTTTCGCAAAGATAAAACATCTTACAGTTTAAAACCGAGAGAGTACATAAAAAGAAGATGTTGCTCCATGTGTGCAAAGATACTGGCCGAATAAGGACCCATGTACGCGCCCGTGTTTTCTGGTCAAATAAGGCTCGAGCTAGGATGTTACTGTCAAAAAAAAAAGGCTCGAGTAAGCATGCATGTTGAGGATTTTATCTTTTTCATGTTCGCTGCAAATTTTACTAACACGGACCCGAACCGTAAAAGGGAGAGTACGCCGGAATCTACTTGATCCTACCAGAACGAACACCTGTACGTCCCGGTGCAATTCTGAAGAGTACATCGGTGTTTCGTAATACAGTCCTTGCACAAAACTTGTTTGGTTATGTAGGTATTATCAAAGACACATTTTTACCCCTCTAGATGGGTAATAGACTATCTCTACTTGGATTGGATAATAACTACTCCATCCTTTCAGAAATATAAGACGTTTTAGCTTTGTGAATCGAATGTATCTAGACATCTTTTAATGTATAGGTTCGTAGTAGTTCGGAGTAAACTTATACACTAAAAGCATCTAGATATATTCATTTTACAAAGCTAAAATATTTTATATTTCTAAACGGAGGGAGTAGATGGACCAGCGCGCTCCGCCACGCCGTCATTTGCTATTGGTGTTTAAATCCTGCGATAGATGTGTGCTTGTTTGCTTTTTGTTTTCGTTGTCGTCTGGGATTGGTCACAATTCGATGGAGGCGGGCATGGGGTATGTGGCGACCCTAGGCACACCTGCTCCAAACCTGTCGTATCATGAACATCGGGAGAATTCACAGCACCCCCAAAACGATCGTCACAGAGATGCCACAATTTGAACCAATAACGACACACACAACACACTAATGACAGTAGGAACTGACCCGCCGTTCAAAGTGGAAGAACTCACCGCCCATGCAAGCGGAAGAACTCACTCGTTATCTTGTTAAAGGTGTCATCACTATGATTCTTCTGCCTCCCGCATAGATGTTCCGGTGGAAATCCTAGATCTAGGCCTCCCGGATAGGACGATGGCGGTATTTCGGTGTCGCTCACCCTCTTAAGGGCATAGTTTTAGAACTCGAGATGCCTGGATGGGGTCTGTCGATGGAGCGATGTTTCTTCTACGGCGTCAACGGCGGCGTGTCTCGGCGGAGTGGCGCTGCGGGGTCTCGGTGGCGGCCGCATGTGGATGGTCTCACGCAGGGCGATGACACAGTCTGGCGCCGTGGTGGCGTCGTCGGCAGGATCGACGAAGTTTATGCAGATATTAACCATGAGGATTTCTCAGTGGTTCGAGGGTGGTGACGATTTCTTTAGTGTGCACATGAGGTGTCCGTTAAGAGCCTGCTAAACTGATGAGCGCTCTCGTTTCGTCTAGAGGGTGTCTAGGGGCATGCGATATTTCTCAGTTCCTAGCTGATGGAGATATTTCATTGTTTTTTCGGGCACAAGGACTTGTTGACATGTTTTTCAGCCATTATCATCGGGTCTGTAGATGTTGTGTGGTGGCTTCGGGTTTTTTGATGTATGCTCTTTGTCTATCCTTTGTTGAATAAACTAATAAAGAAGGCCGTATGCATCATTTTTTATGCAGAGGCTGAGGGTATACCCTCCGAAGGAAAAAACAACATTCTAGCCCGGTAAACAAAGATTCTACAAGTTATCCGAGTCTTGTTTGAAAGTAACCTTGTACACCAAGCAAAAGCTTTCCAAAGATTCGATAAATCTAGCTCTATTAGGGAAAGTAAGCTGTACTATATCTGTAATCCGAATAGAAGGTATCATTGGGTCACTTTGCTTCTTCGCTTTCTTGTGACAATGTGAAAAGATGAGTCAGAAAGCATTCCACCATGCTATGTAGTTAGCATTGAGGATTAACGATGATGTTACGATCTTAGCGGCTCTAATAAGGAGGTATACTTATTTATCCAGATTTATCGATTATCCAACCAAAGTTAAGCAGACCATAAGTGAACAAACAATGTGAAAACATATAAAAAATAAAAATAAACAAGTACTTAAGAAATCGCAATATGTTCTATTTCAGGATATCGTCAGTATGTTAACTCCACCTTAAAAATTCTTGATATCAGCAAGTGGCCTAGGGCTTTCGCGTAACCTGGCCCAGCCCAGCCCCTTGGTTGCTCAGCTAAGCATAGGTGGATAGCCTAGGCCCAGCGTTCATCTGCCCGTTACTACATGTCATCTGACTGTACGTCGGCCTCCATGGGCCCGTTCGATTAGCTGAAGGCCGATCATCGAAAGACTATTTCTTTCATCATCCGAAATTGACAAAATTGTCCTTGCCACCAAAACCACTTCTTTTAATCTCAGCCATTATATGCATCGGCAGTTCTGAACATTTCTGGATAAGGTATATGAAGCAAGACTAAAAACGTCAACCAATTTTACATGTATCTTGAATTGTTCTTCTATTCAACTAGCTACACGCAAGACAAACCCCGTAGTAAGAGTATCATAAGTAGTATCATGCGCTCCCCGTTAATGAAAAGATGATGTGTCAATGGAAATAAATTATAGTGATATCACGCTATTTTACTATAGTACAATAATAACATGTAAAACTGGAAAAAATAATGACAAATATCATATTAGACATATTTAAATTAAGATTGAACAAATCAATACTTAGATAGAATATTATAATACTATATGATGCTACCTCTGTTTTAAAATAAGCGCCTCAACTTTGTCTAAATTTCGCATGTATCTACATACTAAGATATATGCAAATTTAGACAAAGTTAAGACACTTATTTTGGGTATATACAAATTTAGACAAAGTTGAGACGTAGCATAGCAGAAAACTAAGAAAATTGACCATTCTAGTTCTTTTGGTTTGAAACGACATTTCTTTCCGAAGTGATAGAAACACTCGAACATGAGAGGAAGGGATCAGGGGCGGACCTACATACGGTTGAGTGGGGGCCCATGCCCCCACTCAAATTTTCATTTTCAAGCTTAAAAGCCAATAATTTACTATAAAGGCCCTAGTCAGCCCGATAACAGTGCCCCCGCACGCTTAACGCCCCCACTTATTTTTGGGTTGGGTCCGTGTAACACCCTCAAATCGGCCCTATGCAAGTTTTAGCACTTTCCGCCAAAACCCGCATAGAAACGATTCAAGGACGCCCACCAGGCACTTTCATGCGGGTGGAAAACGAAGTAATACCATTACACAACAGTTCTCGATGGGACCCACAGAACATAAATATACACCAGCGACTCCAGGAGTCAAGAATACAGATATAATATACAAAGATCCAAATCACCTTGAAAACGATAGAGCGTCCGACTACGAACAAGATGCAAATGGGACTAAGAGCCCTGAAGAATAACCAATGGCGTCCATAACCCTGCCCAGGCCAAGCCGGAAGGATAACCCTGCTAACGACGTCGAGCTCAAACCTGCTAAAACAAAAGGGGTGCCGACAAAGGGCATAGAAAAAAGAGGAGCGTCAGTACTGAGGCCAGTACACGGCGAGGCTAGAATTCGGCGGCTCTCGCCTACATAGGTACGGTGGCCTGAAGCGGCAGCGCAGCGGCACTAAACAACCTATAGAGACTCAATACAACTGGCGGTTATCAGAGAGGGATAAGAAAGACCTATTCGGATCCACCCTGAAGCTAACACCAAACAAACCTATCCTGGTATTTCCCCCTCGAGACCAAACGAGGAAGTCGGACCAAGGAACTCACACAGTTGGCAATTTTACTCCTTCCATTATAGTTGCAGAAATTACTAACCAGATATAGATATCATGAGTCATCCTGATAGCATAAGTAGTGGACAGTTTTAGTTAACATCCCGTTGTAGTTGGAACATTTACTAGTCAGATATAATTGTCCTGAGGAATCCCAAACCCAACAGTTGTTGACACTTTTATCACATTCCATTGGAGTTGCAGTACTTACTAGGCCGGTACAGCATGTCACGAAACAACCCAGATCCACCAGTCGTTGGCATTTTTAATATCCATTCCGTTATAGTTGCATCTGATTACTAGTCACATATTAAGTCAAATTTATAGCACTACTTTAGTTATGCTTGTCTATGATCGAGATACTGTGCTCCAAGTCGTCCATAACCGCGAACACGGCTTTCAGAAAGTTTTACCCTGTAGGGGTGCACAAATAACAACACACACTCGATCAACCTCGGAAAAACCAACTCAAAACCCAACGAGGCATTCACGACAAAGCGATCACAGGATTCATAAATATTTCAGGGGGCCACCCCACTAAGCTACCCGCAACAAAGTTGGCCGGCTCCGGAACGGACCTAGTGTTTGTGTGGACGGCTGTAAACGACTGGGAACCCGAAAGTGTGACTGGGCTTGTCGATACAGCGAAAACGTGTCACGATCCTAAACAGTACAGGTGCTCCACGCACAATCGTAAATAAAGCAGTAACATGGCATAAGTACAGGATAGTAATAAAACCCCAAACTAGTTTGTGGCCCCAAGAAAATAGAAATGAATCAAGCTCTGGCTCAGGGGGTCCATAAGGCCTCCCGGATGTGGATAGTGCAAAAAATCAAGGAACAGGTATCAAGTACTCGGGGTCCTACGGGACACAAGTGAGCGTGGAAGAACCAAATAACATCTATTGCCCACTGATGCCTCTGCATTAGTTATATCTAGCATTTTAATAGTTGTATTTAAAGTCATGATCATCTCCACCAGTAAGCATCTCCACCATTAACATCTGCCAGTATTCCAACAACTAGGGTACTCGACAACACGAGATCGCACCTGAGCAAGCAACTATGACTCGCAAGGCCAGCTATCTACCAAACACAGGTAATGGGAGGTGTCCAAGGCAATAAAGAGGCTGCACGGGATATATCTGGTACGGAACACTAAAGCATCGCGACACGGATAGCAATAGATCAACAGGAGGAAATAAAGACTATAAATGCAAAATAGGTAGAAGGGGAAGAGATGCTCGCCTGGGAAACACTGTCGGAGGTTCATATCCGGAGAACTTGTCGTTACTCGCATCCACTCATCGGCCTAGTCCGTGAAGAAGCAAACACTAGAAGAAATACCGGATGCAATATTTAATACTACGGCAGAAGATCCGACATGATTATGATATGCATGCGAGATGAACAATTTAATATGCGACAGTCGATAATGTCATATTATAAAAATAATGGGGGTCTCGGATAGGGAATCACATTTAGGGTTCGACGAACTTGGGCTCCGAGGGGTTCGGGGTTCGATAGGTTCGACGGGGGCAGAAACGGCTCGACAGGATCGGTCTCGGATAACGGAAGTAGATCTTGTCGCATCCGGGAAGAAGGACTTGGTTTGGCGTCGGGGGCGCATTGGATTCGCCCGGGTCGGTGTCGATCTTGTCGTCGCGAAGATCTTGTCGGGTCCGCGTACCGGGTCAGCCTTGGTGTTCGGGAAGAAGAACTTAGCGTTCCGGTGGCGATCTTGTCGAACCAACCTTGTTCGATGTCGGACTTTCTCCGGTGGTCGTCATACTTGTCCGATGTAGATTTTGTGGTTCCATCCAACCCAGGAAGGAGATCTTGTCGATGGTCTTACAAGTGGCACCGGGCACGGTTCTCGTCGTTGTCGATCTTGGGTTCCTGTTGGCTCGGTCTTGCTGGCATGGCGTCCTATGGCACACGCGGGCGAACGGAGATCTTGTCGGTGTCGGGGCAGAGGTAGCATACTCGTCGTTCTATTAGTGTCACACCCCCTAGCCAAGCATTCAGGAGACAGCCGAGTAGCAGCAAACATCAGACATCTCGATCTGCTTCCCTGGTACAGGTGGCCCTATCAGGTAGAGGTACAACCAACTAAGTGAGATAACAACCCAAAATAAAACAACCGGTGCCCTCCTGGGGAGGTTATGCACGAGGCAGCAGGTCGACCGCGATGGCTCGCGTGGTGCTGGGCGAAGCGCACAGGACGGCGGCTCGGCGGTACTGCGCGGAGTCCAGGGCAGCAGACACGACGAGGACGGCGGCGAGGGCGGAGGCGACCGGCGGTGCGAGGAGGGCCGACGGGCGGTGGAAGCACGACCGGAGGTGGCGACACTCGCGGGTAGGCGCGAGGTCGCTTCGGGATGGAAGCAGAGGATGGCGGGCCCGCTGGCGACGGCGGCTAGAGGGAGGAGACGAGGTCCGTGCCGCGGAAGAGGAGGAGCACGGCGGCGGCATAGCACCAGCGGGTCGGGCGACGAGGTCCACCAGGGAGGACGGAGGACGACGCGGGCCGCTCGGGGTGCAGAGGGCGGAGCTGCAGGTCGGGGCACGGCCGGCGGTGGGGCCGAGGCGGGGCGGCGGGGCATCGGCGCAGGACCGGCAGGCGGGGCGGTGCATGGAAATCTGGCGGCGGGGCGAGCGAGGGCAGCCGGAGAGGGGTCCGAGGCGGAGGCGCGCGGCGGTGAAGAGCTCGCGGAGGAAGGCGGGGAGGCGGCTCGCCGGCTGTATCCATGGTAGCGAGGCGGGGCCCGCGGTTGCGGATCCTGGCGGCGGACGCCGAGGCCGGCGACGAGGAGAGCAGGGGGAGCTCGGGCGGCGGCCGGGGATCGCGCGGGCGACCGGGTAGAGAGGTGGGACGGGGAGAGAGGGGCGACGCGCTTGGGGCAGGGGAACCGAGGCTGAGCGAGGTCGCGCTGGCGCGTGTCGACGTGGAGTGGTGGGGATGGGTGTGCGGCCGGTGGCGTGTGGTGGGACTGGGGAATGGGAGCTGGCGTGTGGGGTGAGGCGGTGCGGGGCTGGGCTAGGGTAGCGTGTCCACCGCATGGGGTGGGGCCAGGTGGTAGGTGGCGATAGGGATTGGGTGGAGGGGCGACCATGTGGGGTGGGAATCGGGGCCAGGAGGCTGAGGTGGCACACCGTGAGTGGCTGGAATGAGGTGGCAGGGAAAGGAGGTTGGTGGGCGGGTCGGCTGAGCGCGGGGTGATGCGTGGCTAGGCGGGAAAGCAGGCGTGGGCGGCGGCTGAAAAGGAGAGAGGGAGGGAGGGAAAAAGGGGTAGGTGGATAGGGTTTTGGTCTGGTTTAACTGGGTCGTTTTTGTTAGGGTTTGGAGGTGGCCGGCCGCGCTTTTGGGCCTGGCTGGCTGCCTCCCAAAAATAAACAATTAATTTTATTTCTTTAAAACAAGGCTTTTGCAAACCGTAGTTAGACAAACCAAAATAATCCGGAGGCCTAGAGTTTTAATTGGAATTAGAGACGGGTATTTAGAAACCAAAAATAGACTTTTCATAAATAGTTTTTAAACAACCCACGCATGATGATGACGATGCTCAAATGCAATGTGGCATGATGACATGAGCATGCGGTCATGATGATGCAATGCACAAAAACAACGCGATTTTCTAGTAGTGGTTTTTGCGGGGCGCCACAATTCGACACCACTAACAATGGATCTCGCCCTCGAGATCCGCCTCATGGTACCGGGGAAAAGGCTGATGATCGGATTCTTCCCGCTTTGTGTAGATCCTCGCGACACCACTAACAAGAGGTCGTTGTCCGTGATCATCGAGAGAACACTCTGGGAACAAAGGGCGAAGGTAGAGGTATCAACAAATAAAGCCACCTCTGGCTTCCATGGACGGAGTAAAATTGCTGGATCTACCGATTCAATATACAAAAGCGAATGATAAGAGTAGTCGGATGGTGATCAGTCCATCGCGCACCCAAACCATTACTCTGCACACGAATAGGTGAATTATGCAACCAACTCTCGGAATTAGACTGAAGATCTCGACAAACAAGGGTCAGAAACAAAGGAGGAAAGCAGACTCTGCACCGGATCTGGCGTAGATGATGTCGTCGCGTCGGAAAACATCGGAAGGCACATCAAAGAACATAGAGAAGTCCAACAGATGAAGGATTCTTCGGATAGCACGAAGACCGGATGGTAGAACACCGTTATCAAAGGAGGAAGCGAAACCCTGGAGGTACGACGGAAAACCCACCCACGAGAAATCCTGGACTAGAAGAAGGTAAGAGAGCAGCTTCAAAACACGCGGAGGTAAGAGGAGAACATCAGAGGGATAAGGAGTAAAAGCAGACCTAATCAGATCTATCCAACCGATTTTCCAAAATAATTTTGACACTCTACTTCGGCCGTTAGCTAGGTTATCCTACAGGCTGGACTTGTGGGGTATCGCAACTTCTGAGCTCTGATACCACTCTGTAACACCCTCAAATCGGCCCTATGCAAGTTTTAGCACTTTCCGCCAAAACCCGCATAGAAACGATTCAAGGACGCCCACCAGGCACTTTCGTGCGGGTGGAAAACGAAGTAATACCATTACACAATAGTCCTCGATGGGACCCACAGAACATAAATATACACCAGCGACTCCAGGAGTCAAGAATACAGATATAATATACAAAGATCCAAATCACCTTGAAAACGATAGAGCGTCCGACTACGGACAAGATGCAAATGGGACTAAGAGCCCTGAAGAATAACCAATGGCGTCCATAACCCTGCCCAGGCCAAGCCGGAAGGGTAACCCTGCTAACGACGTCGAGCTCAAACCTGCTAAAACAAAAGGGGTGCCGACAAAGGGCATAGGAAAAAGAGGAGCGTCAGTACTGAGGCCAGTACACGACGAGGCTAGAATTCGGCGGCTCTCGCCTACATAGGTATGGTGGGCTGAAGCGGCAGCGCAGCGGCACTAAACAACCTATAGAGACTCAATACAACTGGCGTTTATCAGAGAGGGATAAGAAAGACCTATTCGGATCTAACCTGAAGCTAACACCAAACAAACCCATCCTGGTATTTCCCCCTCGAGACCAAACAAGGAAGTCGGACCAAGGAACTCACACAGTTGGCAATTTTACTCCTTCCATTATAGTTGCAGCAATTACTAACCAGATATAGATATCATGAGTCATCCTAATAGCATAAGTAGTGGGCAGTTTTAGTTAACATCCCGTTGTAGTTGGAACATTTACTAGTCAGATATAATTGTCCTGAGGAATCCCAAACCCAACAGTTGTTGACACTTTTATCACATTCCATTGGAGTTGCAGTACTTACTAGGCCGGTACAGCATGTCACGAAACAACCCAGATCCACCAGTCGTTGGCATTTTTAATATCCATTCCGTTATAGTTGCATCTGATTACTAGTCACATATTAAGTCAAATTTATAGCACTACTTTAGTTATGCTTGTCTATAATCGAGATACTGTGCTCCAAGTCATCCACAACCGCGGACACGACTTTCAGAAAGTTTTACCCTACAGGGGTGCACAAATAGCAACACACACTCGAGGACCTCGGAAAAACCAACTCAAAACCCAACGAGGCATTCACGACAAAGCGATCACATGATTCATAAATATTTCAGGGGGCCACTCCACTAAGCTACCCGCAACAAAGTTGGCCGGCTCCGGAACGGACCCAGGGTTTGTGTGGACGGCTGTAAATGATGGGAACCCGAAAGTGTGACTGGGCTTGTCGATACAGCGAAAACGTGTCACGATCCTAAACAGTACAGGTGCTCCACGCACAATCGTAAATAAAGCAGTAACATGGCATAAGTACAGGATAGTAATAAAACCCCAAACTAGTTTGTGGCTCCAAGAAATAGAAATGAATCAAGCTCTGGCTCAGGGGGGGTCCATAAGGCCTCCCGGATGTGGATAGTGCGAAAAATCAAGGAACAGGTATCAAGTACTCGGGGTCCTACGGGACACAAGTGAGCGTGGAAGAACCAAATAACATCTATTGCCCACCGATGCCTCTGCATTAGTTATATCTAGCATTTTAATAGTTGTATTTAAAGTCATGATCATCTCCACCAGTAAGCATCTCCACCATTAACATCTGCCAGCATTCCAACAACTGGGGTACTCGCCAACACGAGATCGCACCTGAGCAAGCAACTACGACTCGCAAGGCCAGCTATCTACCAAACACAGGTAATGGGAGGTGTCCAAGGCAATATAGAGGCTGCACGGGATATATCTGGTACAGAACACTAAAGCATCGCGACACGGATAGCAATAGATCAACAGGAGGAAATAAAGACTATAAATGCAAAATAGGTAGAAGGGGAAGAGATGCTCGCCTGGGAAACACTGTCGGAGGTTCATATCCAGAGAACTTGTCGTTACTCGCATCCACTCATCGGCCTAGTCCGCGAAGAAGCAAACACTAGAAGAAACACCGGATGCAATATTTAATACTACGGCAGAAGATCCGGCATGATTATGATATGCATGCGAGATGAACAATTTAATATGTGACAGTCGATAATGTCATATTATAAAAATAATGGGAGTCTCGGATAGGGAATCACATTTAGGGTTCGGCGAACTTGGGCTCCGAGGGGTTCGGGGTTCGACAGGTTCAACGGGGGCAGAAACGGCTCGGCGGGATCGGTCTCGGATAACAGAAGTAGATCTTGTCGCATCTGGGAAGAAGGACTTGGTTTGGCGTCGGGGGCGCATCGGATTCGCCCGGGTCGGTGTCGATCTTGTCGTCGCGAAGATCTTGTCGGGTCCGCTTACCGGGTCAGTCTTGGTGTTCAGGAAGAAGAACTTGGCGTTCGGGTGACGATCTTGTCGAACCGACCTTGTTCGATGTCGGACTTGCTCCGGTGGTCATCGTACTTGTCCGATGTAGATTTTGTGGTTCCATCCAACCCAGGAAGGAGATCTTGTCGATGGTCTTGCAAGTGGCACCGGGCATGGTTCTCGTCGTTGTCGATCTTGGGTTCATGTTGGCTCGGTCTTGCTGGCATGGCGTCCTATGGCACACGCGGGTGAACGGAGATCTTGTCGGTGCCGGGGCAGAGGTAGCATACTCGTCGTTCTATTAGTGTCACACCCCCTAGCCAAGCATTCAGGAGACAGCCGAAGTAGCAGCAAACATCAGACATCTCGATCTGCTTCCCTGGTACAGGTGGCCCTATCAGGTAGAGGTACAACCAACTAAGTGAGATAACAACCCAAAATAAAACAACCGGTGCCCTCCTGGGGAGGTTATGCACAAGGCAGCAGGTCGACCGCAACAGCTCGCGTGGTGCTGGGCGAAGCGCACAGGACGGCGGCTCGGTGGTACTGCGCGGAGTCCAGGGCAGCGGACATGACGAGGACGGCGGCGAGGCCGGGCCGGCGGCGAGGGCGGAGGCGACCGGCGGTGCGAGGAGGCCGACGGGCGGTGGAAGCGCGGCCGGAGGTGGCGGCACTCGCGGGTAGGCGCGAGGTCGCTTGGGGATGGAAGCAGAGAATGGCGGGCCCGCTGGTGACGGCGGCTAGAGGGAGGAGACGAGGTCTGTGCCACGGAAGAGGAGGAGCACGGCAGCAGCATAGCACCAGCGGGGCGGACGACGAGGTCCACCGGGGAGGACGGAGGACGACGCGGGCCACGCGGGGTGCAGAGGGCGGAGCTGCAGGTCGAGGCGTGGTCGGCGGTGGGGCCGAGGCGGGGCGGCGGGGCATCGGCGCAGGTCCGGCAGGCGGGGCGGTGTGTGGAAATCCAGCGGCGGGGCGAGCGAGGGGCAGCCGGAGAGGGGTCCGAGGCGGAGGCGCGCGGCGGTGAAGAGCTCGCGGAGGAAGGCGGGGAGGCGGCTCGCCGGCGGCAGCCATGGTGGCGGGGCGGGGCCCGCGGTTGCGGATCCTGGCGGCGGACACCGAGGCCGGCGACAAGGAGAGCAGGGGGAGCTCGGGCGGTGGCCGGGGATCGTGCGGGCGACCGGGTAGAGAGGTGGGACGGGGAGAGAGGGGCAACACGCTTGGGGCGGGGGAACCGAGGCTGAGCGGGGTCGCGCGGGCGCGTGTCGACGCGGAGTGGTGGTGATGGGTGTGCGGCCGGTGGCGTGTGGTGGGACTGGGGAGTGGGAGCTGGCGCGTGGGGTGAGGCGGTGCGGGGCTGGGCTAGGGTAGCGTGTCCACCGCGTGGGGTTGGGCCAGGTGGTAGGTGGCGATAGGGATTGGGTGGAGGGGCGACCAGGTGGGGTGGGAATCGGGGCCAGGAGGCTGAGGTGGCACACCGTGAGTGGCTGGAATGAGATGGCAGGGAAAGGAGGTTGGTGGGCGGGTTGGCTGAGCGCGGGGTGATGCGCGGCTGGGCGGGAAAGCAGGCGTGGGCGGCGGCTGAAAAGGAGAGAGGGAGGGAGGGAAAAAGGGGTAGGTGGATAGGGTTTTGGTCTGGTTTAACTGGGTCGTTTTTGTTAGGGTTTGGAGGTGGCCGGCCGGGCTTTTGGGCCTGGCTGGCTGCCTCCCAAAAATAAAAAATTAATTTTATTTATTTAAAACAAGGCTTGCAAACCGTAGTTAGACAAACCAAAATAATCCGGAGACCCGGAGTTTTAATTGGAATTAGAGACGGGTATTTAGAAACCAAAAATAGACTTTTCATAAATAGTTTTTAAACAACCCATGAATGATGATGACGATGCTCAAATGCAATGTGGCATGATGACATGAGCATGCGGTCATAATGATGCAATACACAAAAACAACGCGATTTTCTAGTAGTGGTTTTTGCGGGGCGCCACAGGCCGCCCCTGCAAGGGATCACCCAACGAGCTCCAGTGGCGGAGCAAGTTGGGAGACATAGCCTCGGCAAAGTAGCAAGGCTCCTGGCCAACGATGTTTTGCCCATGTAAAAGTTGATGAATCTTTTATTAGCAAATGCAAGTTTAACGAAAGATTCTGGAAAGAGCCCGGGCAGCTGCTTGGGCATGCTGGCTGAAGTTCCGCCATTGACGAGCTCTAAGGAGGGAGGAGAGAGGGAGGCAAGAACCATGCTTTCATAGAAGTGGCGGTTCGAAACCACTCTGACAAATAGAAAATACTAATAGACTAAGTTGTGCCATAAGGGGGAGGGTGGGCAGGCAACTGGGTAGGTTTGGCTATTTCTTTCTATTGAAAAATGGGTAATAAGTAGCATAATACTAATATGTGATACTCCCAACTATGTAATACACAAGTAGCATGATACTATTATGTGATACATGCTTTTCATGATCTGAGGTTACAATATACAAGAATTTGACTACTCACTCCGGTTCATGTTAATGTCTTAACTTTGTCTAGATACAAATATATCTAATCAAAATGCTTAACTAGATATATACGAACTTAGACAAAGTTAAGAATATTGATACAGGAGAAAGTGAAAACCAAAGCCTAATTTACTGGCCGTCCAAATAGTTTCATTGGCGAGTCCTTGCATATAATTGGCGAGTGCCGTGCATGCAGCATGCTGGCCGGTGGGTTGCATTGACTACGCCGCGTGGTGTGGACAGTTTCAGGTTTTCGGCGAGGTTTCTCCAAATTGCGGCTGGGCATGGGCCTTGGGCTGGTCGGAGAAGCTCCAACACGTGCGCCAGCTGACAGTGCAACTGATCTGATAGTAGCTGTACGGTGTTCGTACTGGCTGTTAGTGTTAGGCTGTTACTCCCTCCGTTTCGAAATATAAGATGTTTTATCTTTGTAAAAGGAGTGTATCTAGACATTTTTACTGTGTAGATTCACTCCAAACCTTAATAAACCTATACACTAAAAATAGTCTAGATACTCATTTTACAAAGTTAAAACATCTTATATTTTAAAACGGAGGGAGTACTCACGAGCTCGCCGAAGGATGGGAATAGAGGAATTTTACAGTACCCCTGTACTCCTTTTAGGTGTATGCCTTTTTTTTAACCCCCAAGGAGAAACAAGAAAGATGTCCAGAGAACGATCAACGATTTCTTGCATTTTATTTTGTAATACAGTGGGGCAAGCTTCAGTCTTATACTACCTCCGTCCCAAGGCTTAGGCATATAATTTTTTTTAAAGTCAAACCAACTAAAGTTTGACAAAGTTTTTCGAGAAAAATATTGTGTTTACACTATGTAATTCATACCTCTGCATATATCATGAAACATATTTTCACATGGTATCTATATAATATAATAGTTCTTAATAGATTTTTCTAAAAGTTTGGTCAAACTTTACATGGCTTGACTTTTCAAAATAATTATATGCCTTAAGCCTTAGGATAGAGGGAGTACTAGTTTACGACCTCTACCTTGACTACTGCCCGTCCAAGAAATCAAATCAAGATCAGAGCAACAAAGCAGAGCCGACAAGAGATCGATCTCCATTACTTCTGCCTCAAGCTTTTTCCTTAATTGACTTTTTGGTTTGCTGAACTAAATCATGCCGGAACAAACAGAATTTCCACGCGTGACAAGTACACCCATGCAACATCCATGGGCCGCGGACTACACGTGCTGCACGTGTTAGTGCGCGCGCGCCCTCTGCTTAGCTGAGCTATAAACCACTTGCCATGCTCATGCTCTGCAGTCTGCACACGCGCTCGATCCACAACTACTACACGTACTACAAAGAGAAGTTGGGTAAAACTTGGGTTCTCCGGCCATGTCCGCCACCGCGGCTGCCACGGCACCGCTCCGCCACAACCGTCCGTCCCCGCTCAACCCGAACGCACCAACGACCGCTACGACGGCCAGGCCCAGCTCTGTCAACACGAGGACGCACCTCGCCAACCTCGACCGCCTCCTCGTTCGCCCGCCGCCGCTCCCGCTCCCGCTCCGGCCCAAGAAGACACCGGCCGACGAACCGCGGGACGAAGTGGATGTCACCCTGAACGACGACCGCAGCGGCCGGGGAGGGCTCCTCAACGCGCTGAACCTGTCCACGTTACTGCCGTTCGCGCGCAGGCCGGCGGCGGAGGAGATGTCCCCGCGGAGCCTGGCGCACATGCAGCGGCTCCTCACGCTCTCGCCACGGCCGTCGCCCAGGGGCTCCATCGCGGCCGAATGGCGACGGTACCACGGCGAGGACGCGTGGGAGGGCCTCGTCGACCCGCTCGACCAGAACCTACGGCGCGAGGTGCTCCGGTACGGCGACTTCGTGCAGGCCGCGTACGCCGCGTTCCACTCCATGCCGACGTCGCCGTCGCACGACCACGGCCACGGCCAGCACCGGACGCTCGTGCTCCCGGACCGGTCGTACCGGCCGACGCGCAGTCTGTTCGCCACGTCGTCCCTGTCAATCCCGCCGTGGGCGCAGCGGCAGTCGGCGCCCAGGTGGCTGACGCAGCGCACCAGCTTCGTCGGCTACGTCGCAGTCTGCGAAAACGAGCGCGAGGTGCGGCGCATGGGACGCCGCGACGTCGTCATCGTGCTGCGCGGCACCGCCACGTGCCCTGAGTGGGCGGAGAACCTCCGCACCGGCCTCGTCCCGGTGTCAGACGACGACGACGACGTGTCGGTGCAGCAGCACGCGCCGAAGGTGGCCAAGGGGTTCCTGAGCCTATACAAGACGGCTGGCGACCGCGTGCCCAGCCTGTCGGACGCCATTGTGGAGGAGGTGAGGCGCCTCGTGGAGGTGTACAAGGGCGAGGAGCTCAGCATCACGGTGGTGGGCCACAGCCTCGGCGCGTCACTGGCCCTCCTCGCCGCCGACGAGCTCAGCGCGTGCCTGGCCGCCGACGCGGAGAGTACATGCACCGCTGCGGCTGGGCATCGCCCGCCGCCCGTCGCCGTGGTGTCCTTCGGCGGGCCCAAGACCGGCAACCGCGCGTTCGTGGACAGGCTGCAGCACGAGCAAGGGGTGAACGTGCTGCGCGTGGTGAACGCAGGGGACGTGGTGACGCGCGTCCCTGGGCTCGCGAGGCCGACAACGGTCACCGAGGGGTACGCGCACGCGGGCGGCGCGGAGCTGAGGCTGGACAGCCGGGACTCGCCGTGCCTGCTCCCGGACGCCGGCCCGGCGTGCTGCCATGACCTGGAGGCGTACCTGCACCTGCTGGACGGGTTCGCGGGGTCCGGCCGGCCGTTCCGCGCCGACGCGAGCCGCAGCGTGGCGGGGCTGCTGGCGTACCAACGGTCCAACGTGAAACGCGCCTACGTGGAGCGCGCGAGGGTGCTCGGGTTCGAGCCGGCGGCCACGGCCAACGGCACCGGCGACGGCGGGCAGTACGGCTACCTGGCCAGCCCCACGTGACATACACTAGCTGAGCTGATTGCACCATGCCGTCGTACGAATGTGTGATTCATCTGCATGCATTCCCGTGTGGCCGTGTCAAGCACAAGAAGGCTAACGAGTGTACGCGCATATGTCTCGTTTGCGCACCATGCAGCGTGCACGATCAAGACGGGCAATTTTTTTTATCGTCCTCGTGTTGTGCTATTTAAGATCGAGTACGTATCATGACTGATGGAGTCAAGTCAACTATGAGTGCGATCTCTATTGCTTAATGAGTTATTTTATGAAAAAGGGAAAGTGATAGTAATTTTTTCTCAAAGAAAAAATTAGTGCATTGCGGAATTTAACACAATGGTCTCATTATCTCAATGATCCATGAAAGTTGGTGACCAAATTGTTTATTTGGTAAAATGACTCCGCTTGGAGGAACGATTTGGTGATAATATCTCTGTTGAGAGGTATACTAATAATTGTCATAGTATATACGACTTGGTTTCACTTTATAAACAGGATTTGCTAAATCTAGAATTATAAATTTCAAGTGGGAGGACTAGCAGTTATGAACTTATTCAATATAATACAGCATTTCTGATATTTTGTTCTAACACTCTCCCTAGAGGTTCAGTTATTCTATCTCATTGCTCACTTGGTCACATATCAAGGAACATATAATTAAGTGACATATTAATCTAGAATTCTAACTTTGGTCGGAGGATTATAGTACTTCAACAACATATTTCTATGGTATTTCTCGATTCTCCCACTAGAGTTCAAATTGTCTTTACTTTCTTTCCTTCATTACTACTATGGTTAACTATTTCTATCTTTTACAATACAAGTCGGAAGCTCTTTGTTGTATTGTGAACGTCATATACCAAAGTGGAGAACCGGTTTATTAAAAGACCTAAAGGTTTTACAACTGATTTGGTATGTTAAGTGAAGGGGTTTGTTTCATGACTAGCCCAACACCGAACGCCGGAATCTATCTAGGAGTAATGGTGTAACAGAGAAGGTTTCGATGATATACCCATATAGACCGAAAGCGTTAACGTTCACGATGAACGTGGATGAAGTAGTTGAACGACGTAGCCGACTTCAAGGTGCCACAAGTTGTGGTACCTCTATGATTTCGTACACGTACGATGCTTGATGACGACTCCCGGTCTCTCCGATCGAGCCCAGATTGTGGAAGTAGATCTTATAAAACGGGAATCCAACAGTGATACAGCATGCCGAAGAAACATTGTCTCCCACAAAAATGCTTCTCGGATCAATGATCATCGGCGGGATCTGAATACCCACAATGACCCATGTGTATTCCACGATATCAATATCGTTTGAACCATAAACATGGAGTACAATTACCTTTGTTACTTCGATATCTGACTTGTCTAAGATCTTATCATAGGTATCACTATACCTTATTTAATCTCGTTACCGACAAGTGCTACTAAACTCGTTCCCGTAATATTCCATCCCATGACCTAGTCATACGTCGCGCAACATTATGGATGTAATATAAACGAGTGGGCTCGGTGTATATTCCCGTCAAGTGGGAGAACAAATCTCAATCTTGATACATACGCCTCAACATATTTCTTTTAAATACATGGTAGACATCTTTATGATAACCATGTTATGGACATAGTTTTAAAAATCAGACCGGTCAGTGAACCCGTGAGGCAACTGGTTCACTGGTTTGTTGATTGGACCGCCGGTTCATTCACTTCGATGACAACAAAAACCATTCTTTTTCATCAGAATTTAAGCAATTTCAGAACAAAATGACCATAAAAGGTATATATAATGTATATTTCATTATGTAATCACAAAAACATGGCGTGTCCAAGTGGTATTGGGCTTTACGTGTTGTTATTTATGCCTAGCATAAGGTTCACGAGTTCGATTCCTCTAGTAAACATATTTTTTCTAGGTTTTTGTTGTTTAGACCGGTGCCTCTTAAAAACCCAGTGAGTCCATCGGTTCAGTTTTTTCTGGTTAAACCACCAAACTGGTCCGGTTATTAAAACTATGGATACGATGTGACGACTGATGCAATCAAGGCAACCTCGGATGGTAGTGATTAGATATGATCTCATGGTCTAAAGAGTAGGATACTTCGTTTCCTAGTTATTCCAAGGATGAACTTCGTGACTTGATTGTGTTACCATACTAATGTTGGGTAAGCGTATCCATCACATCATTTACCAAGGATATGATCTTATTATCAATTGACATAAATGCTCATTATCAGGAAACCTTGATCATTAGTTGACCAATGAACTAGTTGAATAGAGGCTAACTAGGGACTTGACTTATTTACATATCACACGTGTACCAATGTTTCCGATTGATGTAGTTATAGAATGATATAAAACTATTGTGAAATAATGAAATATTATAATAAAGATCCTTTATTATTTGCCTCTAGGGCTTATTTCCAACACTCCCACGTGCACTATAGTACAAATAATCTAGTTGCATTTGTTACTAATCATATCACATAGTGTGATAATTGATCATGCTTGCCAATGGAAAACATTTCGTCAACGGTCTATATGTACCATATCTTTCTACTCTTTGCAAATCATTAATGTCATCTCATTTTACATTTATACCATTATCACACAATATTCTCGAAGTATATGCTGAGTGGTAGAGTGAGACTTTTATTTCCCTTTGTCTACAATGACAGTTATTCAGTCAAGTGGACTTTCACATGGTCATGTAGACTAGAAACACACTTAGTTAGAAGTCAAACTTCCTTAGCCAAAACTTATTATTCTTGCCACTTTGGAAGTAGAAACATACTTCTATATCAATTTGATTTAATCAATAGTGCATTATTTGTCACTTTGATGCCTAACCACGCTTCTTTCAGCTTAAGGATATACTTAGATCTAGTTTAGTAATTTTACTCAAGAATCACTTTGGAACATATTCTTCTAACCAAGAACTTGGGTCACAATATGTCGTGTATACAATACGTTTATATGGAAGAACCTATGACCGAGACATATTCTTCCTTTTAACTATTATTGTTATACCGAGATTAACTCAATGTTTGTTTTGAGCCTTATGATAGTAGGGCAAACCCCCTACTTCCTTGATTTTATATTAATAAGAGAGGTGAGTTACATCATAGGGGATGCCAAGGAGGCACCACAAACAAGAGGAAAGTCTCAACATGAGGAAAAATTACAAGGATGCTATCAAACTATGGATACGTGGGTGAAGCTCTGTCTTGGTTCTATGTACCAGAAGACTATAATCAGAGATAAAATTATTCTTCCAGGATTGAACTGTTGGGGTGATTGCATTAAATAATAAGTCATTCCTCTCCTTCTAGATATTCCAGGCCCCAAGCATAAACCTCTCCATGTACATATTTCCATTGTGATTTTTTCGAGCTGAAGATACAATGTCCAGTCTATCTCCCTGGATCTGCCAGTGGAGATTCATTTTACTCCAGCATTCTTTACTAAAGTCACAGTGAGAAAATAGATGTTCCACTGTCTCCTCTATAGAACAATTACACAGGATACAGTCATATCCCAACTGGAGAGTCATATTCTTTCTTCTCAGCAAATTTCTAGTATTTAGCTTGTCTGAGAAGAGGAGCCAGCAAAAGAACTTCATTTTCGGAGTGCATTTAGATTTCCATATCCAGTTGAAGGCAGCATGGGGTACAATATTCCAAAAGCAGAATTGATAGTACTTCTGCAAAGAGTAAGTATTAGTGCCCCAAATATAGCTCCAAGAATCATGTGGGATCTCCCCAAGATCAACACCTCTAGCTGCCCGTTGGATCTTCTTAATCTCTTCAAAGGCTTGAGTAGAGACAGGTAATAAAAAAATTGTAGAGAGGCTGGAAGCAGTTAGGAAGGAATTAACCGAGACATCTTCATTTAAAGCATAGGATTAGGCTCTAGGAAATTTCTCAGCTGCAATACTCCCCATCCAGTCATCTTTCCAAAACAAAACAGTTTCTCCTGTACCTAGATGGCGGGAAGAAATACCTCTAAAAATCGGCTTAAGCTTTATCATATCCTTCAACCAGAAAGAGCCACAAGGTGAGACATCATGTGGGATCTTCCCCTGATAATAAGAATTCTAGACAAGGTGAACCGAGGGAGTGTCCTCATGATTATAAAATTTGTGTAGGAACTTGAGTAATAGAGCTTGATTCTGGAGTTTCAAGTTCGGAATTCCAATGCCACCTTTGTTTTTAGGCATGCAAACCTTGTCCCAGGCCACTAGAGACTGGCATTTGACTCCATCTTCTGTTTTTTGTTTAACTCAATGTTTCACCTAGTTATACAAGTAATAACCTCTTTATTTACTTGTTCTATTATGAACAAATTCAGAATCCAAACTAGGATATTCTAAACTTCTTTCAGGATCTAATTCAGGAAACATTCTGACTTTAATCTTTGTTAAACGTATCGATCTATCTCAATAGATTTCAATGTTATTTTGTTCAACTTTATCCATAGAATATGTACTAACTTAAATAATCACTAATACCCATCAATACCAACTATACCATTCACCATATGTCATCTACATATAGTTAATGTTATTAAGCTCCCACTCAAAATGTCATTCACATATGAGACTAGGAAACTCACTTAGCTCTCACTCAAAATATTTCATCTACATATTTAGATTAGGCAAACTATTTAGATCCCACTCAAATTCTTGTATGTCCAGGTCTTCTCGATATTTTGGTAATGCTAAAATCCCTTGATCATCCATTAACTCGATAATTCTAGCAACAAGACACTAGCATCCATATGATTGACAAAACCTACTTGTTGTACCAATTACAACACTTCTTCAATCCAGATACTGAAGGAGATGCAGTTTTGACAACCTAATATCAATATCATAGTAGTAGTTGTTAGTGCCAATATAATAGACTCAAACATTGCTACATATTGTAGGGAACCTTTGAATTTTTCAAAACATATTTTGTGACAAATCGAGCTTTATGAATTTTTTTAAAGTTTCATTTCTTCCTTGTAACTTTGAAGTTATTAGGAAGATCAAGTAATTTTTTTACTTAATAAGATCAAGTAACCTTTTACTTTTGCAATCTTCAATGTAAATCAATGTGGGATTTCATAACTATTAGTCATTTCTCGTACTTAATTCCACCACCGTTTCTTCGTAATTTGTAGGTATGCCATGTTTCATCAACATAACAAGTGAATCAATGATATAATTCCACAAATGGGCAGATGTATTCTTGAATCCTACTTTCTTTAGTAAAAGTACTTAGTTCAAATGTCATGATCATCATCATTAGATTCTCCTATTCTTGTGGAGCTTGGTTCTGGAACACAATCCATCGTGCTACTCGGCATTTGGAGGTAAGGTCGATAACCTTGTTCTGAGCTTTTACTTTTCCAGCAACACTTTTATTGAGAAACTCCTTCTTGAGAAAACAATATGTTAGGCAACAAGGTTTGCCACGTTTTGTTTTAGTTGTGGTAGATGTATTCATAGTTAGCTAAGAATACACTACAAAGATTTATTCATTCATTATAATTTCGAATTATCGCATAACTCAAAATTTAGAAACTACATCATGCCATAACTCATGTGGTGTTGTTTCCACGAACTTAGATGGTCCCTTATATTTTTAAGTGAGTATTTGATATTTAATCTAATAACTCTAATTAATAATGATAACGTGTTAAGAGATAACTTTAGACTATATTGTATTTAATACAGTATGATTACAATGCTTTAGACACATCAACAAACATGTGAAACCATATTTCACAAGTCCTTATGCCATAACTCAAATACGTTATCACTTTGATCAAATCATAGAGACTCTGATATTGTTAATTTAATATCTATCTTCATGCTAAAATTCTTTGAACATGTCAACTGGTTTCAGACTTGTGTTTCATTAAGTAAATACATATATTCGTTTAAATCCACAATGAAGATCACGAAATATTGATATCCACTAATTTGTTGAATTAAAATCATCATGCATGATATTCAACAATTCAATCCACAATATATTTTACCAGGACGTGGAGTTTTAGTCATCTCACCTAGTGAGGCATGGTTTGCATAAGCGAAAAGATCATGTATCTAAAGACTTCATGTTTCATCAGAATGAACCTACCAATGTGACTTAAACAATAGTATCATTTAGAATGATGTTATTATTAAGTTTGGATATCTTTCAGAATTTTCAATGTTTTAAAAATGTTTAAACTACTATCATTTAGATAGATACAAGAATAGCACATTCATAACCTAATGTGACCATAAAAGAAATTATTCATAGAAATAGAACAGCTAATTTGTATCTCACTTATATGAATAATCGCTCACAAAATGCAAGGCACACTAATAAGGTTCACACACTCAACGATTACACAGATTTTATTCAAATCCATAAACTAATCTGAATGATATATATATAGAGGAATAATGTCGCTGGCCATCAAGTAGCTTGCTTGCCATCAACACGCCATTGTCGTCTCATTTCTTCCAACAAGCTCTCAAGCAGAATGTCCTGTTTTCATAAAATAGAACAAACATCAAATACTTTAAAACTGCAATAAGTGTTTGTAAGGAAAAAATTATAACTTGTATATCAATTATATACCTTCTCCATCGATGACATCCCCTGCAATGGGTTCTACTTTTGTAGTTATCAACTTAGCCCGAAACTCATGAAAGACATACGATTTCCCTCGCATGACGTAACCCATGATGACATATTTGTAGCTGGGGGAAGCGAACGTAACACCCTATCTATCACAAATCTGTCAATCAACCAGTATCCCATGACATCTACAAGGCGTTCATGAATCTCTTCCATTATGGTGAAGTGACTCTCCAAGCATGCCTTTTCTTCCATCTTGGTTGAAACAAACTTGTCATGTACTCATACTTCATGATCCTAACTTGTGACATAAACGTCGCGTTCAATCCATCGATCATGTTATATGCTTCAATTTCATGAAAATATACCCGCATGGCAGACTCCATTGCATCAATTATGGTTTACTTGACTGTCACGAAAGTGTCACAACGAGCTTGATAATCAATATCATCTTGCTCGCCAACGAAGTCCTCGGGGAAATCTCCTATTCGTTCCCGTAGCACATAGAGCAGATTGTTTCTACTGAACCAATTGATGGAGTTTTACCCATCTAGCTTAAGTTTCACATCATTCAAGAATGAGCCAAAATTGACTTGAACATTCAGAATTGCCATGGTCTACAAGGGAATTTTTAAATACTTAGACTAAGTTCTTAATACGAGTCCAAATTATAATCATATTATTTAAACTAGACTCCTCTCTATGTCCCCTAAGGCGCACTGGTAAGACGGAATGTTGATTACCGTAGAACTTAAATAGGTCGTCTATGACAAAGTTAGAAAATATGCTGCTATATTGTAAGGAAAGTCGTTCGACGAACATCTGACGACCTGGGCATGATGTTCAAAAGTAAAAAAAGTAGATGAGATGTTAGGCAAGAAAAATGTGAATGACACTATACAGATAATAGTCGTACACAAAATATGTGATTACCCACTTGTAAAATAGTAAGCGACCGAACGACGGTCACACCTACGATGCAAAGAACCAAGACGATGTGAATATCATACGCAAGATAAGCAGAGAAAAACCGTAAAAAATACAAACACTGGAAGACAATACATTCATTATTGTATGAGAACACAAAGACGTATTAGACGATAAACTTGCATTTACTCTCGATAGAAAACCAAAAAGTTACAATGGTACATTGAAACAAAGAGAGATAATCTCATATATAGATGAGCACATAAACACATGCTATAATAAAAAATGCATTTCATTTCGATAGCTAACAGAAAATTATAGTTGTGGATCACAAAGAAACAAAAGACGACTACACCTACAAAGAAATAAAAAACTACATATAAGGTCTACGTAAAAAAAGCCTACATCTAAACTCTACATTCTAAATATGTGCCTCCTAGAGAGGGCTCTAAGATACATCTATAAAAGCCTATATCTACAAAAGCGCCGCAACAAAAGCCGCTGGTGTCATCACCATTGTGATGGCAAAGCCTCGGACATCATAAACGATTCTTCATGACTCTCTTCGCCGCATTAGGTACGCGGCGAAGAGAGTAAGTAATATCCTGACCATGCCACTCGGGGTATTGATACATTCGATCCAAATTGTGGATGTAGTATAGTAACTTTTTTCCTAGAAGACCTAGGTTTATCGAACCTTGGAAAACGATTGTTATAAGGAAATAATAATAATACACGTATACAAGACTTTGTTTACTCGTTTTATTTCATGTTCACCAAACCTTTCTAGTTTACTTTGAATCATTGGTTGTTGCAATGGATGGAAATAGGCCAGGATTGAAGATTCACCTACAGCTGCACAAACAAATGGGAGAAAGATAATAATAAGCATGTTCATGTGTGAAATAATCTAATATAGATAGGGTTGCGGGCAGCACATCCATAAACATTAAATCCCCATGCGAGCCACAAGCATAGCAATAGTCTTTTGATCCAACCATTATACCACGAAGCACCGGGCTATAACAATTATGAAGTAAAATACAGATCAAAACATTAAGAACGGTGATGTTGCTGTTACTCCCAAGTGGATCACTAAACTAACACCGTACTTCCCTGGTTGTCACTGGGTTTCGCGTGAAGTCTCTGTTCACCACTCATCATACCTCGAGCCTTTTATCAATCCTGATATCTTGGGTACCTACAAGCCCACAGATCGAGGCAAGAGAAAAAGAAACAAAGATACATATCTCCTATTTAATCACAACACAATATTCCCATGTATTCGATGCACATAATCGATGTGAGGTTTCACCCCAATCCGTAGGCCATGAGGAATACTCACTCATAACAATAAGATCAATGATAAAAAACATTGCGTAAATATTTAGATTGAAATTAAATATTCTTACAATGGTCGCTAAACCACAAGGAGATCTTAAGTACAAGAATATGGCTATGGCTATAGAGTAGATGGAGGATGGAGATGATGAACTATGGAGGTGGATCTCCTTCGGTGGTATTGTAATGCAATATGATAATAGGGGCCCACTGCACGATGGATGGAGACTCAAAATATATAGGCGTCTTCACGAAAGTTGTAGTATTTGACCTAACGAAGCTAACGCCACACCGTATGGGTGGGCCATATGGGCAGGCCTTGCCTATACGGTTGGTCGTTAAGCTTGTAGACCCCTCCCTTTCGTCCTTAGTTAACCTGGCTGAGTTGGTAGCGTCATTATCTTTAATGAATGTTCCTGAATTCACCTTAAAAGTATGATTTTCTGCATAACACAAATGAAAACCAAGGATTGCACATCTTTGCAATAATTAGTTATTAGTAGCAAGGTTAGAGAGATTCTTGGTCGATTTCTTGACTTAAAATGTGATTTAAACACGGAGAAAGATGGCTATTTTCGCCAGCATTAGGCATCATCTTCTCTCTTTGAGAGGGCGTCGTCTTGTATTGTGGCAAATAAATGGCGTATGAACAACATCGCGGCAAAGAATAGGCGAGAGCACATGGCACTGACGTGATCCCGATGAAGCGCGTCCAGCCTAATGCCGGAGACGTTGCAGGATCACACATAGCCAAGGTGTAGTGTGTTGGCTATATATTGCTGCGGGGTACGTACAAAGGAACGAAACTACGCTTCCGTTGCTCGTCATACTATAGAGCACCAAGACACCACCCCAAACGCATACGGCAAAGCCGTCGTTCGGGGTGGTCGGCGGTGTATCTTCTAGCACGACGTGTAGAGAAGGTAAGCTGAACCAACTAATGTGATGCGAGAAACCACGAAGCTGAAGTGGTCTTTTATAGGCTAAGCATTGGTTCTGGCGCTGAGGATCCACGCACCTAGGACCCAGGAAACTTCTTCGTCACGCGAACCCGCGTCCGGCTAGAGTATATGCTACTAGTAGAGCTACCAATCACGAGAATCCACCGACGCCTAGAGTCTATGCTACTAGCTCGTTCCTCTGCCGTGAGAATACGCGTCCGCCCATGCTTTCCGATGTCACCTCAGCTGCCATCTCGGCTCTCCGCTGTGAGAACCCACATGTAGCTAAAGTGTAGGATGCCGCATCAGCGCTGATCGGGAACCACGACCGTGATAAGCCGTGGCCAGCATGGGCTCACAATGCCCCGTTGTATCTCGCAGGCTCCATGCCCACGAGAAACCATGACTGGCATGGCCTCATAGTGCTACGTCACTTCTCGGCGAGCCTCCTCGCAGCGAGCGTGCACAACCAACATGGGTTCACAGTGCCACGTCGGCTCTCAGCAGGCCCCACCACCCGGCATTTGTGGAGGCATATCACACTGTGAATGCCTCTCACAGAAGGTGGTACTACCTATGTACCCTGATGTTGGGCCCATGCGCCCGCGCACCCTACCGTCCGACAATGCGGGGTACGACAACACACATGACACCCATCCGTGGTCTAGAATTTTTCGTGTTGGCCCACAATGGATCTCCCTCATGGGATAGTAGGGCTCCTTTGTGTCGTATCTGTGTGTCCTTTCCAGCATCCATCTCATGGCCGAAAAGAATCTGGACGACGTGGATAGCAGTTTGAGAAGAAATAATCTAGCGTTATTATTTACTCTAATGAGCTCCCACTAAAACTATCATATCTAAGAATTATTAGTGATTATACAACCCCAATTCACTACACCACCCCAGATCATCATACCGATGATATAGTTGCAAAGATGGACAACGCAGTGTCGATCACATTATTCATGTGACTCATGCTTGATATTTCGATCTCTCGTGTTCCAAGGCCATGCATGTACATGCTAGGCTCATGAAAATAACCTAAGTGTATTTAATGTGCAACATGGCTTACACCCATCCATTATATGTGAACGCCGATATGTCTAACACCCGATCATCATGGCGTGCTTCATAACGGAGAACTTTCTTAGTGCTACACGCTAAGGAAGAACACTATTGTTGGTATTAAGTAAGGGATCATATTATAAGTGCTACCATCGAATATCTAATATTAGCAATCATTAATATGCATAAAGGATTAACATCACATGCAATTTTAATGTATGTGACATGACATGGTCCTTCTTCGTATGCCATGATCTCCATTTAACGCCTCAGATTGATCTCCATATTGCCCACTAGTATAGCACCAAGTCCACGATGCCACCAGTTGGTCATCTGTCATGTTGATGACTGCTACTACAACTTAGTAACAGAAAAGTAAATTACTTTACTTTAACCACGACCATGACCATATCACATCACATGCCCCCCTGCAAAATAAAGTTAGATTCCTCTACTTTATTTTTTGCATGTTTTACATTGTTGCTAGGGCTTTCGTGATATAACTGTTTCTTACCTACAAACTTCCAACCACGACATTGATCAAATAGTTGTCTTTATGATAACTCCTTTGGGGTGTTCCATTGCAAATGACATACCAACTACTGTGAGAGATACAGACACCCGCTAGCCGCATATATGAAACAAGCGACATATCAAGTGCGGGAACCAGTCTCGTGTAAGATTACATGTAAGATCCGTCCGGGCCGCTTCACCAAATAGTGTCATGATATGAACAAGTGCACATGAGAGGGTAACAACTATTGGATCAATGCCCACATTCAACATGTGTTCCAACCATACAAGCAATAATATTCATAGATCATCTATTATACCACTGACGGGGTTCACACCAGAAAATAATAATTTTTCATGACTAGCGCAATATCGAATGTCAGGATCTATCAAGGAGTAATATTGTAACAAAAAAGATTTTGGTGATATACCCTTGTACACCAAAATCGTTAACATTCACGATGAACGTTTATGAAGTAGTTGAATGACGTAGCCGACCTGAAGGTCGCGTTGCTCCCCATAGAATAATCCAGGTGCCACAACGGGCAGCACCTCTGTGGTTGCTCACACGTACGGTGATCAACGACGACTCTCGCTCTCTCCAATCTAGCCGAGATTGCGCAAGTAAATCTTCTGGAACTGGGATCTAGCAACGCGATGGCATGCCAAAGAAACATCGTCTCCCACACACACAGTGAATTTTGGAACCGCGAGCACGAGAGCCATCAATAGAGATAGAGATCCCCTAAGGAAATTGCCTTAGGAAATATTGTGTGTTTTTGTGTGTATTCCCCACCCTATATGCCCCTCCTTATATAGGGGAAAGGAGGGGCTCCACCGAACCAAGCCGCGGGGTGGGACTAAAGGAGAGGAGGAGGAGGCACCAAGGAGGGAATGCGGTGGCTAGCGGATAGGTGGGCCCCACCCACACCATGCCAAGGCCTAGCCGGTGGCCAGGGTGGGCCCCACCCAATGCTCTCTTGCCTAGGTGGCCAGCGGCCCCTTGCTCCTCTATGGAGCGGCTTGCCCTATATGGGCCACTCCCCCTAAGACTTAGCCCATTAAGGTGGCCTGTCCAAATTAATTAAATTTAAATATTTATTAAATATTAATTCCTTTAATGAATAATTAAATACATATTATTTAATTCTCTATGACCCAAAATACCTTTCGTATCACTCTGAACAACCTTCAGACTCTCACCCGGAACATTTTGGCTTTCTCCCTTCTTTCTTCCTATAATCCCGATGATTCCAAAACGACTCCAAGCGTCGTAGAACCCTTAAGTATGTTACTGTACGACTCAGGAACATCACATACATGATTGAGATGTTGATGGGGATATGTCGAATGGGGTATGCCCAGCATAACGTTCTGGGTGGGCCGAAGGCCTTGCGAGTGGGCCTGCAAGATGGCGACTAGAACGCGATTGAGAAGAAGGCCTGGCGACTGGAGACTGAAGGCCCAGAGCATAACTGAAGCCTAGTCGGATTAGGTCAAAAGCCTCTGAATCCTTAACTAGTTCGATTGTATACTATAAACCCTAGCGAGGTACCCCCTATATAAGCCTCCCTAGGGTAGCTTGAGCACTTACGTTCCATCATACACCCCTTCGAGCGACTCGTGGCTTAGACGCCGAGCTCGTCATCCCTATAACTCGCTCTCCATCAATCTAATCTATCAGAAGTAGGTCTTTACCCTCCGGGGGGTGAACTTGGGTAAATCCATGTGCATTCGCCTCCATCTCGCACCGCAGATGGCCGCCTCGCCCTCGATTCTATCAATCGTTGCCCATGGCAGTGACTGTCGTGGCCATTCCCACGAATAGTGGCGCCCACCGTGGGGCCTGGCCAGTCTGGCCTGAGTTCTGCGGCGATACCCTTCACACCAATCGATCGGCCGATCGCCACCAGCCGCATGATCGCCACCAGCGGGATCTTACAGATCCTTCCCAACAGCTACATCTCGGCGTCACGCCTGATCACACACGGCGCAGTGATGCCGATCGGCACCATCAGCCTGTTTGTCGGCTTCACCGATGCGATCGACCCAGCGGGAACAACGATCATCGGCGGATCACCGCCACACCGTGATCTACTCTCGAAGGAGCAGGTCCGCTCCATCAGCCGCCTCGCCATCGAGTATGACTCGGCTGCTAACAACGCGGTCGGGGCTGATGCCGCCACGGACGACGTGGCTCTCCATGATGACACCGATTCCGCGACCCCTGCTTTGGTCGACGGATCCATCACCGCAACGTCACGAGAGGACTCCATCGCGCGGGTCTCCAACCCTAAGGACTTCGAGGATCCTTCCATCCTCGGAATCTTCGACTCCAACTCTGGCTCGGAGTCCCCCGTGGACTTCCACGCCAGATCCAATCGCTTCAACGCGATCTACATGGCGGGCAGCATGGCCGCCCTGCCAGATCCATTCTCCACGCCGATCCCGGCAACTGCCACGTCCACGGAGGTGGAGGAAGCCCTCCTGCGACTGGAGGACGCACAGTGCAGGGAGCTAGCCGAGCGCGAGAAATTCCGCCTCGAGCAACAGTGTAGGAACTGTCACTCTACCACCAATGCCACATCAGGACCCGCCTGAACTCCAACGTCCAGGGCCGCATCCTGAACTTCAACGACGAGAGTGACCCCGCACGCGCGACCGAGCGTGAATACTGCGAGAACGCGCCACCAAGTGACAGCAACCGACCACCACCCGGCGCACCAGTGACTGGGGCCCCACCGCCACTCATTGGTCATGTGCCCCCACCGAACCAGCCGCGGATCATAATCTCGCCACAGGCCCACGATGCCAACGGGCTCCAACTGTACTCCACTCCAATGGACAACGTCATCGCGGCCGACGCCGCAGTCGCCCACCTCGACATCCAAGGAGAGTGCACGCTGCAGATCCAGTATGCCAAGTGCCTACTCGCCAGGGCCGTCGAGCAGCAAGTCGTGAGAGTCGACCCGCGGGGGTGGATGTATTCCCGCTCATCGGCAAGCAGGACACCCTCAAGCGGCCCTCCAACCGTCGCCAACGCCGTGACCTGCCCACCACCCCAGCCCCTGGCGCATCAGCCATGGGCTGCCAACCCTGCGCTCTCTAGCAACGAGCCGTGGCCGGTGAACAACACGGTCGCCGCCAACATGCAACCCATCAACGCCCGAACACACATCGTCAACAACTAGGCGTGGCGGGTGCGCCAGCCCAACGACTTGAGGCACACCCTCACCAACCGCGGCGACTCCAAACCCAGGGGCTCGCTCAGCCGACTCGGCCCCCAGTGCTTCGGGCCTATGATCTGAGGCGAAAAGTACCCCGTCAATTTCAAGGCGCCCAAGGAGATCGAGAAGTATGACCCCATGTACGACCCAGCGGTGTGGCTAGACACATACCTCATGGCGATGGGAATCGCTGGCCAAACCGACCTACTAGCCGCTCGCTACCTCCCCCTGATGATGGAGGGTGCAACCCAGCAATGGATCAACACCCTCCCCGCCGACAGCATCGACTCATGGGAAGAGATGCGGGACGCCTTCCTCAGGCACTTTGAGGGCTCCTACACCCGTGCCACCACCATTGAGGACCTGGAGCGATGCATCCAGGGGCAGCGCGAGTCGACCCGCCACTGGATCTAGAGGTGGCAGGAACTATGGATCAATGCCTCTGGCATTCACCCGGACACGGCGATTCAGTGCTTAAAGAACACGTGCCGATACGAACCCCTAGTCTCTAAGATCAAGAGGGTCTACCAGACGCTCGACAACATCCCCAACCTCCTCAAGATTGCCAAGCGGTACGCGGAGGAGGACCCCAACTAAGACTCTGACGACGAGTCGGGAGGAAGACGCCGCACTAGCGGCCACGACAACGGGCGACAGGACAACATGTGCTACAGCAACACCCGCCTCACCGGCAAGCGCCATAGTGACGGGAGAGTCGACTTCGTCGCTAACGCCAATTACGGCCAATGTGACCCGAAGAACTTATGCCGCGATGGAGGAAGCTACCACGACAGCGGAAACTACCACGCCAACAACGCGGCGAGGCCAAAATTCGACCTCACCGCCCTGCTCAACCAGCCCTGCGTCTACCATAGCAGGGAGGGAAAAGCTGCCACCCACACCACCGCGGACTGCCATTCTCTAAAGGAGATCAAAAATGCAAGGCGAGGAAGGGAGGACCCCAACAATAACCCACCAAGGGACAACGGCAATGCCGACGGGTTCAGAAACGACGTCGGCTCACTACACACCTTCACTGGGCTTGGCACCTAATGCGAGAAGAAGGTTCTCACCCGCGCGGTCACCGTTAATGCGGTGACCCAAGTTGACATCCCCCGCTTCATCAACTGGTCTAAGCAAAGCATCACCTAGAGTCGCCAGGATCACGCACCCAGGATCGAGTATCTAGGGCGAGTCGCCCTAGTGGTCAGGCCCAAAGTGGCCGACTACTGGTTGCCCAAGACGTTGATGGACGGTGGAAGCTCCATCAACATCATGTACTTGGATACATTCAAGATGTTGCACCTCCCGGAGTTAGCGATCGAGTTGACACTTACCACTTTCCACGGCATCGTCTTCGGTCGGAAGGCGTATCCGATCGGCAAGGTGACGCTGCCAGTCACCTTCGGCACACCAGCAAATTTCCACACCAAGCAGATCATCTTCGAGCTGGTGAACTTCAGAAGCCCTTACCACTGCGTCCTAGGGCGCCAGGTGTTCGCCAAGTTCATGGCGACCCCGCATTACGCCTACAACATGATGAAGCTCCCAGGGCCAAGTGGCATCATCAACGTCCACGGCGACCCCGACATGGCCGTGGAGTGCGAAGACAAAGGCGCCGAGCTCGCCGACACCTTCATCGCCGCGGAAACAAACCACGCGGACGAGCTCGTGAAATACGCGAGCAACATCGACAAGGATGACCTCACCATCCTGAAGAAGCCTACCGCCGCGAGTTCCACCTTCGAGGCGACCACGCACACCTGCACCATCGATCTCGTCCCAGGTGACTCCAGCCAGACGGTCACAATCGGGGCGCACATGAGCCCCGCATAGGAAAGAACGCTCATCGGGTTCCTACATGAGAATCGAGACATCTTCACATGGAAACCATCTGACATACCTGGTGTCCCGAGGGAACTCGCTGAGCACAAACTCAACGCCGACCCCAAAGTGTGACCAGTGAAGCAGTCGCTGCAACCCTTCAATGAAGAGCGCCGCCGAGCAACCCCTGAAGAAGTACAGCGCATGTTAGCCACATGCTTCATTCGGCCCATCAAGTACTCCAAGTGGCTGGAAAACCCAGTCCTGGTCCTGAAAAAGAATAACACTTGGAGAATGTGTATTGACTACACCAACCTCAATAGCGCCTGCCCGAAGGAGGAGTTCGTCCTATAGCGCATCGACCAGATCATCGACTCGACCGCGGAATCAGAGTCGCTGTGTTTCCTCGACACGTATTCTGGCTACAACCAGATCAAAATGGCAGTCGGGGATGAGGAGAAGACGACGTTCATCACGCCATTCGGCACCTTCTGCTACACGGCCATGACGTTCAACCTCTAGAACGTCGGCGCCACCTACCAAAGGGGATTGTTTGTTTGTGGTACCAAAGTTCCCGGGCGAGCGCATGGCGATACCCAAGTTTCTGGTAATTGCCGTGTTTTGTAAAGTTGAGCTGCCAAATACTGAGAGGGGCCATTTCGAGGCAAACTCATCACACCCTGCCAAATTCAAACATTCCATGAAACTGCCCCGTGAAGTAGACGGTCGGGACCCTCATGTCGGTCATCTGTCCATGATGCGAGCGCCAACGCGGCAACCTCTTAGGAAAATTGAGGAACTAAGTGGATTGGATGTGTTGAACAAATTCACAAATCCATTCCCACCTTTCCCCTAGCACCGACGGCGTCGGAATCCACCCTCCAGGCAGGACGATCCCTTCGGACATTTGACTTCCAGCGCCCAGTTGCTACGCCCAGTCACTGATGCCAAGCTCTAATGGCGCATGTCATAGCTGTTGTTGCGAGGCTCTAGCCCGCCTCCGCCATCGACGAGCCGAGCAGCTCGGACGATGGCAGATCCTACTACCAAGGAAGAAGAAGCTCTGGCTACAAGCGGGTGAGCTACCCTTCTCTTTGCTATTTGCACTAATTATAACTGCTAGCTGGCTACTGAACCTAAAATTGTTTATTAGCCCAACGCTGACAAACATATTTTGTCCATAGTTTTCTGTCAAGTGGGATCTTCGCGGACCACCCTTACCTGGTTACGGTAGTCCTCTTCAGGTACGACTCTAAGGGAAAGTGGTATGGACACCATTGTATCACGATATAAGAAGCGCCTGCGCAGATCTACACTATATCTGGTATGGTTGCTGCTCTGTGTAATCATGATGAACTATGGCCGAAGCAGACTGCAAAGTTCAGCTTCATGGATGAACGTGGCATCATGGTTCCACTAACGTGTGACAATCAGCTATTTGGGTTGATGAAAAGGTATGCTTTGGCTTGCATGTTTGAGCTGAATTATGATGTACTGGATGTGGAAGCTGCTGCAACTGGGAGTCACTCTTCTATTCCTGGATAGGGTGGTTGCTCGAACCCAATTAACTCCTAGTAAGCAAAAGTCTCTTGGGGTTCGCATGTTTGTGCTGAATTGTAATTTTTGTTTTATTTACTCTGTAGATATTGGGCAGTTATGCAACAGTCTTGTTTCTTTGACAGGAAGCGCCGCAAGGTTAGAAACATGACTGCCGGGTTAGTCATTTTGCTGCCCGAAGAAATTAAAAATGAGTGGAAAGATGATGCTGGACACGATGCTGGTGCCCATTGTCCCGGCGATGCAGAGTACATAAAGCTAAGAAAATTGGCACCGAGGAAGAGGAAGAAGGCAAGAAATGAAGAAGCCAGTAGACGTGAAGGCTTGGTACCCAGGCTACGGAAGAAGGCTGCTAGCAATGAAGATGCATGGTAATGTGTTGAACTTGAACCTATATATGTAATTCGGTTAAATTCTGGAGCTTTGTGTGTGGAACATTGTTGGGCGAAACAATCTACCCACGTTCTCTAAGTAAAATGTACCGCGACTTAGGGTTTGGAAACGCCCGAGTCGGTAGTTGAATCCGAAATTGTGATTGTGCCACTACTATCTGAAAACACGCAACACCGGTTCCACGATTGCTAAGGGGCAGGAGGTCTCCAAATACGATGGAATGTAAGTGGCACAGAAATAAATTATTTAAGCTGCTACACTCCATGAAGCAGCAACTTATTTCAGCTGCTGCACACAACGACATGGCAACATAAACAACAATGGCAACCGATAATGCCTAGGTGAGGAGGAAATCGGTACCACTTTCTGGCCTAATCTTGAGCCCGTCTATCTCACCGCCTCCCTGCTCCTGCATCCTCTGCATCTGGCGAAGCTCCGGATCTCCAGTAACCGGGTGTACGTGCTTCCACTTTATAAATTGTGGTTGTGCCATTGCATGCGGCACAATCCACGTAGATTACATTTAAACAAACCACCAATGTCAGAATACCACCATGATCAGACAAAAGGAAGTAATGCAGGGTTAAGACAGATTAACGGGCGACCAATTTTTTTCCTCCTAGGACTCCGGGACCACTAGTTCAGACTGCTAGGTCAACAAGTACAACTATTACAACTTAAAAAGGCATGAAGCTCAAGCTAAATAGAACTAGTTATCACACATATCCTTGATCTTCCTAATCTTAGCCCGATGTGCATCTTCCTGCGAGAGTAAGGATCAAATCGTCTGCTCCTTCCTTTTAGCATCTTCTTTGCATAGCTTCAATTGTTTCTCTGCATTTTTCCTCATGCACTTGTCAGTACTCGTAGTTGTGAACTACAGGACTTTGGCCTGGTGAAGATCATTCCTTGCTTGAGTCAGTTATTGCTCTACTTTAGCCTTCGGGGCCAACGCTGCGTCCCTCTCCTTCTCGACTTTGCTAACCTTGTCTTGCACCCTCCTGAGATCTCGCTTAAGCTTGGTCTTGTCAACTGGTTCCCATAGATTCATCTCAACACTATCAAGAAGTGAGCTAAATACGGATTCTTTCAACTCAACAGTTATTTCCCATAGTTTGTCCGGCGTTTTCTCCATCAATTTGGGCCACTCTAGATCTACCCATTTGACAACACCGTAACTTCCGCCTTGCATCACTGCACGATGTCCTTGATACCGTAGAAACCTCCTGCCTGCGTTCCATCCTTCGAACGCTACAGATTTAGCGGGCACATATCCATGTTTACATAGCAGAGGACTATCTTCATCCGCTAAACCGTGATAGCCGGAGTCATACATCGTCTGGTTGGCCTAACACATCATATGCGCATGAGTAAACATAGTAGATCTAGCTCAAAAATAGATAACTAGCCATAGATGATAGAGATAGAGATGAGACGACTCACATCAAAATCACCATCCTTGTCGTCACGACGTCTCCCCTTGAACCCATGGCGAGAGGGGAGGGGGTGGCTATCGGAGAGGGGATTGGGATGGAGGCGCCGCCGGCTTGCGGCTACGGCAGGATGGGAGTGAGGGAAAGTGGCTTCAAGGGGAAGGAAGAGAAGTACGGGGAGGAAGAGAAGTAATGGGGACGTGACACTGGGATATGGCCCACTGAACTCGTGAGTCGTGACATTCGCAACAGGGGAGCTCCCGGTGTTGCCAGTTTGTCCAAAGCAAGCGGGCAGCAAGCATGGCCAATCACGCCGTAGAACAGCCTACTCGCGGATCGCTCTCACGAAGACCATCCCAATCGTCCAAGCTCCCCGATCGAACGGTATGTAACAATCGTCAAGCAGAACAACTGTGTTAGGGCGTACCTTCTAGAAGACTTGGCCTAACGGCCACCATTGGGGGGCTAAGGTTAGGGCTCTCCTAAGGTTAGGATCCATATGTGGTTTATGAGAAGAACACACATGCAATGAAACTTGTGATATGTGGTTTGTGAAAAGAACACACATGCAATTACTCTAGTGGACTCATATGTGGTTTGTGGAAAGAACACACATGCAATGAACACTGGTGGATCCATATATAGTTCATGACAAGAACACACATGCAATGACATTGGTTGATCCATATGTGGTTCATGAAAAGAACACACATCCAATGACTCTAGTTGTGGTACATGAAAAGAACACACATCCAGTGACACTGGTGGATCCATATGTGCTGTTTGTGAAAAGAACAGACATGCAATGACTCTGGGTGTTGTTCATGAAAAGAACACACATCCAATAACACTTGTGGATCCATGTGTGGTTTGTGAGAAGAACACACATGCAATGACACTGGGTGTGGTTCATGAAAAGAACACACTTCCAATGACACTGGTGGATCCATGTGTGGTTTGTGGGAAGAACAGACATGTAATGACACTAGGTGTGGTTCATGAAAAGAACAGACATACATATGTGGTTTTTGGAAAGAATAGACATGCAATGACTCTAGATGTGGTTTGTGGAAAGAACAGACATGCAATGACACTTGGTGTGGTTCATGAAAAGAACACACATCCAGTGACACTGGTGGATCCATATGTGGTTTGTGGAAAGAACAGACATGCAATGACACTGGGTGTGGTTCATGAAAAGAAAACACATGCAATGACACTGGTGGATCCATGTGTGGTTTATGAGAAGAACAGACATGCAATGACTCTAGCCGTGGTTCAGGAAAAGAAAACACATGCAATGACACTGGTGGATCCATGTGTGGTTTGTGGGAAGAACACACATGCAATGACACTAGGTGTGGTTCATGAAAAGAACAAACATGTAATGACACTGGTGGATCCATGTTTGGTTGGTCATAAGAACACACATGCAATGACACTGGGTGTGGTTCATGAAAAGAAAACACATCCAGTGACATTGGTGGATCCATGTGTGGTTTGTGAGAAGAACACGCATGCAGTGACACTAGGTGTGGTTCATGAAAAGAAAACACATGCAATGACACTAGTGGATCCATGTGTGGTTTGCGGGAAGAACACACATGCAATGACACTGGGTGTGGTTCATGTAAAGAAAACACATCTAGTGACACTGGTGGATCCATGTGTGGTTTGTGAGAACAACACACATCTAATGACACTGTGTGGTTAATGAAAAGAACACACATGCAATGACACTGGTGGATCCATGTGTGGTTTGTGAGAAGAACATACATGCAATGACTTGAGCTCTGGTTTGTGAGAAGAACACACATGTAATAACTCTAGCTGTGGTTCATGAAAAGAACACACATCCAATGAATTTAGCTTTGGTTCATGAAAAGAACACACATCCATGTGTGGTTTGTGAAAAGAACACACATCCATGTGTGGTTTGTGAGAAGAACACGCATGCAATGACACTGGGTGTGGTTCATGAAAAGAACAGACATGAAATGACACTGGTTGATCCATATGTGGTTTGTGACAAAAACATACATGCAATGCCATTGGGGTTGATCCATGTGGTTTGTGACAAGAACACACATGCAATGACATTGGTTCATCCATGTGGTTTGTGGAAAGAACACACATGCAATGGCATTGGTTGATCCATGTGTGGTTTGTGAAAAGAACACACATGCAGTGACACTGGTGGATCCATGTGTGGTTTGTGGGAAGAACACACATGCAATGACACTGGGTGTGGTTCATGAAAAGAAAACACATGCAATGACACTGGTGGATCCATGTGTGGTTTGTGGGAAGAACACACATGCAATGAATCTAGCCGTGGTTCATGAAAAGAACACACATCTAATGACTCTAGTTGTGGTTCATTAAAAGAACACACATCCAATGACTCTAGTTGTGGTTCATGAAAAGAACACACATCCAGTGACAATAGGTGGATCCATATGTGGTTTGTGAAAAGAACGGACATGAAATGACTCTGGGTGCGGTTCATGAAAAGAACACACATCCAGTGAGACTGGTGGATCCATGTGTGGTTTGTGAGAAGAACACACATGCAATGACACTGGGTGTGGTTCATGAAAAGAACTGACATGAAGTGACACTGGTGGATCCATGTGTGGTTTGTGAGAAGAATACACATGCAATGACACTGGGTGTGGTTCATGAAAAGAACAGACATGCAATGACATTGGTGGATCCATGTGTGGTTTGTGAGAAGAATAGACATGCAATGACTCTAGCTGTGGTTTGTGAAAAGAACACACATGCAATGACTCCAGCAGTGGTTCATGAAAAGAACACACATCCAATGACTCTAGCTACGGTTCATGAAAATAACACACATGTAATGACACTGGGTGTGGTTCATGTAAAGAAAACACATCTAGTAACACTTGTGGATCCATGTGTGGTTTGTGAGAAGAACAGACATCCAATGACACTGGTGGATCCATGTGTGGTTTGTGGGAAGAACACATGCAATGACTCTAGCTGTGGTTCATGAAAAGAACACACATCCAATGACTCTAGCTGTGGTTCATGAAAAGAACATACATGCAATGACTCTAGCTATGGTTCATGAAAATAATAGACATGCAATGACATTGGGTGTGGTTCATGAAAATAACACACATTAAGTGACACTGGTGGATCCATATGTGGTTTGTGGAAAGAATGGACATGCAATGACACTAGGTGTGGTTCATGAAAAGAAAACACATCCAGTGACATTGGTGGAGCCATGTGTGGTTTGTGGGAAGAACAAACATGCAATGACTCTGGCCGTGGTTCATGAAAAGAAAAACACATGCAATGACACTGGTGGATCCATGTGTGGTTTGTGGGAAGAACACACATGCAATGACACTAGGTGTGGTTCATGAGAAGAACACACATGCAATGACACTGGTGGATCCATGTGTGGTTTGTGAGAAGAACAGGCATGCAATGACTCTAGCTGTGGTTTGTGAGAAGAACAGACATGCAATGACACTGGGTGCGGTTCATTAGAAGAACACACATCTAGTGACACTGGTGGAAACATGTGTGGTTTGTGGGAAGAACATACATGCAATGACACTTGGTGTGGTTCATGAAAAGAACACACATCCAGTGATACTGGTGGATCCATATGAGCTTTGTGGAAAAGAACATACATGCAATGACACTTGGTGTGGTTCATATGTGGTTTGTGGAAAGAACACACATGCAATCACATTGGTTGATCCGTATGTGGTTTGTGAAAAGAAAAAACATGCAATGACTCTAGTGGATCCATATGTGGTCCATGAAAAGAACACACATGCAATGACATTGGTTGATCCATATGTGGTTTGTGAAAGGAACACACATGCAATGACTCTTGTGGATCCATATGTGGTCCATGAAAAGAACACACATGGAATGACATTGGTTGATCCATATGTGATTTGTGAAAGGAACACACATGCAATGACTCTGGTGTGTCCATATGTGGTTTGTGAAAAGAACACACATGCAATGATATTTGTTGATCTATATGTGGTTTATGGAAAGAACACACATGCAATGACATTGGTGTATCCATGTGGGGTTTGTGGAAAGACACACATGCAATGACTCTGGTGGATCCATGTGTGGTTTG